>OV788323.1:23426719-23794219 GCA_928718305.1 Tetramorium bicarinatum | reverse complement strand
TCTTATGAGAGATCGAAAGTTTACTTATTTCACGCAAGCGCATTTTCTTTTTTTTTATATATATATATTTCTTCTTCAGTCTTGTGCAAGCATTCATAAGATGTACTTGCGTGTTTTACGTTTGCAAGTGGAATAACAGTTTTCATCTTTTAACGTTTTGGTGTCAGGCTTACTTGGTGAGAGATAAAGAAAAGCTCATAATTTGAAATTTATCCGATTAGATAAATACACGATGCGCTTAAATTTCAATTTAATTTGTTTAATTAATGTCTTTAGCAAACAGAAATTTTGATCGTCACATTATTATTACTAACTCATAATTATTACTAACAATTTATTATTCTTTAGCAATGTGTGTCTCTATTTTATTGTTTCCTATATGATTATTTATTACAGAAAATGTTAAAGATTATTATATACAATATGTAATTATAGGAACAAAGTAAATTAGATAACCATGATGTTAAACGCATTAGTATGCAACAAATTGCATGTAAAAAATTATTTGAAGGCAAATAAAAGAAAGTACTTAGATAGTACAGCTAATACAAATATCTGATTTTAATTTTGTTGCAAAAATTTGAAATATCAAAGTTTTAAATTGAATATTTTATTCTTTTGTTTTGGCAACAAAACGTTACTTTAGATATACAAAAAATAAATTTTTCTTTTATTTAAACATAAATAAATGTAAATTTTTCTAATCACATTGTCACTATGGTGTTATTAAATTCGTTTCTACTTCATTATCGTGTAGAATGGATGACAGTGAAATAAGATATTGAGGCCTTTAATAGCTGCAATTATAAATATACTCAATTATTTTATCCATGTATAGGCTAATATTATAAAATATTCCTATAAAATATTACCGTCGCGAAACCCTCTATGGAACCCTCATATAATCCAAAGACGTTTAAAGTAAATTCTTTGGTTCCTAGTTGAAACAGAAATAACATCATTCTCTGTACATGTAAAGGAGTTTTGTACCATTGAACGTTGTAACTGAAATTATACACAAATTTTCTAACATGAGATGTATAAATTTTTTAATTTGTTTACTACTTATAGCTAATTTCTTCTGCAAGAAAGGAAAACTTCCATATTTAATGTTATGATTACTGAAGAAATAATCTCTACACGTTCTATATTATAAAAATATTTCTTACGCAGTAATGAATACATGATTATTATGGTCAGTTACAATTTGTCCCGTAAAATTAGATAAAAACATATACACGATCAATGCTGACACAAATCCAAATGGCACCAAACATTTCTCAATATCGTTTGTAGATGATGCTATCTGAAAAAAGCAAAGAAACAAATTTCATGGAAATTCCATGGGAGGGGGGGGGACCAAAATATACATGTGTCCACTAACGCTGCACCATAAATTTTTTTCATTCTTGGAGCAAAGAATACAAATGATTTATTTAGATAAGAGATATTGTTAGGAAGCGTTCATTAAACAGAAATACTAATGAGAATATATTTTAACAAATAGTTGTGACTGTTGTTTCAGCAGATTGCGACTATTTACAATATTGCCCATTAAATTTCTCAATAAAAATTTATTAAATTTACATAAATATTATATACTATGTTTTTTATTATACAGAAGTGTATAGTCTTCTCATTATTTCTTTCTTCTTCTTATGTCATTTATATTATTCAAATTGGTGCGTTTGTCATTTTTTATTTTATTTATAACACAAGTTATTCAAAAATTTACAATTTTATTATAATATGTCTGCTGTATCAATTCCTACCGTATTTATACTGAATAATATTGCAAATAATTTCAAAGCAGTATTTACATGTAATTACATTGTAATTACAGTATTTACATTGTACGGTAGGGATAACTTACTTGAAACAAATTGAGGCTCAAAGAAACCACGCCACACGCTATCATACAACAAAACATTATTTCCAGTGCTGATACAAAGTGCCTTGCCAATCTTTAAAAAAATTATTGTGAATTATTTTTTTGCGAATACTGCGAGAATATTATCATCGTAGATACAAACTTTACAGCTTGCCGATGAATATTAACCGCGCATATTATTCCTTCGGTCAAAAGCTTATTTTTTGTCACAACAGTTTGTCGAAAGTTGATATTTATTGCATGATCGATACGATAACTGTATGAAAGTTTTTGTTATAATTATAAAATAATTCATTGAATAATGCAATTTTTCAGTTAAAACATCGTTACATTCTTCAATAAGTTGTTTAGTGATATAAACTTCAGTTATATTTCATTACGCTTATGCTATTTAAATCATTTTTATGTTCATACCAAACAATTTGAAACAGTCCACAGATATGATGATAATATGTAATGAACAATGTTCCAATTGCTACGATTGTAATTGTTCCAATCCAAATAGTTACGTTGATGTGCAAGAGAATCAAATAAAAATACTTGTCTTGATCGATGAAGTACTCTATCGTAAAGAGAAATTCATATGGTCGAGATATATTCGTCGGTATATCAATATAAGCAATTTTCCAAAATTGAATTATAATAAGAGTAAATATTAAACAACTTGCATATACTAAAAAATATTTAAGAAAAGTTGTTATTTAAGTTATTTGTATTTAAAGTTTTGAAATTATTTTACACACACACACACACACACACATAAATAATCATATATAATAAAATTATAGGTAGTAAGCCGCAAAATTAATTTTTTTCTACTTAACGAGTTACATATTAACATGATTATATTTAAAATCAATAAAACTTCTCTTACTTGTAATTCCAATTGTATATTGTTTTGCAATACAATCATATTTTTTTATAATAGCGACTTCATTTTTATCCTTTAATTCGTTATATGTTTGTTGAAGCTGCATCAGTAAATCCTTTACCTGTCATCCCGCAACTTTTGTATACATCAAATCAAGTGTTTTGATTTACAAATTTGTTGGATGAAGAGAACTATCTCGTTTTAGGAAGATATTTAAAAAAATTCACTTACATCTTTGATGTTAAAATGGAACCCGCAATATTTTATTATGAAAAACATACAGAAAGATGTGGAAGACAAAATCTTCATAAAAAGTTCCGAAGTATGATTTAACGTAAAAAATGTTGTCAGCTGTTAATATAACATATAATTGAATTTGGCTGATATATTTAATTAATAATAATTGCAATATATTTAATATAAATACCATTGCACAACAAAGAAGAAGATGAATAAAAATATAGTAAAAACTATAGATCTTACATAGTGTGTATCTTTTGTAATGTTATGATATTTGTAATATGATATTTTCTCACCTGAAATATAACGAACGTTATTAACAAAGTAGAGATGGAAATATATTGAAATGTAACGAAGTTGGATTGTTGATAGGGCCATAAGCCGATAATGAGCAGTAGAATTCTACATAGATTAAAATACTGATTTTTTTTTCGGATCATATCTGTATAACGTCCGGAGCGTGAGTGATTCAAGTGAATAAACCCATAATGTACGTTTGTCCCCTTCCTCTCCCCCCTGTTTTTATCGATCGACTAAATATTTTCCCTTCTCGAGTAAATTTTGTGCAAATATTGTAAATTATATAATAGACCAATATAGACGATTATGTCATTACACACGAACTTTGAAGCATTTCTTCGAACTCTGTCTATAATAAAATTATCCACCTGACGTCCGAGAAAATTTATATGATCTTTTACATTAAAAAAAACTTTTATGAGACATCGAAAGTAACGCAAGCGCATTCCTTCTTTTTCATTACCTTTTCTTCATTCTCATGCCAACATTTGTCAGATACACATCTGTAGCTTTTCTGCCAAGGGAACAATCGTCATCTGTAATCTCTTTGATTTCGGATTTACTTGATAAAACTCATAATTTAAAAAATGATCAGTTTAGGTAAGTACTCCTAAATTTCAAATTGATTAATATTTTTAGTAAATATTATCTATATATTTTATTTACAGTTATCGTTAATAATATCGTTCATAAGCGTATCATTTTTCAATGGCAATAAATTAATTCTTTTTATTTGTTTATTGTTTGTTATACGATTATTTATTACAGAGAAATTAATTATTTATGTAACTATTATAGGTACGAAATAAATTATGTAAAATTAAGTAAAATGTTTAACGTGTTAGTAACAAATTGCGCGTAAGAAATCATTATTCAAAACAAAGAGGAATTTTTAAATATTTATTTATATTTAAATTACTACTATTTAAAATACTACTAATACAAATGTCTAATATTCTTTTTTCAAGAACTTGAAGTACTAATGATTTTATTTGAATATTTTATTTCTTTTTTTTCGGCATCATATGAAGTAATTTTACACGAAAATAACTTTTTTTTATTTTTAAATGTAAATATTGTTATAAACAAGCATAAATTTTTAAAATCATATCCTCACTATGATGTTAGTGAAACAATACATATTTCATTAGCGTGTAGAATGGATGACAGTGAAATAAGATACCGAGGCCTTCACTAGCTACAGTTATAAATATACTCAATTATTGTATCTGTTTATGTATAAGATTATATTTTAGAAATTTTTTAAATATTACCGTCACGAAACCTTCTATGGATGCATCAAATAATCCACCGAGATTTAAATGTAATTCTCTAGTTCTTATTTGCAACAGAAATAATATTATTCTTTGTATATGTAAGGGAGTTTCATACCATTGAACGTTGTATCTATGAAATTAAACATAAAACTATATAAAACTAATTTGAGAAAAGAATATTTTTATTAGTTTACGGCTTGAGGCTATTTTTCTGCATAAAATAGACTTTTATTTTTGTTACAAGTACGGAAGGAAGAATATCTATCTCTCGTTCTGTATTGTTCTGCAAGAATATTGCTTACGCAGTAGTGAATAGCCGTTGAATTGGCTACAAACATGTATATGATAACTGCTGATGCACATGCAAATGGCATCAAACATCTCCCGATATCATTCGTAGATGATGCTATCTGAAAGAAGCAAAGAAACAAATTCCATGGGATTCCAAAATATGGATGTGTCCATCAACGCTGCACAATAAATCTTCATGTAATCTTGGAGCAAAGAACATACATATGATTTATACAGATAAGAGATATTGTTATGAAATGTTCACGCACAAGTGCTAATAAGAATATATTTTAACAAGTAGTGATTAATGTTTCAAGATTGCGACTATTTGCAATGAGTAACATTAAATTTGTCAATAAAAATTTATTGAACTTGCATAAATAGTATACCTGCGTTTTTACTATAAAGTATATATTTTATTCGTTATTTTTCTTCTTATGTCATTCACTATTTAAATTGTTGCATTTGTCATTTTATATCTTATTTGTTTATTTTATCTATAACGGCAATTATTTGGAATTTCAAGATTCTAGTATGTCTGCTGTATCGATTCTTGCCGTATTTATATTGAATAATATTGCAGATTATTTCAAAGTATTTGCACATAATTGTACAAAATTGTACAGAATGGATAACTTACTTGAAACAAGTTGAGGCTCAAAGAAGTTACGAGACACACTGTTAAACAAGACAACATTATCTCCATTGCTGACGTAAAATTCTTGGTCAATCTTCAAAAAAATTAAATTTTATTGAGAATATTGTCATCGTAGAGACGAATATTGTCATCGTACGAACTTTATAGCTTGTCGGTGAATATCGATGGCACATATTATTTTCTCAGGAATCCATATCTTATTTTTTGGCGTAATAGTTTGTTGAATGTTGATACTTATTGCATGCTTGATACGATAACTGTATATGTTTGTGTCATAATTATATAGCAATTTATTAGATAACGCAATTTTTCATTTAAAAACATCGTTATGTTTTTTAATAAGTCGTTTAAAAATATAAACTCTAGTTATATTTCATTACGTTTATATTATTAAGATCATTTATTGTGTTCATACCTAACAATTTGAAACATTCCACAGATATGGTGATAATATGCAACGATCATTGTACCAATTGCTATCATCGTAACCAATCCAATGCAAATAGTTGCGTTAATATGTAACAGAATTAAATAAAAATATTTTTCTTGATCGATAAAATACTCCATCGTGAAAAGAAAATGGTTTTCTCGAGATACATTCGTCGATAGCTTAACATCGACCACATTTATCCAAAATTGCAGTATAAAATCACCAAATATTGAAAAAATTCCAAGTGCTAAAAAACGTTAGGAAGAAATTATTATTTAAATTACTTGTGTAATGTAATGATTGATGAAATTTTTATACATATATGATATGATTAAGAAAATTGGTTAAAATCGAATTTGATTTCAATGCGGATAGCTAATTTTTTATTAATTTGCTATACACGCATTTGCTATCTAGCATAAATGCATATACATGACAAATACTTTAATAAATTTACGTATGTAAATATATATATATATATATATATATATATATATATATAACAAAATTGTATAATTCGCAAAAATCGATTTTCTTCTTGATAGCTTATAATACTTTTTTTAAATATAATTTTGAGGATTATTTTGCCAATGTAATTACATTCAAAATCAATAAAAATTATCTTACTTGTTAGTGTAATCGTATAACGTGTCGAGATACAATCATATTTTTTTACGATTGCGATTTCATTTTTATCCTTTAATTCATTATATATGTGCTGAAGTTGCATCAGTGAATCCTTCACCTGTCATTCCAGCAACTTTTGTATACATTTAGTAACGGACAGTATAAAATTTCAACAAATGGAATTTGTTAGTGTTTCTTAACAAGCAAATAGATTGATATGTACAGAACAATCAAAGAACTTTAAAGTATTCAATATTGTATGGAAGATGAAGTTATCTTTTAAATTTTTAGAAGAGATTGTTCAAAATTTTGGCACAGTGTATCGAAATATCTTTCTACCGATATATCGATATATTATGCGAGAATTTGGAAAAATCTCTTTTGAAATTAGATCTAGATGCCAACTTTATCTTTCAGTAAGGCAATGGCCAGAAGCATGAGGAAAATAAAAACCATTGCTTTTTTCAAATATAGTAAAATAAAATTATTCAAATGGCCGGCACAGTCGCTAGATAAATTTTAATTGAAAACCTATAGGCTTATCTGAACAGAAATATCATTAAAATGTTTGTAAAATTGATAAATCATGATAC
Organism: Tetramorium bicarinatum; assembly: GCA_928718305.1. Classification (NCBI taxonomy): domain Eukaryota; kingdom Metazoa; phylum Arthropoda; class Insecta; order Hymenoptera; family Formicidae; genus Tetramorium; species Tetramorium bicarinatum. The sequence continues at coordinate 23,787,041 of OV788323.1, read as the reverse complement.
TATGCAGCACTCTGGAAGGCCTGAGAGGAAATTGATCTAAAATATTTGAAAAAATTAATCAAGAGTATGCCTCGCCAGCACTGTTAAAAGCCAAAGGCGGCTACACCAAATACTAAACCCATTAAAATTATTTATTTGTTCATTATTTATTTGTTATTTTTTATTTTTATGTATAATTTATTTTGTTCAGCGCAAAATGTAACAATATTGAGTAATAAACTTTTTTAGAAAAAAATTTTGCACGATTTTTATTATTTTATATGTATATCCTATATTAAAAAATACTTTGAAATGCTTCGAATGTCTTATATATACTATATAATCAATCTATTTACTTGTTAAAGAAATAATACACTAAAAATTTAATTTGTTAAAAGACGTTTGATTTGTATTGTCCAACGTCGCACATCAAAGCAAATATTTTTAATTTGCTAGACGGAGAGAGTTATCCCATTTTTAAGAGATATATAAGAAATTGACTTACATCTTCAATATTAAAACAGAAGGCATAATATTTTATTACATAAAGAGTAAAATAAGATGCAGAAGACAAAACGTTCATAAGGAGCTTCAAAGTAAAATTTAACGTCAGAAATGTTGTCAGCTGTTAATACAGAATTTAATTTAACTTTACTTATACATTTGATTAATAATAATTGTAATAGATATTTAATATAAATTTCATTACATCACACAGAGCAAGAAAAATGAAAATATAGTAAAAACTTGTCGTTTGATAGTTAATGATCTAATTATTATTATTTCTTTTTTACCTGAAATATAACGAATGTTGTCAATATGGTAAAGTTAAGAATATGTAGAAATGTAGTAAAATTAGATTGTTGATAGGGCCATAAACCGATAGTGAGCAGTAGAATTCTGTTTATGCTAAAATACTGATCTTTTTCCCGAATCATATCTGCATGACGTGCAAAACGCAACTGACTCGAATGAATAAGCTTATAATGTACGTTTAGTCCCCTTTTTTTTTATCGATCGATCAAACATTCTCTCTTCTCTAGAGTAAATTTCGCGCAAATATTGTAAATTATATAATGGACCAATATAGATGATTATGTCATTATATATATAGACTCATAACTTAGAAACATTTCTTCGAACTCTGTCTATAATAAAATTATCTACCTAACATTCAAGAAAATTTATCTTTTGCTCTAAAAAGAGGCTTTTATAGAAAATCGAAAACAACTCAAATGCGTTCCCATTTTTTAAATATCTTTATTTCATTCTCATTCCCACATTAAAGATACATATCAGTTTTTCTGCCAAAGGAACAAGTGTCATCTGTAATCTCTTTGATGTCGGACTTAATTGATAAAGCTCATAATTAAAAAATGATCAGTTTACTTAAATACTTATAAATTTCACATTTTGATTAATATTTTAAAATTATTTATTTATAGTTATCGTTTTAATATTGTTCATTAACATATTTTTCAATGTACGTTAATTTTTTTTACTTCTTCATTTTGTTGTAGGATTTTGCTATATGATTATTTATTTCGGAGAAGTTATTTATTTATGTAACTAGAGATACGAAATAAATTATGTAAGTGGAATGTTCATCGCGTTAGTAACCAATTTCGCGTAAGAAAATTATTATTCAAACACGAAGAGAAATATTTATATACTATTTATATTTAAATTATTTTTACAAATGTTTGATTTTGATTCTTTACAAGAACTTGAAGTACCAATGTTTTTATTTCAATATTTTATTTTTCTTTTTCAGCAACAAAATATCAATTTATATTACATACACAAAAATAAGTTTTCTATTCTTTAAGCGAAAATACTATTGTAAATAAGCGTAAAGTTTTCTAATCAAATCTTCACCATGGTATTATTACCTCATATTTATTTTATTATCGTGTAGAATAGATGACAGTGAAATAGGATATCGAGGCTTTTACTAGCTACAATTATAAAGTTTCTTTTTTATTATATATATTTTATTATATCTACATATATGTAAGCTAATATTTTAGAATATTCTTTAAAATATTACCATTGCAAAACCCTCCATGGATGCATCAAATAATCCACCGATATTTAAAGTAAATTCCTTGGTTCCTATTTGCAACAGAAATAATATTATTCTCTGTATATGTAAAGGAGTTCTGTACCATTAAACGTTGTATCTATGAAATTGAAGATGAATTACTAACTTGAGGTACAAAGTTTTATTAAATTACTGATTGAAATTTATTTCTTCTGTAATAAATAAGCTTTTACATTTAATATTACAATTAATGAAGAAGTTATTTATTACAATTAGTTATTCGTTATTAGTTATTCGTTCTCTATCATAAGAATATTTCTTACGCAGTAGTAAATACGTGATTATTGTGGTCAATTACAATCTGCCCCATAAAATTGGATAAAAACATAAATATGATACATATTGATGCACAGGCAAATGATACTAAAACTTTGTTGGTATCATTTTCAGATGATGCTATCTAAAAAAGTGAAAGAATATATTTTTTGGAAATTATTAATTACTGTAATGTGTATAAACTTTCTATCAATATATACATACTGTACGAAAAGTTTTTTCATTTTTAACGCTACATTACAAATGATTTATACAAGATAAGCGACATAATTATGAACACAATGATTAAACATAAGTGCCAATGAGAGAGAATATATCCTATTTTAAAATATAGCTGAGAATATTGTTTCCAATTACAATTTGCAACATTGCTCATTAAGTTTAGCAATTAAAATTCGGCCAAAATAGCTTACCTAATTCAATTTACATAAATAAATGTCATATTTTTGCAAGATTTGTGCGCCTTTTCTGATAAAAACCATATTTTACTCGTTTTTTTCACAAGTTATTTATCTAAAATTTATATTTATCACTTGTATATCATTTATAGTGATTTTTATTGAAAATTCATAATTCTACTGTACCTGCTATGTTGTTTCTAATCATACTTACTGAGCAATATTGCTAACAATTTTGATTTTTATACATATATAATAATACGATAACTTACTTGAAAGAAGTCGAGGCTTAAGGTAATCACACAACACGCTGTTAAACAAAATACATATTTTGTCTCCAATATTGACATTATGTTCTTGATCAATCTTTAAAAACAGAAAAAATTATTATGAATAATTATGTTGCGTGAATGTTGTCACTATAGATACATACTTTATAGCTTGCCGATGAATGTCAACGGCACAAATTGTGCCCATTAAAATCTTAGTTTTGGGCGTAATAGCTTGTCGAATATTTATTGCATGCTCGAAACGATAACTGTAATTGTTTAGGTCATAATTATTCAGCAATTTATAAAACAACTTATTTTTAATTAAAAAAATTACCATATAAATATTTTTTAATATGTTTAAAGATATAAACTGTTGTTTAGAGTTATAAACTTATCTTTACATTTTATATTATTAAATCACTTCTGTGTTCATACCTAGCTATTTTTAACATTCCACAAGTATGCTGAATAAACGTAATAAACATTGTACCAGTTGATATCATTATAGCCGACGCAATGCAAACAGCTGCATTGATATGCAACAGAATTAAATAAAAATATTTTTCTTGATCAATGAAGTACTCCATTGTAAAGAGAAAACGATATGATCGAGATATGTTCGTCGATAAATCAGCATCAATCATATTTATCCATAATTGAAATATAAAACTAGACGTTATTGCACAAACTCCAAATACTAAAGAACGTAGAAAGAAATTATGATTTAGATTATTTGTGTAACAACAGTATGAAATTATTTTAAATATATATATATATCTCTCATAAATATAACATTTCTTAATTCGATAAAATTCGGATAAAATCGAAGTCTATTGCAATATTGATAGTTAATTTCTTACATATAATCTTTTCTAGCTGCCAATTAAAAGTTTCCAAATTTACAACTTGTCTATATTAAATAAATAAAATACATATTTTATTAATTATAAAATATTAATTAATAATTAATTAATAAATTAATTAATTAATAAATTAATTAATAATAATTAATTAATAAAAATTAAAAATATATAATTAAAAAGACTAACTCGAGTAAAAATTGAGTGTATTTTAATAAAAATTAATTTAATACAGCGTTATTTAAGTAAAAATTGTTTTGAGAGGGAAACGTCTGAAAAATTAAAATCATCCAATAGTCACCAAAATCTTTTGATTTGAACATTGCATTATTATGAGATGGGATAAAGGATAAAGAAAACATCGATGTCAGGCGCGCATTTGCGAGAAATCTTAAAAATATTTTAGAAAAAATTGTCGCAAAAAAAGCTGAAGAAATTTACTTACAATTAGAAAGCCTCAACTTAACAGTCTGAATAACACTGTATTAAGTTAATTTTTTATTTATTGTATGTAAAATTTTTTCTAGTTATATATTAATTATTGCAATGTAATCATATTCAAAATCAATAAAAATTGTCTTACTTGTTAATGTAATTGTACAATATTTTGCAATGCAGTCGTATTTTTTTATGATAGCAATTTTATTTTTATCCTTTAATTGGTTATGTACTTGCTGAAGTTGTATCAATAAATCCTTCACCTGTTATTCCAGGATACTTTTACATCAAAGCAAATAGTGAAAAGTTCGCTAAAAGGAGAGGATTATCCCGGTTTAACGGATATTTCGTAAGCGATTGACTTACATTTTCGATGTTACAACGGAACAAAATATACTGTATTATAAAAATAGCGAAGAAAGATGCGGAAGACAAAACTTTTATGAGTAATTCCGCAGTAAAATTTAACGTTACAAACGTTGTCAGCTATTAATAAAAAATTTAATTTAATTTTATTTATATATTTAATTAGTATTAGTGCAATATAGTTTATACAAACATTATTACATAACACAGAGCGAAACAAATAAAAATATGGTAAAAACTTGTCGTTTGATAATTGACATGAACGTAGTTATCATTATTTGTAATGTAATACATATTTTCTTACCTGAAATATAATAAATGCTGTCATTATAGCAAAGATGAAAATATATTGAAATCTATAAGTGAAATTGGATTGTTGATAAGGCCATAAACCAACAGTGAGCAATAGAATTCTATTTATGCTAAAGTACTGTTCTTCTTTTCGAATCATATCTATGAGGTCCGGAACGCAAGTGATTATGAAAACGTCTATAGCGTACGTTTTTTCCATCGATCGACTAGACGTTCTCTCTTCTAATGTAATTATCGATAGTTTCGTGCAACTATCATAAATTATATAATGGGCCAGTAGATGATTATGTCATTGGACATAAATAACTAATAATTTAAAAGCATTTTTTTTCAAACTGTGTCTATAATAAAGCTATCCACCTGACATTCGAGAAACTTTGTATAATTTTTTTTTAATAACAGGAAAGACTTTTGTGAGAAATCGAAAGTATCGCAAGCACGTTCCCTCTTCTTCAATTTTTCTATGTCATTTTTGAGCGCACATTCATACGTTTGAGTTTTGAGAAGAGTATTCATCAACTTGACTATTTTGGTATTAATATTATTAAATAAAATCTATATCATATCTATTGTTTTTTATATATATGTATTATTTTTTAGAAAATGATAATTAGATTTGTGATGTTCTTGATATTATATTTTTATATTTCAAATTATTAATCATATGTAATTATTAATCATGTGCAAATATTGTTTATAGATGTTAGCTATTAAATAATTATATTAATGATTTCTTATCAGATATATGTTTTTTAGTTCTTTATATTTTTTATTTTTTAGCACGTAGGTTATTTTATACTAAAAAATTAAATTACCCTTATAGAATTATTAAAAAAACGATAAACAAAATGAATTATTTCAAAGTACTGAACAACTTATTGATATATCACTCAGGAAATAAAAAGATCAAACTTGAAAAAGATATAATAATATACATTATAATATTGAATATTCCAAGTATTTCATGTGCAATGGTCAATGTCAATTGAAGTAAAGAGATTTAATGCGTTAATATTTTGAATTAAATAATTTTACTTCCTCGTGTGTTTTTTAATATTAAAACTTTGAACTAAATTAAGAAATAGAACTTTCTACATGTGAGTGATACTGCTTCTTCTTCTTGAAGTTTATTTTTCTCAGTTTATATCTGATTCAAATTCGTCATACCACAGATAATATGACAGTAAAGTAAGATACTGAAGTTTTTATCAACTGGAATCAAAGTAATTTCCTTTTTTGTCTTAATCTGTTTATAATATACTACTAATATAATATATTGTATTACACATATATTTAATCAAAGGCTACATCTTATTACCGTAGCAAAGCAATCAATGGATGAAACAAGTATTCCACCGACAATTATAGTAAAATCTTTGGTGCCCTTTAGCAATAAGAAGAGTATCATTCTTTGAATATGCAAGGGAGCTACATACCATTGAACGTTGTACCTATAAAAGTAAAGGGGCAAATTTATTAATGAAGAGAAAAGGAAAAGGCCAGAAGATTTACAATTAATGTATTCATTTAATAATTATAATAATGGCACTAATTATTGTTTTACTTTCAATACAGACATCCACAAAGTAAAGTATCGATATCTTGCAAAGAAAGCAGTACTCTTACGCAGTAATGAATACGTGATTATTGTAATCTATGATATTTTGCCCACAAAAGTTGCATATGAACAAATAACTTATATCAGTCATTACAAATGTAACAGGGAACACAGCTTCCTTAATAAAGTTTCCCTCTTTGGAAGATACAATTTGAAAGATCTACGAAAACAAGATTGCAATCAATTTTCTACATTCTAATAATCGTCATTTTACTAAATATATACAATTTATTATATAATCTATATAATATAAAACTATGTAATCTTATTTCTTTAACAAAAATTAGAAATAATTTATATATTCATTTACATAAACTTATTATTGAACATTGATTAATAAAAAAATGACACTAAAAAAGTGCAGTTCTTTATTATTACAAAATATAATCCTCTTACAATTACTACAAAACTATATCATGTAAAATATTTATTGTTTGTTCAACAATAATTGAAAATGCAATCCAAACTTACCCGAAGAAAATTGGAACACAAGGAAATAATAAACATCACTGTTAAACTCAGGAACATTGTTTCAAAACTAGTCACTAAATATTTCGATAATCTTTAAGAAAATATAAAAATATTAGTGCATATATTATATAAATATATCTTTATATAGATGCATTTATCTGACCTCATTGCTTCTCGATGAATATTTACAGCGTATATTAAACTTTCGGATTTTGAAATTCTACTTTTTAGAATAACATTTTGCTGAATATTGATCTTCATTGCGCGTACGATACGATAACTATAAATAATTATTTAATTTGTATAATATTTCTTCAGAAGGTAAACATAGGTTTCGTCCAAAATAGCAATAGTTTTGTTCATAACTCGAATGTTTTTAGTCATTTTATATTTATTTCATACCTAGAAATTCGGAACATTCCAAAAATAAGCTGAAGATATCCAAGGAGTATTGTTCCTGTTGCTATTGTTGCAGCCATTCCTATGCAAAATGCTATATTTATATGTAATAGAATTAAGAAAAAATATTTTTCTTGATCGACAAAATATTCCGTTATGAATAGTATTTGATGTGATTGAGATATATTTACTGATAAAACAACATCTAACATATTCGTCCAGCATTGAATGATAATAATAAGAAATATGGCGCCAATCCCAGCTACTAAAAAGCGTAAGAAGATAGTTGTTATTTAAACTTTTACTATTTGATTTTTTTAATTGTTTATATTAATGTATATTATATGTATATCATGAACATTTTATTAGTATTTTAAAATATAACATCAATAATTATTTACTTTTGATCAAACTTTTTGAATTTATACATATGTCAAGAAATTATGAGGAAAAACATAATTTTGTAATATATTAAAATTGATTTTTTTTCACTAATACTTTAACAACGTAGATATATGTATAGGAAATGTTATCGCGTAAAAAAAATCTTGCTTTACCCGTAAGTACAGCTGTGTAACGTTTCGCATTGTCGCCATATTTTTTTATAATCGCAATTTCTTTTTCATCCTTTAATTCGTCATATACATGTTGAAGTTGCATTTGTAAATTTTTTACCTATTATTTCAGTGATATTCTTTGTATTGTATACATCAGAATAAATTTTATGTATAAATATTCATTTGACGGTCACGCTTAGTTTACTTTATGACTTTGTTATATACTCGCAACTTACAACTTTGATGTTAATACAGAATGAATTGTAGTGTATCAAGAAAACAGCAAAGAGAGATGCGGAAGACATAACTTTGGCGACGAGATCAAAAGTACATCTTAAAGTTATAAATGATGTCAACTGGAAGGAATAATTTTATTTAATTTCATTCATAAATATAACTCTAAGTATGTATTCTAAGTAATTACAATATATTTAATATAAAAATTGGACTGTATGATATAGATTGAGATTAATTGATTAAGATCAGTTGATAATATGCCATTGTATTGTTTCCTTACCTGAAATATAACACTCGATGCCAGAATACTAGAGAAGAAAATAAATTGAAATCGGGTAAGTTTGGATTGTTGATAGGGCCACAAACCGATAGCCAGTAATAGGGTTTTATTGAGATTGAAATACTGAACTTCCAAACGGATCATCTCTCTACGTGCTCCGAAACATTACTGCAAAGACGTTGACAACGGTATGCTCATCCCCTCCTTTTTCCACTAATTGATTAAATTATTCCATATCCTCTATCTTTTACATATATTTCAATGCAAATTTTCTAATTGCACGGTTAAGCAAATTCATCGTGAAGTCGAAACACGTTCAATTCCATAAATTTCTGAGTAAAACTGAGTAAACTGCGATTATTCTTATATATCATGTGATCATTCTTATATGTATATCTTCTCCCATTCTTTATACTATAATTTATACGATCGATTTGTTATTGAAAGTAATTTGCCGAATGTGTCTTTCCCATAAAACTAAACTATATCTAGAAAAGCTGCACAGGCGCATTTTCTCCTTTTCAATCCCGAAACTTCATTTAAGTACGAGCATTCGTAAGACACACTTGGTCTTCGAGAAAAGTATCTTTCACTTTTAATACTTTTAATACCGAACTCATCTAGTGAAGTTAATTTAAAAGTAATTGCATCAAACTGACATATGTGGATATATTTTAAATATTAATTAGCTATTAAGTAAACTTGATTTTATGTAAAAATAAAGCTAAATGCAATTTATATTTTGATGTCCTATAAATGTGCATAACATGTATCTACATCTTTGATTCAATAATTTTACGTGAGATTGTTTTTCTCTCTTTTAGTCTCTTCAATTACATTTGAAATGTTTTATGTTTTATAAATAATACATTTAATTAATTTATATATTCAAAACTATGATCTGTTTAATTTTAAAAAGTATGAAATGATAAAGTCGGGAATTTTTTTTAATTATGCATATTTTTATTATATTGTTATTATATTTTTATTATATTTATATTTAATCTGATTGTATTTTTGAATTATGGTACATGATACATAAAGTATGATACTGAAGCCTTTATCAGCTATAACGAATGATATTATTGATTATATGTATATATATTATGTTTTATCAAAAATATATTTTAGTACATGACACATTATTTTCTTACCATTGCAAAACATTTTAATAATCCAATAAATAATCTACTGATACCCAAAATAAAATTCTTGGTGTTTCTTTACAACAGAAAAAATATAATTCTTTGTATGTATAACGGAGTTAGGTACCATTGAATGCTGTATCTATTAATTAATCCAAATTTGATAAATTTAAAACTCGATAATCGATAAAGAAAGGAAAAAATATGAATATTCCATACTCTTCGTTTATTTCATTATAGAACCTATAACGAGAAGCATCCTGTTGTGACCGAAAATATTGGATTTCAAGTCAGATCATTTCTTTATTCATTCAAGTCAGATCATTTCTTCATTCATTATGAGCTCCAAAACATGATTCCGAGAAAAAAGTTTTTATCCCTTCTTTTTTGTATTTATCAATATTTAATAACGTTTTTCAGAATGAGGTCTACAATTAAACAATCAATATAATATAGAAATATATGGCTATTTTCTTTAGTATAAGAAAAAAGAAAAAAAATGACTTGCATAGAAACTGCAGGGAAACAAGCAAACGTGTTCAACACTCTTTGATATTTTAATTTTATACGCTTCCTTTACATTTATGTTTTCATAAGAATTTCATCTTTAGACGAACGTTTGTTCTTTCAGAATCACTGAACATTTCAAGTTATCGTTGGAGATAATATGATTCTTTCAAGCATAAAAATAATTTTATTTTTTATATTTTCTGTAATACATAATTATTTATGTAATAAGTATATCACAAAAATATTGAAATTTGAAGTTTGTACTAACGTCGATAATTTATTATTTATATTAGTATATATGTATAATAATATAAGTTTCATGTGGTAATACATATAAATAGAGAAAATTAAACTTAAAGCAAATATTAATTATATTTATATATGGCTTTGTTTAAGAAAGAAAAGTTCCATAACGCATGTCCTAGCTTTCAATGTTTTGTGAAGATATGATACGTACCCCAGTGTAACTTTAATTTAATAATTTTTGAGATATCGAATTTATCGAAAATATCTCATATTCCTCTAAGTAACATCTTTAATTAATCTATGTACTCATAACTATAGTATTACAAAATTTAAATGTAAATCAATCTTGTACTATTGGTTTTTGTACTAATTATAGTATGTACTAATAATATCTACATCATATTTTTGTCCATCTTTGCCTTATCGTGTAGAATATATGAAGGTAAAGTAAGATACCGAAGCCTTCACTAGCTACAATGAATATATTGTTAAACTCCATTTATATTACATTACTTCAAATATATCTTGATGCATAATATATTATATATTTTTACCGTGGCGAAACATTCTAACGATCCAACAAATAATCCACCGACACCCACAGTAAATTCTTTGGCGCCTCTTTGCATTAAAAATAATATTAATCTTTGTATATGTAATGGAGCCATGTACCATTGAACGTCGTATCTACATGTTATTTAAATGATGAAAAATGATAATTTGAGACAGGTAAAAAGATTTATCAATAATTTTAACATACACAGATCATTGATATAAAGAACAATCATTAAAAACAAACATTAATCTTTGCTTTCAATGTAAGATAAATGGCATAAAATAAATTTTCATAAGTATAATTGTAATTACGAGTAAATATCTTACGCAGTAACATATATATGATTGTTATGATTCATTATATCCTGTCCAATATAATTGGCTACGAACATGTATACAACACTGCAAACTGAAAATAAAAATGGCAGCAACATTTCTTTAACGTTTTCTCCGGACGACATGATCTGAAATATCTAAGATACGAGTTTCTCAATTATACTTCTATAACAATATGCATGTATGTTTTAACCATCATTCTGCTGTATATGTAGTAAATTTGTTTTTAAATAAATAGTGAAAATTAAAATTGATTTAATTGAATAAAATAATTATACACAAATTTTTTTTAATCAGAATTAATAACAGAATTACTAACCGAGTAAGCTCTTAATTATTAAGTATAAAGTAAGCTCAAAATTATAAATCAAGAACTATAAAATCATATGTATCATCATTTTTTTAGACAGATTTTAAAACTTACTCGAAAAAGACTAAGGCTTAGAGAAAGCACTCCAACTGTTATTAAACAAAATAACATTGCCTCAAATTTAGATACAATCAGTTCGGATAATCTTCAAACACAAATAAATATTATTATATTACATTAATATATGTACATACTTCAAGGATATTAACCTCATGGCTTCTCTATGGATATTCACAGCACATATTATTTCTTTAAGAATCAAATTCTCGTTCTTTAAAGTAATATTTTTTAATATATTAATCCTCATTGCACGTTTAATGCGATAGCTGTGAACAACAATATTTTATATTATAAATAATGCATTCATAATTTATCTACACATTTATTTTTTAATTTATTTTTTTGCTATCGCAAGATAAAAATTCTGTCTTTAAATTTATGTAAAATAATTATATAATTTTTTTATAATTATTATAATTAGAATTTTTGTAAAATTAGCATTTTCTACATTTATTTTAGATATTCTGGATTACCTAGATATTCTGAATAATCCACACGTATATTGAAGATATGCAATCAACATTGTTCCTGTTGAAACCATTGCAGTAGCTCCAATGCTAAAAGCTATATATACATGTAACACAATTAAATAGAAATATTTTTCTTGATCAATGAAATACTCCGTCATAATCAGCATATGACGTGATCTAGATACGTTTCTCGGCAAAATAATGTCGAGAATACTCGCCCAAAATTGAACAAGAATAAAAACAGATATGCAGCAAACAGCAAGTACTAAAAAGTGTTTGTTTAGAAGAAAAAATCTTTTTCTATCATATATTAATTCTATTATATACAAATTACTTCATATATTATATGTATTAAATAATTTAAATGAGTAAAAACAAAAAAAAACGTTAAAAATATCATCTTACTTATAAGTACAATCGTATATCGGGTTGCATTCTGGCCATACTTTGTTATGATAGCGTTCTCAGATTTATCTTTCAGTTCGTTACATATATGCTGAAGTTGCATCAATAAATTTTTCATCTGTCAAGTCATTACATTATAGTATCTCAAGATAAATTGTTTGTTATAAAAATATAGTATAGAAATGTCTGCTTGAATAAAAAGAAAAATATATCGTAAATTATCAACTTACATTGTCAATATTAACAGCGAACGCGATATACTTTATTATAAAGACAATAAAAAAAAGGATAGTACAAACAATCTTAATATAGTCGGAAGTACATTTCGAACTTACAAGTGCTGTAAACTGCAAGCAATAACTTTATTAAAATGTTTATAATAAGAAAAATTTCATTCTTTTAATATATGACATCTCTTACTCTATTGATGGAATAAAAATTCTAAATTACTAATTATTCTTTACATATATATTAATAATAATAGAAAATGTTTTATAATTGTAACTAAACAAGCACAAAATAAATTATGTATAATTATATACACATATATAATTACTCTTTAATTAAAATTATAATAATAAAATTTTATACATAATACTAAAAGAGATTGCTAGATAAGTTATTTAGCTTATTTCAATCAACAATATTAAGATCTTAATAATAGTAATATTATTACCTTACTTGAAACAAAATAATAGTTGTCAAAATACCGAGAAACAAAATAAAATGGAGACGGATTAATTTTGATTGTTGATAGGGCCACAAGCCCATAAGAAGCAAAAGTATCCTATTAAGGCTAAAATGTTGGCTCTCAATACAGATCATTTCTCTGCAAACTCAAAAATATTACTGCGAAATTGTCGTTTCTGCGTTTATCCCCTTTTTTATCAGATCGATTAAATATTTCATATCTCTCGTCTTCTGTCATAAATTTCAATACAATAATCTAATTTTTACTGTGACACACAGTTGTGCAAGTACGCCAGAACACAGCACAATTGAATAAATTTCTCTCATAGTACTAATTTCCGCGACCGATTTGTCGCTGAAAGTAATTTGACGGATGTATCTTTCCCATGAGATCGATCTATTTACGCAGAAAATTCACGCAGGCGCATTTCCTTCTTTTCGACGTCGGAACTTCATTCCAGTGCGCGCACTCGTAGAATACACTTGTTCTCTGACAGATATATTTCCCAACTTTAACAGAAATGGTTTTCACGATGCCGGGTTTACTTGATAAAGTCACAATTTGAAAATGACCGGATTAAATAAATATGCAACTTTCCAATTTTTAAATTTAAAATAGCATGATTAATATTTGTAACAAATATTAAATAGTCACATCTAATTGTCTATATTATCTATTACTAGTAATATTTTTATCCTTTTTCATTTTTTACTATAAATATTTAATGTTCAACAAAAAATTACGCAATGAAATTCGCAATAAATTTCTAAATTAAATAACTATACATATACATATACATATACTACACATCTTCGTTTTTGTTTAAAGTACAGTCGAAAAAGTGTATGTTCAATGCATCATAGAAACCGAATATATTAATATCTTGATTTGAATAATTTTAATCTTTTATATACTTCTTAATGATTTTTTATAAGTATCTGTATTTTCGAAAAATTAATATTTAGATTTTCCAAACATAAATACTTGCTTTTTCATTAATTATATTTTCACCATGTTGTTACTAAATTTGCTTCGTCATCGTGTAGAATATATAACAGTAAAGTAAGATACTGAAGACTTAACCAGCTATAATTAAGAACGTTTTACTTTATATAACATACATTTCTGATATAATATTTTTAAAATATTTTATCTATATTATCTTACCGTGGCAAAACATTCTATAGATGCATTAAATAATCCAGCAACATTCAAAGTAAACTCTTTGGTTTCTCTTTGTAATAGAAACAGTATCATTCTTTGTATGTGTAACGGAGCTCTATACCACCGAACATTGTACCTATGAAATTGTATATAGATAACGAATCGCTAATTGATAAAAAAACTTTTTCGTATTATCATTTTTAGCATTTATGTTAATTTGTTCTGCAATTATATTCTACATCTCATATTATTCAAAGACAAACACTCATGTTTATCTCAAGAAATGTTTCTTACGCAGTAAGAAAAATGTGATTATTGTGATCTATTATGTTCTGCCCAATATAGTTGGATATAAACATATATAAAATACTGACAGACACATATAGCAACGGCAAAAAAAATTCATCGATATCACTTTCAGATGAAGCAATCTGAAAAATCTAAGATACAAATTTTATGGAAATTATCAATCTTTTGCATAAATATTTTTTATTATTAATCAGTAAATAATATTTAGTACTTAAACTTCGTTTTTTTTTAGCTATTTCCATAAAACTGAGGATACAAATAAATTTACATAGAATTGGAAAGTTATTTTGCAAAGAAATAATAAAAAGAATATAATATAATTACGAAAACTGAATATATAGATTAGCAACTTTTTTTCGTTAAGTTTAAAAAGTATTAGTAAACTTATAATGTCAATCTTCAACCGTATTACTAGATTTTATAATATCATACGTCCTCTCTATTCATGAATTTTATTTCAATAATATATATATATATATATATATATACAGGGTGTCCCACAATGAATGGCCAACCCGTCAATGGTACATAGTTTGCATCACACTGAACAGAAAAGTCTTATACCATTTTACGAATGGCGCAATATTAATCGAGTTATTAATTGTTAAAAATCAGAAGAAGGGATAGACAGCGCGGTGCGGGAGACGTGGGCGAGGGCTCGCTGCTCCTGCTGCCATTGCCGCTCTCGCGTCTCCCGCACCGCGCTGTCTATCCCTTCTTCCGATTTTTAACAATTAATAACTCGATTAATATTGCGCCATTCGTAAAATGGTATAAGACTTTTCTGTTCAGTGTGATGCAAACTATGTACCATTGATGGGTTGGCCATTCATTGTGGGACACCCTGTATATATATATATATATATACAGTTATTTATTTAAAGTTGCATTCGTCACTTGTATATCATGTATAATAATTATTGGAGGTTCATAACTCTGGCAGTTTGTCGATTCTTGCCATTTACTTACTGAATAGTAATGCATTATATATATTAATACGTATAATTTCCGAGCATAGTAATAAAAGCATTATGATACAAAATAGAAAACTCACTTGAAATAGATTTAGGGTTAAGCAAACCACGCCACATACTATCAAACAAAACAGCATTACCTCGAATATGGACAGCAAATGTCTAGACAATCTTCACAAAAACAAAAATATATTACTAAACATATTACATGTATATTGTATATTGTGGATGAGAATACAAACTTCATAGCTTGTCGATGAATGTCGACAGCACAAATTATGCCCTCGGTCATCAAGATCTTACTTTTCGGCGTAATATTTTGTCGAATGTCAATATTTATTGCATGCTCGATACGGTAACTGTAAATGTTTATGTCGTAATTGTATTCACTAAGCAACTCACCGCGAATGACACAATTTTTCAGCTAAAACCACCCCTTTTACACAATTTTTTTTTTAATACAGTGTGTTGATTAATTATAAATTTTGGTTTAAATTATTTTATGATCGTTCTTAACATTTATGTCCATACCTAGCTATTCTAAATATTCCACAAATATACTGAAAACATGTAATGACCAGCGTTCCTACTGCTAATATTGTAATGAATCCGACATACATTACTGCATAGATGTGCAATAGAATTAAATAGAAATATTTTTCTTGATCAATAAAATACTCCGTCATAATTGGCAGTCGACGTAATTGAGATACGTTTTTCGGTAAAACAACGAGAATATTCGACCAAAATGGGCCCGTACTACAGATAAATGCGGCGATAACAGCAAATACTAAAAAATATCAGAAAATGTTTTTGTTGTTAATATTTTTGTCATATATGCTTATCAAGTGTTGTATTATAATACTTAATATACACACATACACACACACACGCGCGCGCGCGCGCGCACGCACACATACACACACATATTATAAAATTTTATATTATGTTACACTCATTCATAATTCTATTTAGATACCTACTTTATTATTTCTATCAGTACAATACACAATTGTAATTCACACATATATATACAATTTGTATGTATTTGTATGTTACTAATGTGTTATTAATTATTATAAATGTATATAGCAAATACTTGTAGATTTGTGTAGAATAAATAATATATGTATATAAAATATGATGATGAGCCAAAACCGATTTTGAGGTATTCATAGCTTATATGTTAAATAAAAATTGTAAGTACAGATCTGAGAATATTGTTTTACTTGTAAGTGCAGTTGTATAACGTTTTGCATTGCAATTATATTCTTCTAGAATAGCAACTTCATTTTTATCTTTCAATTGATTATATATACGCTGAAGGTTCATCAGTAAATTTTTTACCTGTTATTCCAATAATTTTTATATTGTCTTTGTATTTAATATAAGTATAATAGTATTTATTATAAAAAATTTAATATGTAAGAATAAGTCATTCAATCAAGATAATTATACCGTCGAAGGCATATTCTGTAAGCTATCGACTTACAGCTCCGATGTTAATACAGAATGTGTTGTATTTTATTAATGAAACAATAAAGAAAGATGCAGAAGATAGAATCTTGCAGACGAGATTTGAAGTACATTTTGATGTCATTAACGTTGTCAACTAATAACAGTAATTTTATTTTTAATTATGATTACAAATAATTCGAATTTTATGTAACAATTATGTTATATAATATAATTTGACACTATTTCATAGCGAAACGCTGATTTATCATATAATATTGTTATAATCTATTTTTTCTTACCTGAAATAAAATACCCGCTGTCAGAATAGTAGAGAAGCAAAGAAATTGAATTCGTGTGAGTTTAGATTGTTGATAGGGCCACAGGCCGATAGCGAGCAATAGAATTTTATTGATACTAAAATTTTGAATCTCTAAATGTATCATTTCTTCGCGATGTCCGGGATGCGACTGGTTGCGCGAAAGTGCAATTATCCCTCCTTCTTTTCTATTGATCGGCTAGATATTTTCTCTTATATGAAAAATTGTAGTGCAAATATCATAATTTGTATAATACAAGGTATAACGTGCAAATTATCATTGTAGGTTTAGAAATTTATTCATATCTTCATAATACTTTTTAAAGTAAGAATTACGATTAAGACATCGATTTGACGTCAAGAAAACTTCAACGAATATCTTCTTTTAATAAAAGAAAGGAAAAGTATTTATGACAAGACAAAAGTTTACGCAAGCGCATATCCTTTCTTTTGCCACAATAACTTCAGTTATGTGCTCTCGCAAAATACTCTTTGTCTCTAAATTGAATATATTCACCAACTTTAACGTTGTCTTAAGTTTAAAAAATATAATTAAACAAATATTAATA
Source organism: Tetramorium bicarinatum (assembly GCA_928718305.1). Classification (NCBI taxonomy): domain Eukaryota; kingdom Metazoa; phylum Arthropoda; class Insecta; order Hymenoptera; family Formicidae; genus Tetramorium; species Tetramorium bicarinatum. The sequence continues at coordinate 23,768,896 of OV788323.1, read as the reverse complement.
GATCTTTAATGATTTATGTAAGTCACAACTTCGACGCAATAGACTCTGTGTTAATCATCAATATCTTTTTAATCATAATTGGAACAATGAATTCTTTTTAACGACTAAAAGTCTTAACAAGATACTTAATTTTGATTTCAATGAAACTTCTTTAAACCATCACAAATCGTAGTTATAATATATCAAAATACATCATTTTTGCAACTTTAACCACAAAATTCTTAAAATTATAACGTAATAGAGCAATTTGGTAAACGAGATCGTATTTGACATCAAAAAAGCAATAAAAAAACAGTCTTTAATTGTTTAAGTGCCAAACGCTATAAATTAGTGTAATTAAATCTCATATTTATTATTTATGCATTACAATATGTAAGATGTCTAATCCTTAATACGTTTCCACAGATCTAATGTCTTAATATGGTAGAATGTTTAAATATAAAGCATTTTTTATTTTTTAATAGTAAAACGTCAAGCTAAATTACATAGTCAAAAATATAATTTTCTATTTTCTAAAATCTAAATGTAAAAAAATGCTATTTTAAAAAATGCTATTCTTCTTTAAGTATACTATCCTTGTGTGCTCATTTGATTCATCTAGTCATTGTGTAGATAGTACAACAGTAAAGTAAGATACCGCTGCTTTTACCAACTGTAGTAAAAAATATTATTACTAATTTATTTATATTTAATATATTATCATATATTCAAAAAACATTATATAATCCTTACTGTAGCAAAGCACTCTAAAGATGGAATAAATAATCCGACATCCATAGTAAATTTTTTAGAGCCATTTAGCAATAGAAAAAGTATTATTTTCTGGATGTGTAAAGGAGTTACATACCATTCGACTTTGTATCTATAGAAATTTTAAGGACTAGAATAGATAATTTGAGAAAAAAGCACGAAAATATACGAATAATTTTCGTAATCATTTTACGTAATTATTATAATACTTATGACGTTAAGTACTTATTTACTTTTGATACAGAAATCTGTAAAATATATCTTCTTGTAATTATATTTCGAGAGAGGGCCCCTTACACAGTATCAAATACGTAATTATTATGATCCGTCATATTTTGCCCAAGAGAATTTGATATAAACAAATATAAAATATTGATAGCTGCAAGTATTACAGGCAGTACAATCGTTTCAATAGCTTGCGTGGACAACAGAATCTGAACAATCTGAAATAGAAATATCATAACTGCAAACAAGTCTTTGCATCTTAATTGTACTTAATCGTTATTTTACAATATATTTTTATTTCTTTAAAACTGTAAGCATCAAGACTAATTTATATGAAATTGCTACAAGAATTTGAATAGTAAAAATTATCACTAAAAGTATTTTTTTATGTAGCGCAAATGTTTTTAGAATATATTGTGAAATATATAATTCTTTTCAAGACTCAATATAAAATCCGAAACTTACTCGAACAAAGTTGAAACACAATGAAATTACAAAGACCTGTGCTAAAATGAAGAACATTATTCCAAATTTGGATATGAAGCATTTGGGCAATCTTCAAAAATAAGAAAATGTTATTACTACACGCATATATCATTATAAGTACGGATACTAACTTCATGGCTAGCCGATGAATATTTATAGCGTCAATTAAATCCTCAGATCTTAAAATTTTGTCCTTTAACGTAATATTTTTGAGAATATTGTTTTTCACTGCGTGTTCAAAACGATAACTGTAAATAATATAGATATTTAATAAAATATTTTGTTTTCATAAGCTCTATCTTCACATTTATTTAACACAGTTTCATCTATAATTTAAATTTTTGTGCCCATATCAGGTTTATTTTTTTACCTGGATATCTTAAACATTCCACAAAAAAACTTAAAACATACAATAAACATTGTTCCTGTTGCTACCATTGCAGCAGCACCTATATATATTGCTATGATTGTGTGTAGAAAAATAAAAAAGAAATATTTTTCTTCATCAACAAAATATTCTGTTACGATTTCCAAGCGATGTGATCGAGTAGCATTCTTCGATACATTACCGTTAGATATAATCCAACATTGAACGATAGTAAGAACAGATACTCCACAAATACCAACTACTAAAAATATTAGAAAATAATTATTATTTGAATTTCTGTTGTACAATGTAAAACATTAAAATTATTTCACATGTAGTATATTTACATGTGTCATAAAATATTAATATTTTTTAGTTTAACTATCATTAATGTTTATTGCTCAATTGATTCGTAATTTTATTGAATATAGGAACATGTTGCTACACATATTATATAAATATCACATAAATACATCAAAAGATATTCAGACTATCTCAGAGCTATCTTTTACACTACTCGTAAAAAGTTAGAACAGATTGAGGTGAACAAAATAGTTTTATATCGTTTTGCGAAATTCGCAATAATAATCGAAATATTAAGTGTTAAAGACGAACGAGTGATAACGTATTAAGATGATATGAGAAAAGCGATAGAGTCGCTCAGGCGATAACACGGCTCATCAAGCATTGGCTGCCGGCATACGACGAGGAAAACAATAGCGTGGCATTGTCCGTGACTACTTATATCGCTATCATTCTTTCTCCGCGTCGCGCGCTGGCAGCCAATGCTTGACACATTGGATTATGCTATAGCTCAAGCGACCAAAAGGCTTGTCTTCGCGCAATCTCATTCGTTTGCCTCTTAATATCTCAATTCTCGCGAATGTTGCAAAACAGTATTGGATTTTTTTTTTGTTTATCTTAATCCATTCTATAAAACTTCCTCACGAGTGTAAAGGGTATTTTGAGACATCCTGTAAATGTTACAAATAAATTTGAATTATATAGTATATATGTATAAAAAATATATTATATATATATATTAAAAATGTATAGTAATCTGTTTATTAATTCCATTAAATTAATTCCATTTATTAATTCCATTAAAATCTTGTTAACTTGTACGTTAAATAGGAAAACATAATTATATGTAAAAATGTAAAAATGGTTTCTTACCCGCAAGTGCAACTGTATAATATTTCGCAATGTAGCCATATTTTTCTATGATAGCAATTTCATTCTTATCTTTCAATTCGTTACAGATCTGCTGAAGCTGTATCAACAACTTTTTTACCTATTATTTCAGTAATTTTATATGCCACCTTTATATATAACAATATTGGGAAACATTTTTTAATATTTACGGATATCTTATGAATTATGAACTTACAGTTTTGACATGAACACGAAATGTGTAATATTTTATCATACAAACAGTAAAACAAGATGCGGAAGACAGTACTGTGGCGAAAAGATCTGGAGTATATTCTAATGCTGTCATAAATGTTGTCAACTGTAATTATTTTGAATTGTAATATAATTATAAATAATTATAATAGATACTGTAAATTAATACAAATTATTTGTCAGTAAAAATTGTTATGCATTAATACATCATATTATTATTTACTATGTTTCTCCTTACCTGAAATATAATATTCGTCATCAAGATAGCAAAGAGAAAATTAAATTGAATCCGAGTGAGTCTGGATTGTTGATACGGCCACAAACCAATAGAAAGCAGTAAAATTCTATTGAGACCTAAATATTGAGTCTTTATACAGATCATCACTTAGCTAAGTTCGGTATACGAATGATTGTTGAAACAATCAACGAGTCAACCCTTATCCCCTCCTTTCTTCATTGATCGATCATATGTATATTCTATGGTTTCTCTCTTCGTAAATTTGAACGCATTATGTAATTTTGTTTAATGATACATGATACTATCGTGAGATCATAACACTCGCAATTTCACAAAAATATCTCAATGAGAGTTATACCTCTACACTATCGATTTAACCCAAAGAGAAAAATTTAACAGATATTTTTCTTTCAGAAAAAGTGAAGCAGAAGTGAAAGAAATTCTGAAATAAGAATAGCACAATCATAGTTATTATCGCGATTTTACTTTCTTTTGGCATGTGCATTTTTTTCGCATGTAACTACATTATGTTGAATTTTTAAAAACAATATCACTAACTTACAATCAGTTTTAAACAGCATTATCAACTTTAATATTGCAATTTGTTTTAGTATTTATTTTAATATTATCCGCGGGATGCATTTTATTTTGAAAAGAACGATATTTGTATCTTTGACCTTTATCGACTTTACTGATCATTGTTTCTGTTTTAACATAGCAGTGAATCCGATGTATATTACTGCATTGATGTGCAATAGAATAAAATAGAGTCCTTTTCCTAATCGATATAAAAATATTCCATTATAATTAATATAGTTGATATAAGACCATATATCTAATTAAAATAAGTTTTTGGTAAAAAAAACAATAAGAATATTCGACCAATATTGGCCAGCAAATATGGTGATAATACTAGAAAACGTGAGAAAATATTTTTGTTGATAAAATTTCTACCACGTATCAAGATTTGCAGTGTTTAATACGCACATGTGTGTATTATAAAATCTTATATTATTTTGTTATTTTATTTATAATTAATTTCTATTTAGAACTATTTTATTATTTTTATCGGTTTGCACTATTATACAAATTGCATTAAGTAAATTGCAATATGTAATACTTAATGCAATTTGTATAATATGTTACTAATATATTATTAATCATCATAAATGTATGTACTATGATAGCAACTTCGTTTTCATTTAATTATAATATATGCTGAAGGTACATTTAATAAATAGAACGTAATTTTCTGAGATCTCACAGAAATACATAAATTTCATACAGATTTTCAACTTACCACGCGAAACGAGATTCAGTCCATATTGCCTACTACTGTCACAGTAAAAATTTATCAGAGTTGAAAATCCGATTCTACATGGATTTTCAACTCTCTATGCGATAAACTAATATAATTAAATCTCTTGTTTATATTTGATGTGTTAAAATACGTTACAATATCTAATTCTAACGTATTTCTAGAAATCTGATGGTTGATGCGTTAGAATAATTGAACATTAAATATTTTCAATTTTTCTTAATAGCACAGCTTCATGTTAATTTACATCAATACATTTACAATCAAAAATAGAATTTTCTCTTCTTTAAATATAAAAAACTATTTTATTTTTTAATATACTATTTATATACTATTTATATACTTTGTTTACTTGATTTGCATTGGTCTCGTCACTGTGTAGATAATACAACAGTAAAGTAAGATACCGATGCTTTTACCAACTGCAATCAAGAGAACAATGTTATATTACATTATGTATATTATTATTATATTATATACATATTATTATATTTATTTTTAATGTATTATTAATATTTATTTTAATATATATGTTATATATTTTAAAAGACGCTACATAATCTTTACCGTGGCAAAGCATTCTAAAGATGGACAGAACAATCCGACATTCACAGTAAAATTTTTGGCGCCTTTTAGCAGTAAGAAGAGTATTATTCTCTGAATGTGTAAAGGAGTTACATACCATTCCACTTTGTATCTATGGAAATTGTAAGGATTAGAATAGATAATTCGCAGGAAAATATGCAAATAATTCCATCATTTTACGTAATTTGTTATAATACTTGTGATGTTAAACGCTTATTTACTTTCGGTACAGAAATCTGTAAAATGTATCTTGTAATTACATTTCCTGAAAGAGGACTTCTTACACAGTATTAAATACGTAATTATTATGATCCGTCATATTTTGCCCAAGAGAATTTGATATAAACAAATATAAAATATTAATAGCTGCAAATATCACAGGCATTAAAACTGTTTCAATAGCTTGCGTGGACAACAGAATCTGAACAATCTAAAATATAAATATCATAATTGAAAAATAAATATCATAAAAATTTTTTGCATTTTTATGATATTAATCATTATTTTACGATACGTCTTTATATTTTTTTAATATTAAGAATCGAAATTAATTTAATTATTTGTAATTGTTACGAGAGTTTGAATAATAAGAATTATCAATAAAAGAATTTTTTCATGTAGCACAAACTTTTTTATAATATATTATGAAATATCTAATTCTTGTCCAGTCAATATAAAATTCAAAACTTACTCGAACAAAATTGAAACACAATGAAACTACAAAGACCTGTGCTAAAATGAAGTACATTGTCCCAAATTTGGATAAGAACCGTTTGGGTAATCTACAAAAACAACAAATTGTTACTGCATATAAGTATTACACGCATATACCATTATACATATGGTTATACTAACGTTATGGCTTGCCGATGTATATCTATAGCACAAATTAAATCTTCGGATCTTAAAATTTTGTTTTTCAACGTAATATTTTGCAGAATATTGTTTTTCACTGCGCATTCAAAACGATAACTGCAAATAATATTGATTTTTAATAAAATATTTTTTGCTTTTGTAAGAAAAAACTCTATCTTCACATTTGTTCAACACAGTTTCATGCACGACTTAAATTTTTTATAGCTATTTCAGATTTGTTTTATACCTGGATATTTTAAACATTCCACAGATTAATTTAAAATACGCAATAAACATTGCTCCAGTTCCTACCATCACAAATGCACCTATACATATTCCTACATTCATATGTAATAGAATTAAAAAAATATAATTTTCTTCATCAACAAAATATTCCGTTACAATAGGCACGCGACGTGATCGAGTTACGTTCATTGATAGAACATTAGACATAGTCCAATATTGAAGAATAAAAATACCAGATAGTCCACAAATACCACAAACTAAAAATATTAGAAAATAATTGTTATTTGAATTTCTATTACAATGTAAAGCATTAAAATTATTTTAAATACAGTATATTTACATGTGTCATAAAATATTAATATTTTTTAGTTTAACTATCATTAATGTTTATTCAGCACGTGATAACTATTTATGATTTTATGAACTTAGAAACACACATTTATTATATGTGATGAATATATATGATGAATAGGAAAACTTTATAATTATATGTAAAAATGTAAAAATATTATCTTACCTGTAAGTGCAACTGTATAACATTTTGCAATGTAACCATATTTTTCTATGATAGCAATTTCGTTTTTATCTTTTAATTCATTACATATGCGCTGAACTTGTATCCATAACTTTTTTACCTGTTATTTTGCTAACTTTATACACCATTTTGTATAAATTATGTGCCATTTTTGTATAATGTATATATATAACAATATTGGAAAATATTTTTAATGTAACAACTTAACGGAATATCCTATGAATTGTGAACTTACAGTTTTGACATTAATACGAAATGTGTAATATTTTATCATAAAAATAATAAACACAGATGCGGAAGACAGAACTGTAGCGATGAGATCTGAAGTATATTTTAATGCTGTCATAAATGTTGTCAACTGTAATTATTTTGAATTGTAATATAATTATAAATAATTATAATAGATACTGTAAATTAATACAAATTATTTATCAGTAAAAATTGTTATGCATTAATACATCATACTATTATTTACTATGTTTCTCCTTACCTGAAATATAATACTTGTCATCAAGATAGCAAAGAGAAAATTAAATTGAATCCGAGTGAGTCTGGATTGTTGATATGGCCACAAACCAATAGAAAGCAGTAAAATTCTATTGAGACCTAAATATTGAGTCTTTATACAGATCATCACTTAGCTAAGTTCAGTATACGAATGATTGTTGAAACAATCAACGAGTCAACCCTTATCCCCTCCTTTCTTCATTGATCGATCATATGTATATTCTATGGTTTCTCTCTTCGTAAATTTGAACGCATTATGTAATTTTGTTTAATGATACATGATACTACCGTGAGATCATAACACTCGCAATTTCACAAAAATATCTCAATGAGAGTTATACCTCTACACTATCGATTTAACCCAAAGAGAAAAATTTAACAGATATTTTTCTTTCAGAAAAAGTGAAGCAGAAGTGAAAGAAATTCTGAAATAAGAATAGCACAATCCTAGTTATTATCGCAATTTTATTTTCTTTTGGCATGTGCATTTTTTTCGCATGTAACTACATCATGTTGGACTTTTAAAAACAATATCACTAACTTACAATCAGTTTTAAACAGCATTATCAACTTTAATATTGCAATTTGTTTTAGTATTTATTTTAATATTAACCACGGGATGCATTTTATTTTGAAAAGAACGATATTTGTATCTTTGACCTTTATCGACTTTAATGATCATTGTTTCTGTTTTATCGCAGTGAACCCGATGTATATTACTGCATTGATGTGCAATAGAATAAAATAGAAATACTTTTTTTAATTGATATAAAAATATTCTATTATAATTAATATAGTTGATATAAGACCATATATCTAATTGAAATAAGTTTTTGGTAAAAAAACTCAATAAGAATATTCGACCAATATTGGCCAGTAAATACGGTGATAATACCAGAAAATGTGAGAAAACATTTTTGTTGGTAAAATTTCTACCACGTATCAAGATTTGCAGTGTTTAATACGCACATGTGTGTATTATAAAATCTTATAATATTTTGTTATTTCATTTATAATTAATTTCTATTTAGAACTATTTTATTATTTTTATCGGTTTGCACAATATGTAATTACAATTTACTTAATGCGATTTTTATAATATGTTACTAACATATTATTCATCATCATAAATGTATGTACTATGATAGCAACTTCATTTTCATTTAATTATAACATATATATGCTGAAGGTACATTTAATGAATAGAATGTAATTTTCTGAAATCATACAGAAATACATAAATTCCGTACAGATTTTCAACTTTCCACGCGAAACAAAATTCAGTCCATATTGCCTACTACTGTCACAGTAAAAATTTATCAGAGTTGAAAATCCGATTCTACATGGATTTTCAACTCTCTATGCGATAAACTAATATAATTAAATCTCTTGTTTACATTTGATGTTAAATTACGTTTATATTTAGTGTTAAAATACGTTACAATATCTAATTTTAACGTATTTCTAGAAATCTAATGGTTTAATGCATTAAAATAATTAAACATTGAATATTTTCTTAATAGCACAGCTTCATGTTAATTTACATCAATACATTTAGAATCAAAAATAGAATTTCCTCTTTTTTAAATATAAAAAAGTATTTTATTTTTTAATATACTATTTATATACTTTGCTTACTTGATTTGCATTGGTTTCGTCACTGTGTGGATAATACAACAGTAAAGTAAGATACCGATGCTTTTACCAACTGCAATCAAGAGAACAATTATTATATTACATTATGCATGTTATTATTATATTATATACATATTAATATATTTATTTTTAATGTATTGTTAATATTTATTTTAATATATATGTTATATATTTTAAAAGACGCTACATAATCTTTACCGTGGCAAAGCCCTCTAAAGATGGACAGAACAATCCGACATCCAACGTAAAATTTTTGGCGCCTTTTAGCAGTAAGAAGAGTATTATTCTCTGAATGTGTAAAGGAGTTACATACCATTCCACTTTGTATCTATGGAAATTGTAAGGATTAGAATAGATAATTCGCAGGAAAATATACAAATAATTTCGTCATTTTACGTAATTTGTTATAATACTTGTGATGTTAAACGCTTATTTACTTTCGATACAGAAATCTGTAAAATGTATCTTGTAATTACATTTCCTGAAAGAGGACTTCTTACACAGTATTAAATACGTAATTATTGTGATCCGTCAAATTTTGCGCAAGAGAATTTGATAGAAACATATATAAAATATTAATAGCTGCAAATATCGCAGGCATTAAAACTGTTTCAAAAGCTTGCGCGGACAACAGAATCTGAACAATCTAAAATATAAATATCATAATTGCTAACAATTTTTTGCATTTTTATGATATTAATTATTATTTTACGATACGTTTTTATATTTTTTAATATTAAGAATCAAAATTAATTTGACTATGTGTAATTGTTACGAGAGTTTGAATAATAAGAATTATCAATAAAAGAATTTTCTCATGTAGCATAAACTTTTTTATAATATATTATGAAATATCTAATTCTTGTCCAGTCAATATAAAATTTGAAACTTACTCGAACAAAATTGAAACACAATGAAACTACAAAGATCTGTGCGAAAATGAACAACATTGTCCCAAATTTGGATAAGAACTGTTTGGGTAATCTACAAAAATAACAAATTGTTACTGCATATATTACACGTATATACCATTATACATATGATTATACTAACGTTATGGCTTGCCGATGTATATCTATAGCACAAATTAAATCTTCGGATCTTAAAATTTTGTTTTTCAACGTAATATTTTGCAGAATATTGTTTTTCACTGCGCACTCAAAACGATAACTGCAAATAATATAGATTTTTAATAAAATATTTTTTGCTTTTGTAAGAAAAAACTCTATCTTCACATTTGTTCAACACAGTTTCATGCACGGCTTAAATTTTTTATAGCTATTTCAGATTTGTTTTATACCTGGATATTTTAAACATTCCACAGATTAATTTAAAATACGCAATAAACATTGCTCCAGTTCCTACCATCACAAATACACCTATACATATTCCTACATTCATATGTAATAGAATTAAAAAAATATAATTTTCTTCATCAACAAAATATTCCGTTACAATAGGCACGCGACGTGATCGAGTTACGTTCATTGATAGAACGTTATTAGACATAGTCCAATATTGAAGAATAAAAATACCAGATAGTCCACAAATACCAACTACTAAAAATATTAGAAAATAATTATTATTTGAATTTCTGTTGTACAATGTAAAACATTAAAATTATTTCACATGTAGTATATTTACATGTGTCATAAAATATTAATATTTTTTAGTTTAACTATCATTAATGTTTATTCAGCACGTAATAACTATTTATGATTTTATTGAACTTAGAAAGACACATTTATTATATATGATGAATATATATGATGAATAGGAAAACTTTATAATTATATGTAAAAATGTAAAAATATTATCTTACCTGTAAGTGCAACTGTATAACATTTTGCAATGTAACCATATTTTTCTATGATAGCAATTTCGTTTTTATCTTTTAATTCATTACATATGTGCTGAACTTGTATCCATAACTTTTTTACCTGTCATTGTGCTAACTTTATATACCATTTTGTATAAATTATATGCCATTTTTGTATAATGTATATGTATAACAATATTGGAAAATATTTTTAATGTAACAACTTAACGGAATATCCCATGAATTGTGAACTTACAGTTTTGACATTAATACGAAATGTGTAATATTTTATCATAAAAATAATAAACACAGATGCGGAAGACAGAACTGTAGCGATGAGATCTGAAGTATATTTTAATGCTGTCATAAATGTTGTCAACTGTAATTATTTTGAATTGTAATATAATTATAAATAATTATAATAGATACTGTAAATTAATACAAATTATTTATCAGTAAAAATTGTTATGCATTAATACATCATACTATTATTTACTATGTTTCTCCTTACTTGAAATATAATACTCGTCATCAAGATAGCAAAGAGAAAATTAAATTGAAACCGAGTGAGTCTGGATTGTTGATATGGCCACAAACCAATAGAAAGCAGTAAAATTCTATTGAGACCTAAATATTGAGTCTTTATACAGATCATCTTCATTTAGCTAAGTCCGGTATACGAATGATTGTTGAAACAATCAACGAATCAACCCTTATCCCCTCCTTTCTTTATTGATCGATCATGTGTATATTCTATGGCTTCTCTCTTCGTAAATTTTAACGCATCACGTAATTTCATTTAATACAAGAATAATACATGATACTATCGTGAGAACATAACACTAGCAATTTCACAAATTTCTCAATGAGAAATATACCTTTACACTATTGATTTAATCCGAAGAGAAAAATTTAACACATATTTTTCCCTCAGAGAAAGTGAAGCACTTGTGAAAAAAATAAGAATAGCAAAGTCGCATTTGTTAACGCGATATTTTTTCTCGCATGTGCATAACTACATATTCAATTTTAATTTCAATTTAATGTAAAATGTCGCTTACTCACTGTCAATCTTAAATACTGTCATTATCGACTTTAATATTACAATTTATTTCAGTATTTGTTTATTTGTTTCATAATTATTTTATTATTACCTGTAGCATGTTTTACTTTGGGAAGAATGAATTATATGTATATCTTCAATCTTTGACGAATTTAAATATATTAACTTTTCGGTTCCAAACACATAGGTATGTATATTATTTTTTTGTTAAAAATGGAGATATTTACAGTAACAATAATATTTTTGTAATAATATTTAATATATTATATAATACTATATAATTGATTAAGATTTTCCCGCAATTAATTCATGGAATATTATTATAATATATTGATTATTGTAAAAGGAACAAAATCTTGATCAAGTATAATTCTATATAATTGCAATATATTCCTATAATGTTTATAATTTCAAGTAAGTCGCATTATTAAACAGTTAGTGTTCTTTTTGTGATTTGCATTCGTAATTTCCTAATAGGGAACGTGTGCTAAAGTCATCCTGTCCCGTTGAGACCTATGTAACGCAAACAGGTGTCCTGGCGACAGGAGGGCTGTTCTATCAGGATCGCATCCCTCGCGAGCAGCTTCTCGTATACGGGGTATGGGCGCGTAAGCGACCTGTCCGCCTCCATGCATCCTTGATCCGGAAATATGCTTCGCGTTTGAGGCAATTACGGGCATTAGCGCGGGTGCCGCTGCGGCTTTAATTTGACTCGCATCTGTCTCGCTTCGATGCTTTTGAACTTCCCAAATAGGATTATATGCGACGTTGCCTTTACCTCGACAATAATCTTCTATCTCGTTATTGTGTAATTGCAGTATATCCAACATATTCGTGTGCATTTGATACGTGAAATAAAGGATATGTCATCGTATTATAAAGTATAATCTCTATTATTTTTATAAATAACCAGTTAAACTACAATAATCTTTTTTATACATAATGATATTCAGAAAAATAATTACAAAATATCATTTATTATCCAGTTGTAATATTTATTAATATTTATATGGTTTTAAATATGATAATAAATAAAATTTTGGTTTTTGTGATGATTTAGAATAAATTATAATATTACTGTTATATTGCTCAATTTGCAGTAATTTATTTTTTAAATTAATATTGAATAAACAGAGTTTCTTGTAGAAATAAATAGTACGAATATTTTTGTTATAAAAAAACTTAATATATAAATAGATTATTCAGATAAAATTAACAAATTCAGATAAAATTAACAGATAAAAACAACAAACTACATCTTTCGATGTAATAAAAGGATAAATATGAAAGATGGCGTTTGACTTTCGCTTGGGGATGATAGTTGTGGCTCGATCTTTGACCAAGAAAGTTGATGTACCGTATCACCTTTATTTGTACTAAGAACGAATTAAACAACAGTGCAGTATTTTAAAACGTTATTAAAATTTTGATTCTAATAACAAGAAGAAAAAATTATAGCACTTGCTATGAATCTGTTTTTAATCGAAAGAAATGCTACACTTTTTAATAATTTTTATGTTTGAATAAACTATCCGAGTTGAGTCTGAGTAAATTGTCTTATAAATTGAAATTCTTCATTTCTTATCATGTATTACTTCTTCAAAAAAGCTAGCTCTAAATTCTCAAAATTCTGATTTTATAATGTTGGAAAATTAATAAAACTAACTTAACACGAAATTTCAGGAAATTGAATTAAATTTTTAACACGGATTATTATTTTATTTTAATCTTTCCAAGAATTAATTAAATAGTTAATGTACATGCAATTTTTTAACTTAAATTTTTATTTTTAGACGAAATTTTATCCATCCCAGTTGTTGAAGATATCAAAGATCGTTACGTCACCGCTCCCATTATTACGTAGTACTACATGGTCATATACGCAATATTACATGTCGTGACGTCGTGAAGATGGGATGCTTCGCGTGTCAGGATCGCAGAATTTTTCAGGAGCGCGTCCGATTTCCTTCGCTATAAAGAGATATGTATATATTATCCACATAACATTCTTCGATTAGAATTAGAAATATAAAAATTACTTAATCTTCAACTCGAATACATTTTCAAGCAAAATAATTAAAATTTAGTTTAGAATACAATAAAAAAGTATGGAAATTTATTTAATTCCAAATAAAATTTCTCAGTGTGAAAAAATGGAACATTTCCAAGTTCTGTTACAATAAATATATAAAAAAAGAAGAAAATTAATGAAAATTATGAAAATAATGATTGAAGATCTGAATGCTTTATATATTAGAAATTGAAATGTTATTTGTTGTCTATTTTTTTATTTTACACAAGGATAATTTGAAGAGTTGTTAAATGAATGAGTATTTAGGTTCCGGTGCGCGTATATCATCGAAAATGCTACGTGGGTGAAGTTAGCACCCCCTTTTTGGAATTTCAAAATTCTAACAGTTGTTCCAGGTTGTTCCAGACTTGTTCTAAATTGTTCCAAAAGATAAAATTTCCATAATAAAAATTTTCAGAAAAAATTGAAAAAAACGATTTTTGGACCTGGCACCCCATTTTTCGAAAATCGAACTTTTCAAGGTTGTTCCAGATTGTTCTAGTTGTTCCGAACATTGTTCCAAAGTATTAATTCTTAAAATATAGAATTTAAAAAGATATAATAAAAAAATAGTATAAACGCAAAAATAGTATTTTTATGTTTTTCAATCGATAACGGCGCGTCAGCGTCACTAAAGTGTAGAATAATAACAAATATGTATAGAACAACCCGGAACAACTCACACTTTTGCCAGAACAAGGTTTTAAAGGGCACTTTACTCTTGGAGATATACAATGTTTTTATGTTTTTCAATCGATAACGGCGCGTCAGCGACACCAAAGTATAGAACAATAACAAATATGCATAGAACAACCCGGAACAACTCACACTTTTGCCAGAACAAGGTTTTAAAGGGCACTTTACTCTTGGAGATATACAATGTTTTTATGTTTTTCGATCGATAACGTCACGTCAGCGACACCAAAGTATAGGACAATAACAAATATGCATAGAACAACCCGGAACAACTCACATTCTTGCCAGAACACATTCTCAAAGGGTACTTTACTCTTGGAGATATACAATATTTTTATATTTTTTGATCGATAACGGCACGTCAGCGACACCAGAGTGTAGAACAATAACGAATATTTATAGACCAAACCAGAACAACTCACATTTTTTCCAGAACAAATTGTTAAAGGAATTTTATAGGTACTTCATTCTTGATGGTAGAAGTATTAATATTAGGGAACCGGCGGTCTGTATTATTTAATTCCCCGGGTATCACTTATTGTTAAATCAGTGCTCGGAATTAGTTGCCCTTTTCGGCCACATTTCTGATGCGATATCTACTGTTTCCCCACTACCGCTCCAAGTACGGTGGCCGAGCCACCGATCTTGCCTTTATTGGCTGGATTAGCCAGCGATCTTGCCTTCATTGCCTGGATTAACAACCGTTCTTGCCTTCATTGGCTGGATTAGCCACCATTCTGGCCCCTTTGATCCAGGATACAGCAGTATTATACATATTTGAAATTTTCAAAATTTGACCTTTGATGTTTCTAGAGGTTTTTGATGTCGCTGATCACGGTTTTGAGATCAGGCCTAATCTAAACGTTAACAATTAATAATTGTTCATATTTTTTAGACAAGGATAGTTAAAAATAAAAATATTGTTTAGAGTAAAGTGCCCTTTGAAAATGTGTTCTGGCAAGAATGAGAGTTGCTCCGGGTTGTTCTATCCATATTTGTTATTGTTCTACACTTTGGTGTCGCTGACGCGCCGTTATCGATCGAGAAACATAAAAACATTGTATATCTCCAAGAGTAAAGTGCCATTTAAAACCTTGTTCTGGCAAAAATGTGAGTTGTTCCGGGTTGTTCTATGCATATTTGTTATTGTTCTATACTTTGGTGTCGCTGACGCGCCGTTATCGATCAAAAAACATAAAAATATTGTATATCTCCAAGAGTAAAGTGCCATTTAAAACCTTGTTCTGGCAAAAATGTGAGTTGTTCCGGGTTGTTCTATGCATATTTGTTATTGTTCTATACTTTGGTGTCGCTGACGCGCCGTTATCGATCAAAAAACATAAAAATATTGTATATCTCCAAGAGTAAAGTACCCTTTGAGAATGTGTTCTGGCAAGAATGTGAGTTGTTTCGGGTTGTTCTATGCATATTTGTTATTGTCCTATACTTTGGTGTCGCTGACGCGACGTTATCGATCGAAAAACATAAAAACATTGTATATCTCCAAGAGTAAAGTGCCCTTTAAAACCTTGTTCTGGCAAAAGTGTGAGTTGTTCCGGGTTGTTCTATGCATATTTGTTATTGTTCTATACTTTGGTGTCGCTGACGCGCCGTTATCGATCAAAAAACAAAAATATTGTATATCTCCAAGAGTAAAGTGCCCTTTAAAACCTTGTTCTGGCAAAAGTTTGAGTTGTTCCGGGTTGTTCTGTGCATATTTGTTATTGTCCTATACTTTGGTGTCGCTGACGTGACGTTATCTATCGAAAAACATAAAACATTGTATATCTCCAAGAGTAAAGTGCCATTTAGAACCTTGTTCTGGCAAAAATGTGAGTTGTTCCGGGTTGTTCTATGCATATTTGTTATTGTTCTATACTTTGGTGTCGCTGACGCGCCGTTATCGATCAAAAAACATAAAAATATTGTATATCTCCAAGAGTAAAGTGCCCTTTAAAACCTTGTTCTGGCAAAAGTGTGAGTTGTTCCGGGTTGTTCTATGCATATTTGTTATTGTCCTATACTTTGATGTCGCTGACGCGACGTTATCGATCGAAAAACATAAAAACATTGTATATCTCCAAGAGTAAAGTGCCATTTAAAACCTTGTTCTGGCAAAAGTGTGAGTTGTTCCGGGTTGTTCTATGCATATTTGTTATTGTTCTATACTTTGGTGTCGCTGACGCGCCGATATCGATTGAAAAACATAAAAACATTGTATATCTCCAAGAGTAAAGTGCCCTTTAAAACCTTGTTCTGTCAAAAGTGTGAGTTGTTCCAGGTTGTTCTATACATATTTGTTATTATTCTACACTTTGATGACGCTGACGCGCCGTTATCGATCGAAAAACATAAAAATACTATTTTTGCGTTTATACTATTTTTTTATTATATCTTTTTAAATTCTTTATTTTAAGAATTAATACTTTGGAACAATGTTCGGAACAACTAGAACAATCTGGAACAACCTTGAAAAGTTCGATTTTCGAAAAATGGGGTGCCAGGTCCAAAAATCGTTTTTTTCAATTTTTTTTGAAAATTTTTATTATGGAAATTTTATCTTTTGGAACAATTTAGAACAAGTCTGGAACAACCTGGAACAACTGTTAGAATTTTGAAATTCCAAAAAGGGGGTGCTAACTTCACCCAAGTGAAAATGCTCGGGTCGGGTTCGTCATCGGGATCGAATTCTATATTCATTGGATCGATTATAGAAGGTGGTTGTGGAATCCTGGGTTTCGCGGATGGTGTTGGTCGCATCAGACAAGCCTCTAGTCTTTCCCTCACGCATTTTCTATCACCCGTTGCATCTATTACGGATGCAGTTTCTCCCGCGTATTGCATTATGGCACCTATATTATCTTCATACTCTTGAAGCTATATTTAGCGAATAACAATGAAACAACTTCAATTCAAAATCTAAAAAGGGTGAAACTTGTTTTTCTTTAAAAAATGCGCGCGTATGTGTTTGTTAAATAAAAATTATAATAAAAATCGACATATAAATACAATTTAAAAGATAAAAGAGAGATTTAAAAATACTGTTTAAACGGTCAACAAAAAAGATTTATAATTTGTAAGATATATTTTTTTAATTATAAAATAAAATAAAGTTTTATACAAATTTTGAACGAGAATGTTTTGGAAAATAACATAGCAATTACATCTTGTTCGATGATGCCTTTGTAATCATCAGAATGAACGTCTAATTCAGAATCTGGATCCGTCACTGAAGACTTGCAAGATGCGAAATCTTGCTCGCTTTCAGTAATAACATCGCATTGACGAATCAAAAATCTTTCTCGGTACATTTGTACATCCATTTTGAGGATAATTATTCTAAATATAATTTTGGAAATCGCACATGGTTATGTTATTACGGAATTTCCACTGTGAAATTGTGGCTATTTATGAAATATACCTATTGGGTGGCGTAGATATCATATCCAGAAGTTTGAACTCTTCTACAGTTTTGGGATAACCCGTCAAGATCCATCCTCTCTTGAGACAATCGGTCCCGAGTACATATTGCTGAAAATAGCCATAATACCAATGATAATGATGATGATGATGGCAAATTAATTTAATGTTTCTCAGTGAACATAATCACACCTCGATAATTTGTACTCGCGCTTCTAACTTTACTTTCTGTCCGCATCTGTGCTCGCATAATCGCAGCATCTCATCTAAAGCCATCTCTCGCGAGCATGCTTGTTCCAAAATATTATTAAAATCAACTGCAAAAATATACAAAATATTTCTGCTCGAAATATTATTATTGGGGACAAATCTGTCTACTAAAAATTATTATTGATGAAGAGAGAACAAAATAAACAACATGTTATTAGTAATGTAAATATATTATATATGTATAAATATTACCATAAACGAGATTAAATCTCTCAGATATATGTTTTGCCAAAGAATGACTTGGTTCTCGAGGACCTATGAGAGCGATGCGAAAAAGCGATGGAGCTCCATAATGTTTTCTCATTTTCATTAATGTCGCGCAATTTTTGGCCAACTCATGAATTGTCTTAGTATCAGCTTCAACCTCCTAAAATAAAATAAAATTGCAAAATAAAAATTTATTTTGTTACATTATTATGTTTAGTATTTAAATATTAATATGTTAATAATATGTATAGTAATTTAATAATACTATTGTAAACGAATATTATAAAGTCAAAGTCCAACAACTAACAACTAAAAGATTAGCATAAGCTTCACGAAGACCTCGAAGATTCTTCTTATAATCATATTGTTTTGCATCTTCTGAAAATGAACATGAGAGTGAATTAAATGCAATCAAAACATTATATCCCTGACATAAAATTTAAAAGATTAAAAAATTAAAGATTAATGCTTGATTCTTTCGACATTTACAATTCTTTCCCCAATCAAAATGGTTTCTTGTAATATAAAAATTGACTTTTGCTCGAGTTACTTTTATATGTTTCATAGTTTAAAAATATGTTAATACAATAAAATGTGAAAAAGATATTGAGAATATCATTAATCTCTAAGAATGTTATGATTTATGTTTACAGAGTGAACGTGTCTTGCAAAAATGAAGATAGATCTAATTGGATTTGAAAGAAATGGCAACATTAATAATATTGTTCATCCAGTGAGTATTTTTTCTAGTACTTTTTTCTTGAGTCTCGTCTTCTGCACACGATTGTATAATCTGTATCACGTGTGTTGGTATTATGCCGACACGTTGTATCGCACGTGCTTCCTTTTTATTCCTCGGTATATCTGTATACAGCATATTACTGATATGTATTTACGTATATGAGAGAAAAATAAAGAACGAGATTTAATTATATTTTTTTAGTTATACTTTTCTTACAGTAGACTCTATAATAGTTAGTTGTCGCAATGATGTTGCAGTTTTTCAGAATAATTCGAGATCCAATTTTATCAAACGGAATAAATAATCAAAAAGCGGAATAATCAATTTACGTAAATTACCGACTAATGCCCATCCAGATTCATGAAGAATTCCCGACATTAACATTTCTTTTATTCTTTGCGCGATCTCATTGGCATCATAGCAACGACACGTGTTCTAAAATATATACATTATAAAGAACATTTGATGTTACTTTAAAAAAAAAATTTATGCGATTTTCTAAGACATTTTATGAGAAATAGCTAAATTAATAATGGCTCCTACTTCAGTAGGAGATAAAGCATAAAGATCTTCTAGAGTGACAGGACGAACACCAGTTTTCTCCTGAAGAATTTTCGCAAGAGCCATTTTATCTATTTCAGCGGAGAAAAAATTCCGTTTCATTAATTTTAAGAATAAGTATTGGAGAATAATATAATACATATATCGGAAATCTTCTTAAACTAAGAGTGGTTGGTTTATTTTATTGCATTTTATAAATATGATTATTGTTAAATATACAAATATAATGGAAATAATTCCTTATATTATAAAAATATATTTTTGCAATTAATTATATTATTGATCATGCTAACGAAATACCAAAGCTCGGAGAAGCTATAAGGATAACTCTGGGAATATCTCGCTTTCGTACAATGTGTTGGACGCATTGTTTTGTAAATACTATTGGATCTTTTGGCTGTTGAATGAGTACGTGCGTCACTAATTCCTATAAATTTTTTATCATATAATATAATATAATGCAATAAATAATATAATTACATATATTTTAATATCAAATAAATGTAACACTAAATGCAACGCAACATAATAACATTATTCACAACACAACAAACATAATTAATCTCAAATATTGAAATATTTGTGATTGAAATGAATGAAACACAAATAACATAATTCAATTACATAAAAAAATTCATATAATCTGTGTTTTTCCATGTAGGGCACAAAATCCGGCGGAATGGTTAATAACTGTCTTGTCCCTCTTTCAAAATTGTTCATATTTCACGATTTTTGTGATTAATTATTAATTGTGG
Source organism: Tetramorium bicarinatum (assembly GCA_928718305.1). NCBI lineage: Eukaryota > Metazoa > Arthropoda > Insecta > Hymenoptera > Formicidae > Tetramorium > Tetramorium bicarinatum. The sequence goes on along the minus strand of OV788323.1, from coordinate 23,748,117 downwards.
TTAATAAACTGTAATTGGTTACTTTGTTAATTAACGTATCAACGCGCGAGTTGCATACGTTTGACATATTTAATTAAATTCAAACAGTATGCGACTTTCAATTTTATGTTTTTGAGAATTATTTGTTTCTTTTATCTATTATATTATACAGAGTGTCACTGATTCAGAAAGAACTAATGAAAATGCAAAAACAGTTTTAAATATAAAAACATAAAAAAAGTTTATTGCATTACTTCGAGTTTAGATTATAAACGCGAGATTATCTATCAGTTGAAAGTCCCTACTTACTTTTGTGAGAAACACAAAATAATAAAAATGCAAAATTAAAATATTTAATATTATTAATTAATATTTAATAATATTGAAACTTGCTGTTGTAATAGGCTATCTCCCTATTAAAAAAAACCGTTGAAATTGATTGAACTTATTCGGAGACATAAACCGACAAAGTTTGTGGATTACGCTAACCCATGTTCGTACAAACCGTAACTTTTTTATAGTTCGTACCCTGAGGATTAAATGTGGTATAAATAACATACGTTTCTCCGTTACATCGTTTCGCACATTAGAATATATTTTGATTTTAACACAGTTCACAGTTACTTAATATTAGCGTTTCGCTCGAGATATCATTTTGTCATAAGAAGAATTTTATAATTTGGCACTGAAGAGGACAACATTTAAGGTCTAAACGTTTGCGCTATGTATTTATCTGCGCTTTTCACAAGATATGTGAGGTATAGAAACACCGTTTTATTATAATATATTAACAATCACACTCAACTTGGTTCGTTAGCTCATTGTTAACTTTAATATTTTATTTAGATCTCAGACTCTGCCGAAGCAACTGTTTCCACTTGGTTATAAACTATCTACAATAGTTCAGACAAAACCTTTATCATCAATTTCAAAGAAAACTTTAGAGAAAAATAATATTAATGAACAACCAAGGAAAAAGAGTAATATAACGTTAAACATTTTAACTAATTCCTTCACAGCAGCTCAGTGTCTAAATCAGGTTTGTAACGAATTATCACAAGAAATATATGAATTCTCTCCAAAGGTAAATTAAACGACTCTATTTTTTTGTAAATTTTAATATCAAAGCACATAATAAATTATCAATTCTTTTATGGAGTTAATCAGTATGGCTTTTTGAGATATATATGGTTTATAGATAAGCAAAATTTATTATGCTGCGAAATTATATAATCCATAAATTTGGGATTAATGTAGAATAAAAAAGTTGATTTTATTGTAAATGAGGATGGCTACGTGAACGTTTTCATGTCTAGTGCATGCAGGTTAAACGGAAACAAAAACGCGCGAGCCAGTATCAGCGTCTGGTTCCAAGACAATTATCCCTTGTACATACATACATTTTAATTTTTTAATCTCATCAATTGTCTATCAGAATTCAATGAATTTGCGTATAATATAGTTATAATATTTTTATAGAAACGTATCTGCACGGGCAGTGGGACGACCTACCATCAGCGTGGCAAAGATCCAAGCAGTCAGAGTAGCTGCAAGGCAGGCGAAAAAGGCAGGAATCAAAAACTTGAAAATCAATACCGTTTCGAAATATCTCATTTCGTGCATCAATGGATGCAATGGATGCAAAAATGAAAAAAAAAACACGACTGGAAGACAGCGGCCGATAAGCCAGTTGCAGATAAAACAGAACTGCTAGAAATGGAAAAGAAATTGAAGTCCTTGCGATTATTACTTGGGTAAGCAATCTTTTAATTTTAAGCAATCTTTTTGGGTAAGCAATCTTTTAAAGTTTTATAGAAACAAATTAAAGTGTCATGTATAATATAAATACTTATAATTTAAATAAATATACTATTGTGTAATAAATAAATAAATATATTATTGTGAACATATAAAACCTGTTTTTTTAAAGATGTTGATTATTTAAAAAGAGCTTTAAATATAAGCTTAAAATTTAGAAAAAAGTAAAATGTCTTGTTGCTTCTATTTATATAATTTTTATATGTTAATATATTAACATGTGATATTGTTCTAATGAAATTCTATACTTGCTTTATCTTTTTTCATTTTATTGATAATTCATTTCTGATAATCTAACTTTAAAGTTATATAATGATCCATAAGTGAGGAAACCAAAATAAAGGATGACAAATGTGACGCAGAAGAGATCCGAAGTGGAGCTACTGCTATGCAGCTTCAAATTTCATAATTTCGTTGCCAAAGTCAATGATGCTACGCGGAAACCGCCGAGTTAGCGGCGAGCCGTTGCCCCGCACTAACGCTAAATATTATTTTCAATATATCACGAATTTTTATGTTACAGTTTTCCATCGCTTGAATCAATTACTTGTATTTCAAATTGTCAATCTAATAATGATAACAATAACATGCAAGTGACATTTAAATTACCGCGTTAGATTTTTCCTGTGAATGTAAAAGAATCGCGTCGGCAACTTTGCGCGAAAATTAATTAATTAAAATAATATGCACAGTCCTCAAAACTCTTACGTAAATCTTATGTAAAATTAAACTATCTGTCAATGTAAAATAAATATTATGTAAAATTGTATAAAACTATACATTATTAGTATTTCGCAGTGCTGCGTAAATTTTTTTCGAATACTGCGCACTCACGCATTTTTTGCGCTTTGTCCAACAAATTACCTGAATTCTCTGTATAATGAAATAAATGAATTAAATGGTCGATATATAGTAATTCTTCTTTCGTCGTACATGTATTACTCCGATTATTCAAATATGAGAAAGTTTGAAAGAAGAGTAATAAATTCCTCGGCTAATATGAAAATATATACAAATACATTACGAACGGTTGAATACGTTTTAAAATTAAAGGTGGACCGCTCGCAGAGCGCAATATGATCATCTCCCTGCAATTCACTCGCGCCGTAGATCTTGATCGATACGTGAAGCTTCGACGAAATTTTATTGTTTTACGAGCAAATTCGCATTGCACGGATTTCGAATACTCCAAAATATAGCTAAATACAAGTGAACGATAATTATATTCAACGATTAATGATGTCGCGATACCGTTCAGCTTGAGATCGTCTATCTTGCGTCCATCGCATTCCGCGGAATGACGATAAAAATTCAAAACTGGAGACAACTTTAACTACGATTGATTTTGACACTTTTAAAATATTTTAAAATAAAGTTTAGTAAAATAATAGTAAAATAATAAGTTTAGATGAACGGATTTTAATTAAAACTGCTGCCGTGCGTGTTGGAAATATCGGATAGATTTGCATAGGATGCATTTTTATATCGATGTACGCGTATAATTAAAGGATTATATTATTACAGTTCCCAAATTTATTTGCTTATATTACATATATTAAAAGACTATTGTCATAAATTGAAATAAATTTAAATGTAGCGTATACAAAGAATAAAATATTGGCGGGATGCTTAGTCATTACGTTACTTGTTGGAATAAATTTAATTGCAGATTTCATTGGTCCAGATGTTTATAAGTTATTACGCTAATTTTGTAAATATTACAATTACTATCGTATATCCATCGCATCAGGTATCCTCCATTACTATATACCTACAAAATATTGTATATAAACATTCTAATATTCTCTGCCACAAATGTTCTTTAGATGTATAATGCAATAATTCTCCTTGAACAACAAAAATTCGCGTACTATCGCAGTATCAGAGTAAAGGTCGAATATTCTTATAGATTTTAAAACGAGATTTTGTGCTATCACTGCAGAAATAACAAAATGTGGTTTATCTTGATCAGGCTACAGCTCCAACTCTAATAGCCAAATTGATCGAATATTTTAGTATTGACCATGATTTGCAATATCGTTGCGATTTATCACAACTAAAATATTATATTCCACCCTCGGGTCTTAACAATGTCAATTGCAATCTGAACACAAGTATGTTTACCCGTCGCAAGTTAAATCTGTTTTCATGATTTTTATTAATAATATATTAATAATATATTAATAAAATTCGCGGAACGTCTACAAATTGTAGATATATGGCATAAAAACAGCAAAAAGTGATTTATGGACATGGTCAAAAAATGGATTTAGCACGGCGACACACTATACAATGAAACAATTTATCGATAGTGAACGTGGAACGTGGTAGTTCTACATTTACGTTTGGGCGGCTAGGCCAATAATCGGTCCTACGAAAAAGGGGCCGGCATGGCTGCTCTCAGGTTTCTCTCTGGTTAAATAGTCAAAGCGACAGCAGCTTCAGTTGGTATCCTGTAACTAGGACGATTCGATTAATCGGAGGCTTGATGAAAGTCGCCCTAAAGGCCGCAGCACAGACTTTTGCATAACGCATAAGGAAATCAACCAATCAGAGTTCTTTATTTCTATCCTTGAAAGAGAAATGAAGGACTCGGATTGGTTGATTTTCTTATGCGTTAGTATGCTTTCACATGGAGTTCGAAGTAACGGAACGGAAAAAGAAAGGCAAATGATGGGGGTTAACCAATCAGAACAATTCCGTTCCGTTAAGCCCATTCTACAATTGCATAAGGATTGTTGTAAACGTAAAGCTGTAAGAATTTGACTAATCTTAGTCGATTATTCTTCGATCGTAAGAAGAATATTCGACTATGATTGGTCATTTTCTTACAGCCTTACAATTACAACTACATTTACGCAATTGTAGAATGGCCTTTATTTCGAGCTCTATGTGAAAGCACCCTTATGTAAAAGTCTGTGTCGCGGTCTTAAAGCGTAGTCTACAATAAACGTAGTAGTAAGTTCGTAAACAAATTGACCAATCACAATGACAGTCAAGAATTTGTAAGAAAACTTGATTATGATTGGTCGATTTGTTTACAAACTTACTACTACGCTCATTGTAGATGACGCTTAAAGGTCATTCTACAATTGCGTAAGCGTTGTTGTAAACGTGAGGCTGTAAGAAAATGACCAATTATAATCGAATATTCTTCTTACAATCGAAGAATAATCGACTATGATTGGTCAAATTCTTACAGCCTTACGTTTACAACAACGCTTACGTAATTGTAGAATGGCCTTAACGGAAAGAAAACTAGATAGAAGGGAGCCAAGGTGGCGCTGAGAATCTCCCCCCCCCCTCTATCCCGCCCGTGTTTTAAGAGGGGAGTTTGTACCCCCTGCTGCCAAAAAGGGGCAGCAGCGCGTGAGAGAGAGAGAGAGTGATGCGAAAATTGTCAAATATCGGGCGCATGACGGCGGTACGACGAGCCCGGTGAGCCTTGGCGTTGGTGGTGTTGTGGCGTACGTAGAAAAACAAACTAAACAAAAAAAAAAAGAAATTTTAAGGAAACGAAAGATACCAAAACAAAACAAACACGTAGCCGCGTTAGCAGCGCCGAGGAGTCACGGCGTGCGGGCGCGATGTCGAGCACCCTGGAGAAGAAGATCATGAACCTGGAGGAGCGGCTGCGGGCGGAGAACGAGTCGCGAGACCGGGACAGGCAGGTCGGCGGCGAGGTTGGTGCCCCGGGCATGGGCTTGCACTCTTCATCGTCATCGTCGTCGTCGTCGGCGACGGTGACGGCGGCGGGAGCCCCCGCGTCCAGCCCCGCGCTCCGCAGACCTCGGCAACGTAAGCAGCCCGCACTAATGCGCGCCAACATCCATCCTAGATCCTTTTCTTCCCGGATCGATACGATCCACTACCCGTCCGGAGCGATGCGTTCGCGCGCGTGTACAGGTTATGTTGATCTGTCGCGCTGTTGACTGATCCTCCGACTGTTGATCTCGCGATTCGAGGACTCGCCGAAATCTAACGGGATTATCTTTTCCTTAGTTTTGTCGTTTGTATTTAGTTAACGAGCGTAGCTCGCTCGCTGTTCGATTTATTCATTTTGCTGAACCACTTTTAGATCGTAAACCATATTATTGTAACAGAATTCTGATACAAATCGAAAAATTCAGAGATTACTGGTAAGTGGAGCAGTACAATAAATGCCATAATAGTTTTTAGAAGAGGCTATAACATTAATATAGCTCAATGCTAAATTAAAAAGCTATTCAATAATATATGAATTTAATAACTATAAATATATAAGCTTCATGTTAAATTTTTGGAGAAATTAGCTGAAATATTTTTCAACATAAAATTAAAATTATTTCTGGTTATTAAAGCAAGTATAGACTTATTTAAGCATGCCGAATTATAAAGTTATTTTTAATTATGAAAAAATGAATATGTGATCGAAAAACCAGTTGTATTAAAATATATTTCTTGATAGTTGGGGATATGGGCACCCCGACACGACCTAGAAGACAGCTAGATTTGCCAGTGTCACAGATAACACCGCCAAAGATGCACGACAGCGAAGTCGAATCAAAGCTGCAGGAAATCATGAAAATGAATGGCATCCTAAACATCAATGGCCAAAGGTATCAAACGGAGATGAAAGATCTGGAGCATCTGGGCGAACTCGGTAACGGCACCTGCGGGCACGTAGTCAAAATGAGGCATAAACCGAGTGGTGTGGTGATCGCCGTGAAGCAAATGCGACGTTCTGGAAATGCGGAAGAGAACAAGAGGATAATCATGGATCTCGACGTTGTGCTCAAATCACACGACTGTCCATATATTGTGCAGTGCCTGGGTTGTTTCATCACCGAATCCGACGTTTGGATTTGCATGGAACTGATGGCGACATGCCTAGATAAACTGTTGAAGCGTAGCAGGCAAGCGATACCGGAGGATTTTTTAGGGAAAGTTACAGTAGCAGTAAGTTTTTTTATGCTTTCGTTTATAAAATGCTCCCGAGTTTCAAAATTGCTTCAAAGGTTTTATAAAAATTATAATAAAAGGGAAAATGTATGTCCAAAGAGAAGAGATTTTACTATATCATTATTTTCAAAGTTAAGATGATTCTCTGCTTCGATTTTTTTCTTTAAAATTTGAATTGTAATATCTTGAATCATCATGATAATTTCGAAATTATTGGAAAGATGAATTTACATTATAATATATTCTTTTTCTTTAGACAGTGAAAGCATTGTCGTACCTGAAAGAGAAGCATGGTGTAATTCATAGAGATGTGAAACCTAGTAATATATTACTGGACGAGACGGGAGGGGTGAAACTTTGCGATTTTGGGATTTCTGGTAGACTGGTCGACAGCAAAGCAAAGACGAGAAGCGCGGGATGCGCGGCGTACATGGCTGTGAGTAGATGTATATCACAATATATGAGAATGTTTAGATTTCTTGAATAATGGAATAATTATGCGTTCTTCTAGCCTGAAAGAATAGATCCACCAGATCCTACTAAGCCAGATTATGATATAAGGGCAGATGTGTGGAGTTTGGGCATTACTCTAGTGGAACTAGCTACGGGAGTATTTCCTTATCGAGATTGCAAGACTGATTTTGAGGTAAAATTTCTGTTGAAAATTTATTTTAGTCTCTTTCAATTATTTTTTTATTTTTTATGTTTATACGAAATATACTAAATATGTGTAGTGTATTGAAATGAACTGCATATTGGAAAGAGCAGTTTTTTTATTCTTAGTTTAGTATTGAATTTTATTTTTAATATAGTTGTCTTTTTTCAAGAAAACTATATTTTGGAGTCGTTTTGTGTTCCGTAATCAAATGTATTTATATGTATAATTTTTGTATTTATTATTTTATTCATTACAGGTACTAAGCAGAGTAGTACAAGATGATCCTCCGTCTCTTCCACCGGACGCACTCTTCTCCAAGGAGTTTAGGAGTTTTGTCAGCTGCTGCCTCACGAAAAATTACAAGCATCGGCCAAAGTACCACAAGCTCATGGAACATGCCTTCATTCGCAAGTACGATGTTCTACAGGATGGCGAGATAAATTCCGCCCTAACAAACTCCGGCTATCAATGGTTCGGCAAGGTCATGCGGCAGCTAGAACCAAGGTGGGAACCATGGTCTACTATTTGCTGTTCGCTTTTTTTTTAGATTAGACGTAATATTTAGGATGTTTAATATTGTAAAAGGAAGAACAAGATAATGATATAATTATTAAAAACGTTAGCGTGTTAGCGAGATCGCGAACTTTTAAACATGGCATGAAATTCCTGACTAATAAAGATATTGCTCTCTGGTTTGGTTATCTATTTTTTTTTTATCTTTTGGCAATAACCAGTTTTAATTGCGTTTTATGATTTTTATAAAGACTTTATGCACTTAACATATTTACGGTTAGTGAGTTTTGGACCGAAGCGTTTTGTCTAAGTGGCTTGTTGAGTAACAATTTTTCGAGGTGTCCCAGAATTATGGCATCTTTAATCAGAAGAAGATTCCCTCTCGTTGATTACTTGTCAACTTTTGGAATTGAAGAATGATCGATTTGAAAATTTGTTAAAAAATTTACGATCGAAGAGACGCGATATGCTCCTGGAACATTTGGTATATATTTACCTTTGATACTGTGCTTTTTGAAAAAAAATTGACATTTACAGTTCCTTTTTCAAATTAAAAGTTTGCGTGCGTGTTGAATTGTGTTGCAGCGTTGAGCTTGAGGGAGGCAGCGCGGCGTAGTATCCTCCCTCTCCCTTGTTCCTTTCTCCTTTCCTATTTCCGCTCCATCCTGGATAAATCGCCTGAATATCCCCGAAAGAGATTTTAAAAAAAGAGAAAAAAAGAAAAGATAGACAATCCCGCTACTCAGAGTATCCAAAAATCTGCCCGATTTTCATTTCGAGTTGTTTGGTTTGTGCACGTGCCTGTTACACACCCCACCCTTCAACCCCTACTCACGGTAAGCATTGTTTTTTTATTTTAATATATTTTCGTTTCTCTCTTTTCGCCTACTTTTATTGCGTTTAGCGTAACGACTCGCCCACTCCGTCGTAATGCACGCATAATTTTTCCCTGTGCACATGCCATTTTTCTTTTCTTTTTTTGCAAATTGTTTCCGTGAAATGAACTTTCAAATCTGCTATTGTAACTCGGGGACGAAATTACTGCAGCGAAATTAATGTAAGCCTGATAAAGAGGATTAGAGAAGTTGGATCGTGTGGATATCGTATACAATTTTAATCATATCGTTTACTTCCTTTCTCAAGTTTGTCAACAATAATTTTTATAGATCCTAAGATTTATCGTCATTTTGATGCAGAGTTTTCGCCGTGAGCACCTCGTTCCATTACATGATGACGCGAAAGACTCGCATGATCCTTCAGAAGTTTCCAGCATGGAAACTTTGAATTTCGGCAGAGATAATCTAATATATCTCTTAACAAAAAAAAAACTTGTCCTCATCTGCGTTTTGCATGCTAACAATTAATGATTAACGTTCTGCTCTAACTTTCATTAACTATTCTAAACTGAAGTTTTTACAGAGTCATCATGATACGATTATGGGATAATAGTGGTATACACATATATACATATCAGATCGCATTTTCGTGTGTTGAAGGCAAATCAATCGTATTCATGAACTTATCCCTAAGGAAATTTCATTCGGATGGCAATTTAGTTCCAGATTACCAGGAAGTCAGCAACACCGAGTTTCGGGTCATGTGTCCCTAAAGCAGACGGCCCATCTTCGGGCGCAATCCGAAGTGCCAGCCTTCTTAAGAAGCAACATCAACAGCGGTATCAGAGAGCCGGCATCGAATTCCGGCTTTCTGCCGTTTCATCAGCGTTCCAATAGCGAGAACGGCGCGAACCCGTGCGGCTATGTGCCCTACAGTCCGTACGCTCTTCGTCGGAAGGAGATCGCTCGACCGTTCTCGCCGCCAGTGTCCAAGGACGCAGTGGATCAGTCGGAATCGAACCTACCACCGCGACCTTTCTCACCCTACCGACAGCAGAGCATCACCAGGCACGATTACAACTCTTCGAATCGCTGCTCGACAACGAATGGTCAAGATAGACAAGAGACGACAACGACTACGACCATGACGACGATGATGACAGCGACAACAACAACAACAACAACGACAACAACAACGGCGAGACCATTCTCTCCTTACAGGACTCAGGATGCCAGTTTGGATAGTAATGGTCGACCATATTCTCCCTATCGCAGTAGCCGTTGCGAAGAACGCGAGAGTGGCAACAAGGCGGACCGATGGCAGGGAGGCGTCTCGAGATCGCTAAGTCCCTTTACTAGAGACTATTCGCCCTGGCGGCGAGAGAATGTCGATCCGCCTGTCATTCAGCCTCCACCTGCCACGTACGACAACAGCGGTCGGTACTCACCGTTTCTGCAGCAACGATTTACGCAACCACCGTCACAGCAGCCCGCGGTACTCCAAACCTATCCGCAAACGCAGAACATCTATGGTAGCCCAATGATTAGCCGTAAGAGGTAATTGGAAGACTTAAATTGATTCAGTTGTTAAAATGCATATCGGAATTATTTTTTTGAGACATTGCATCATTTAAAAAACTTACCAAAGAATGATTGTGTACTTAACATTTTTTTTCACTTGCAAAGATATTTGATTGATCATGTATACATATATTGAATATTGTATTCTTATTCTTACATCCTCTGTTCATTCTTTTATATATTTTCTGCTTATTTAATTTTAATCTAATCAATTGTACTTTTTTATCTTTTAATGCAAAAATTCGTGTTTCAATATCAGCTTTAGTTCGTTTTATAATTTAGTACACATATATATATATATATATATATATATATATATATATATATATATATATATACACACATATAACTTATATTGTATTAAACAAGAAATATATATATTTATTTTTTTCGTCGCAATCCATAAAAAGTTTTATATCATAAAACATAAATATTCCTACTTATTTTGTGTGTGCATCAGGTTTCCTTCAGAGCCACCGCCGCAAGGATCCCATGGCTCTACTAGTCCACAGTTGTTAATCTCCCGTTTCGCGCATCAACTGAAACAAGAGTCACCGCCGTCGTCGTTAACGATGTCATCGCAACAGATCGTTGGCTCGAAGGAATCAGCGAAGAAGCGATTCGCGTCCTACGTACGCCTCAGACTAGGCAGTGAGCGTGCTCCTTCACCGGAACCACCGCCGAGACTGAGTCGCGGCGAGTCTCCGCTTGCCCTTAGGAGAAATTTAATTGAACAGGCGTCTCCTTCCTTTCCACGAAGGTGCGCGTCTCCGATTGCTTTTTACTCGCTAAGAAAAAAATTTCTTATATAATTATGAATTATCATCAATCGTTCATCAATCGAGAAAATCAAAAGCGAATACGTATGTGTGACGTATGTGTGTATATGATTGGGCTTGTTCTAGGTACGTCTCGCCTTCTCCGCCCCAACCGCCGCCTAGGAGATTGTCGGAAAGCAATTCCGTGCCTGGTAGCCCGCAACACGTGCGAGCTCGTCTACGCTATACGCCCGAACCTCAGAGGAGACCTCCGCCACCATAACCCACCGCTACAATCATTAAGCCTTATTATTATTCCTTGTTGGTGCCATATGCGACTACGGACACCCGGATCACGTGCACCATGTAGTAATGAGGTGCATCGTTATTCGGCAACAGTTGCGCGCACAGAGCGAGTCACAGAACGTGTAGACGTAGACGTATACACGACGTGTTCTCAAATGTTATAAACCAAATGAAAAAACATAAAGAAGAAACAGAGAAGCGTGTTCTTAATACTCGAGCCGTCGCGAACTCGGAGTTGTACGCGAGTTGAAGACTTGTACGGAAACGTCGGATTTAGCGTGCGAAACGGCTGAAATCGCTGGAAAAAACATTTCACCTTGATTTGACATTTTCACGCATTTAGATTCGCGGACACTTCGAACGCGAGAATTGCCTTAAGAGATACGAGGACTTATACTAGCTAGTGTGATGAATATTTCAGATCTCTGAAAGATTTCCGAGTACTTCAGGTTTCTGATCGAAGAATATTTTCTGAATTCCTTATTGATGTTAGGATATAGGGGAGAGTGAAACGTCTTTTTCAAGTTTAGAGCGCTTCACACGCTAAAGTCGTTGTAAACGTAAACTTCTGTACGGTCGAGTAGCTTTTAGCTAAGTCGCGCCGACCGCCTCGGTTTGATTGATCCTGGCGCGCTTGGAATGAATTATTTTCTACAAGATACCGTAGGAAGGAAAGTAAAAAATTGCGTACATCAATCCTTAAAAAGAGAAAAATACAATTAGATAGTTTCGGTACAAATTCTCGCCGAGCTCTTTTGCCTTGACTGTTTTTCTAAATGGGAGGAAACAATCGATTAAGACTAGGATTAATATTATAACCGAGAGTGCGATCGGCACCCCGAGGCCCGCGTGCACACGTTTTACGTACGCGTGGGAGTTGTTTCGCGCCGCGAAACGGTTCCCGCCGACGTTTGCACGGCTTTTCTTCGCCGCCGCGAGATGCGAATCGATCTATCTTCGTCAATAATTCTCTTCTCGATATGTATTTACTGATAGTACGCGACGAGAAATATGATGCTCAACTTTTTATATCGTTTGCGTAATAAAAAAAAAAGGTACGGCGAGACGGAAAAGTGCAGCATTGATCGCGATGCACCGCGATGTTTTTTCTAATCAGCCTCGACAACAACACTATACATACATACATAAGAGAAGTGTATATGGTATCGTGCCGTACATGAAAAATGCGTAAACCGTTCCTATCGCTCTTCGTTTACGCTTCTTTCTGTCAACCTTGAGAATTTTGTCAGAAGGAGGGACACAATAAACGCAACGAAACTCGCTCTCTTCTCTCGGACGGCCTTGCGGTACTTCTGCGACTCGAATTGTAGTCTCACAGTGACTTCTTTTCCACGTTTTACTATTAATATTATTGACTATTACTGAAGCAATGTTACGAGAGCGAGTCGTAAGTTTACGAGTGCGTAATTCAGTATCGATAGTCCAACCGAAAGGGATATTATCGTCCACACACCACACACACATACATACACTCGACTTTTCTTCGCAATAAGAAAAGGAAGAAAAATAAGGAAGCACGATAATGTCGTGGTAGTACGTCTCATAGGGATGTCCTACCACGAAGGATGAATGTATATTACTCAATCAGCAGGGCGTGCACGGTGTTACTCACACATGTATATATATATATATATTATATATATACATACATACATACATATATACACACACACATACACACTACACATACACACGGTTTTAGAATGTTGTAATTATTATTTTTAATTAACATTTAATCCCTAACTACGTTCAGGTCTACACTCGTAATCACCTTTGTCGTTCATTTGACAAAAGGATCTGTTGCAATGTAAATAAACTTATATTTATACGAATCATTGTTTCTCTCTCTCCATTTCTTTCTTTGTCACTCCAGCTTCCTTCGACGCTTTAAGAGGTGTATCGCTCCTATTTTCGGGTCGCTTTTGTCATTTCAACTAATATGTTCTATTCGTTGTTCAGAATAACAAAAAAAATTGCAAGTCATTCAAGCAGTCGGTTTCGCTGATTACGATGAAACGTAGTATAAAAGTACAATCTTTGACCTCGGCGTTTCTATTTATATCAATCAATTGGAAAATATCGGAGGATATTGAAAGAAACCAATATTCCTTCTTAATTTTTATTTTGTGTGCTATTTTTTGTAGTTTATTTGCGCAGAAAATAAATAATAGCATATAATAACAATTTGTAATTTGTATAGAATTATTGAATGCTATTTTTATAACTAACCATGTTTGTCTCTCAAAGTCCATTTTTTCTTATTATTTATTAAATAAATAGTTACCATATGCTAATTATTATAACGGGAAACAGATAAAAATTGCATTATGGCATAGTTTAATTCTTATCAAAGGATGGAATGAAATTTCGAAGATAATAAACATGTTTCGTTTCGAGGTTAATTTTTTTTTAGCACGTGATTTATTATCGTGCGTACTTGCAGCCTAATCCGTATTTTGCCATAATTGAAATCTATAATTGAAAAGTATCAAGCCTTTTTTAGGTTTCATTTAGAGAAAAAAATAATTTCTCCTAAATTAAATTTTTAATAGACTTCATTACATCATTGTCACGCTCTGATTATCGGACACGTAGATAAGAATTCACCGTGACACACTTTAATTCTTATCAACAAATTAAATTATTCCTTCCCCTTTTTAGAGGAATCAAAGTAAATACAAAAAAAATGTAGAGAGATAAATTCAGAAACATTTATATTTCCATCTTGCGTTGAAAATTAAGTATTCCTTAACTTTACGAAATCTCTGTCTTGATTTTTTTACGAAATATATAATAATATGACATAATGATATAGTCTGACGTGATATGTAATATAAGACGATAATTTTATCAAAATTTATAATTATTTATGTAATAATTCTATAGTGTACAGACGTACATGTCTATTTTTCTAAAAATAGTCCAAGATTTCTGAATCAAATCTTTCGTCCGTAAGCTATTTATTAATATCTAGCATTTTAATTTACGGTTCAATAACAGCAGTGTAAATCTTTGTTTTTTTTTCCTTTTTTCCCCAAGGCTTTAATTTTCTCGATATAAACCCTTTCAAGAGAGAAAGAGAGAGAGAAAGAGAGGCCCTTTCTCGGGAGATGCCATATTCTTCCTCCTTCATGCTCTACAATATGAACGACATTCCCACGCGTCAGCACCGGGTATTCAGTTCGGAGCGTATATTTTTATCGTATCATGCCACGTAATCTCTAAGCAAGTCTTTTTTTGCTGACGGCTCATGCGCATTGAAGCGCCGATGGATTTTCCAGCTTTACGCCCCGCCATGTTAAGATCGCGCTAATTTGCATTCTCCTGCAAGAGAGAACCGATCGAACTTCGCGTTGGCCGTTCCACGGCCGAACTTGGTTGACGCCACGTTACACCGTTATGCACGAACGCCTTATCGCGCGCGGGTATTCCTCGAGAAAAGACGTCGCTCGCCTATTAACAGGCAAACGTAGCGTTGAGATACAAAAATGAGAAGATGCAACGATGCAAGGAGTCTTCGAACAGAGAGACATTGATGTAACATGATATAAATAAAATTCTCTCGATCTCGAGAATGAGAGAATTCAGGATGCTTTCTTCAAAGATTATACAACCTTCGCCCTTCGCGAAATAAAAAAGTTATAAATAAAGATAATTCACGCTCGGATGCGCGACGGATTTTTATTCATGAGCAAAGTCGGCTGCAACAGGAGGCGCTGATAAGTTCGAACAATTCGTCATCCATTTTTGGACTGGATCGTATTAACTTGTGACGCGGAGATAGAGAGAGGGAAGAATTTATGTCGAAGCTAGCTGCTCATGTTGTACTCCACGTGACGATTGTTCGCCTAAGGCATGAATTGAGGCGGTTTTCCGGCCGTACGCGCGTTTCCTACATATCGAGGGCCTCGAAAAGCGCCTGATTCACGCGTGCATCAGATGAACTTCGACGAAGTTTCGACGAAATGATCTGGACTGGGTATTGTTAATACCAGTTAATAGCCTTGTTCTCTCTTTCTCCTTCCTCTCCCCCCCCCCTTCCCCCTTGCCGATTATTCTCGAAGACCACTTCTCTCGAGAAACCATATGAATCAAGATTGAATTAAACGTCGTTGAAGGTTAATTTAACCTGACGCCGCGCGGCCGTCAGCGTGGATACAGCGGGCCGTAGGATGGCGGAAAGAAAACAATTCCGTCGCCGTCCCTGAACAATCAATATGGCTACCAGTCGTTGCCCGCTTCGTAAGCGCGGCCATCTTTCTCTCTCTCTCTCTCTCTCTTTCCCTCTTCCGCTCTTTTGCAGGGAACTTCAGCAGCGCGGTTGGCTCGGGCCGCTTCGCGCCGCTTCGGGATCGCCGATCCGATTAGTCGAACGGCCTCGGGTCGGGAATCCTCGACTCGCCGCCGCGACCGAGCCGAGAGCAGCTCCAAGCAACTCGGAGCAGCTAGCTAGAGGTAGTCGATGGAAGCAACGAGACACGCGTGCGTGCGGTGCGCCTTTCATTCTGGTACAGTGAGTGAAGGAGAGAGAGAGAGAGAGAGGGAGGGAGGGAGAGAGGAAGCAGGGTAGCGGGAAGAGAGGCGCGAGAGCGGCGTCCCGCCATCGGTGGCGAAGGAGGAATCGAGGGATCGACGGGTCCGCGTCGTCGATAAGCGTCGCCGATAAACGCGTCGGGGTGAGATCGATCGCCGTGCCGGATAGCGGCGCGTTGGTGTCCGGCAGGTAGATAGGACGAAGGGCGGAAGGAAACAGGTCGGAAAAGGGAAGCGAAATAATAAAAAGGAAGGGATATTCGCGAAAGGAGGAAGTGAAGAGAAAGAGAGGACGAGTAATTCGAAGGATACGCGGAGAAGGAGAATGTACCGGTAGCCGGAGAGCAAAGGCGACAGCATGAAGTACGTCTGCGGAGAGACGCGTTGTCGCTCGTCGGAGCAGCAGGTTTGCCGCTCGTAGCGGTAGCGCTAGCCGCGCGCACCAGGCACCAGGCATGGCCGACGTAGCGTCGCCGGACGGCGACAGCGGGCTCGTCGCCGCGACGCCCGAAGGGTGTCGGGCGCCACTGGTGACGGAGACTGGTGGTGCCGACGGCGGGGAGGGGGATATGGCCGCCACTGACAACAGAGTCGTCGACGACAAGGTCAGTATTCATGAAATCCTCGAGGGGATGACGAACGAGTTTAACAAGGGTGTGAGCCCGACGAAGACTAACGATAACAGTGATAAAATGGGAATGGAGGAGATGGTGACGTCGCCATTGCCGTCGAATACCGTCGACGACGCGTCCAAGGAGGAGCGAGAGCTCGACAGTGTCGGCGAGGAAGTTGCTGAGACTCCGGAGGACACCACCATTTCGGAGACTCCGGAAGAAAATCACAGGAGCGAGGAGGAGAGTTTGCCGGGCAAACAGGAGGCTGTCAAGAAGGACAACAGCATACCCAGGATTGTCTTGACGTTTAGAACTATCGATGAAAATACGGATCACGGCAAAAAGACCAAGATATCCAGTTGTTCCTCTAATCTCACTTTAGTTCCTGACGAGTTGGCCCATTGCGATCAAATTAGCGGCGTCTCGGTAAAGATAGAGAACTCTGATGAGAATTCCGATGTAGTGGAAGAGTCCCAAGCTGAGGAGTCCCAAGCGGAAGAATCTCAGACTGAGGAATCCCAAGTGGAAGAGTCTCAATTAGAGAAGTCTCAGTTAGACAAGTCTCAAGACGAGACTAAGAAGAAGGAATCTACAAAAGTGACAGAGACAAAAATCATGGATGAAAATAAAGTTGAAACTGAAACAGAAGAAAAGAACAATAGCGACACACAACTCTCTGTCCAGAAGAAACCCGAGACTAACGCCACGGAGAATATTGCTGAAAACAGCAACGTTAAGACGACGCTCGTAGAAGATGCTGCGCAACAAGAAACTACCGCGCCAGTTACCAGGAAGAGGAGAATTGGACGACCTAGATTACGAGCACTTAGGTTTTGTGTTTTCTTTTTACTTGCTATCTTTTAATATTTAGGTGTGTGATATTTGTAAATCTGTTTCCTTCATTTTTAGTGATTCAATCCCTCAGGATGAGGAACCTCCTGGTCCCAAGCGTTCTGCTAGAAGGCTCTGTAAAGAGTCTGTAAAGAGCACTGTACTAGAAAGCGCTATGGCACGTAAGGAGAAATCCAATTATACAGAAGAATTCAAGAAAAGGAAGTACAACAAACCGGGTCGACCCAAGAAGATTGTTCCAGGCAAAGATCAGACGAAGCAGACACAATTAAAGGATGTTCGTCAGGAGACGGAGTTGTCGTTAACGACTGACGGTATTAGCACGGTTGAGAACTCGATATTAGAAGCTTCGCGCAACACCTCGATATCGGAAAACAGCGTGAACGACAGTGCTATGGAAGATTCTCAGTCGTTCTCATCCGACTTCGAAGGAATGCCGAAGCTATCGCCAATGACGAGGGGCTCGGAATCACAGACCAAATTGGGCAATTCCATTAGCAGTCCTAG
Organism: Tetramorium bicarinatum; assembly: GCA_928718305.1. NCBI lineage: Eukaryota > Metazoa > Arthropoda > Insecta > Hymenoptera > Formicidae > Tetramorium > Tetramorium bicarinatum. The sequence goes on along the minus strand of OV788323.1, from coordinate 23,730,200 downwards.
CAGCGACGAAATACCTTTGGCGGATATTCAGAAGCCTTTTCTGAAACCTGCTACCCAACCTGCCATTCGACCCAAAAGAGAGAGAGGACGTCCTCGCGGAAGCACTCAAGCAGCGCGAAAGATAGCAAAGACGGATCTGTACGAAGGTAGTATAATGTCTGCATAAATAGTAACTTCTTTCGGTCACTGTTGTTATAATAAAAATAATCAAAATCAAAATTATGTTGCAGATGGTTCTCCGTCCGTTGCAGAAGCGGGGAAAAATAATGATTATCCTGAAGGTAAAACTTTAGTTTTTAATATAAAACTTAATGGATATAAAATTTGCCTTTTAAATTTGAATGAAAAATTTGCGTGGAAGTATATATTACACATATATGTATTTTACACATTTTTCTTTTCTATTCTTTATTATAAATACGTTGTTATATATATTCGAGTTTCGCGGGCACGTTAAGCGATTTTCGAAAGTAGTAGGGGGACACTCTACAGTGTTGCTTTTATAATTGTCCCGACTGCTCTTATTTACGCGGATTTATGCTCGAACGATGAGAAGTAGGAAAACATCGAACCGAGACACATCTCACGGATGGTTCTCGGTAGCGTGACTCTCCGGGCAAATAATAGTGGAAATTTAGAGTCTTCTCCGATAACACAAAGCTTTATTTCTACCTGCTGCTCCTCTACCGTTCCTTCAAATAAAGAATACACAACATACATAAAGTATTTTATTAACAATGTTTTATATTTTATATTAATTTTAATGCAGAGATCCCAGTCAAACGCACTCGCCGAAGTATGGTGCCGAGCCCAAGTCCCGCGGAAGGACAGGCATCAAAACCGGAATCGACGGCGATTATGAGTGAAGTTAGTATTGTCATCTAAGTTGTTTAATCTAATATTAGTGTAGTAAATATAGATTACAAATTTTTACATATATAAAAGATTTTGTTAGTGTATTTATTTAAATAATTATCTTAACTTTAATATATATTTCGGCATATTGATAATATTGCTAAATCATTACACCTACATACAGTACTCTCTGTCTCTCTCTCTCTTTTACTCAGTAAGAAAAAAAGCAACTTTGATTAGGAGCCTTATCCTTTTTTTTTTTAATGCATTTTAGACGTACGTTCAATCCATGCTGTGCCTATGTCAAGTGCGATCTCAATTATACGTGACGATAACCGGTTCTGGAGGACCACTTTATTGTACGGCTATCGACTCGATCGACAACCGGGTGGTAGGCTGCTGTAACGAAGTAGACGCCAACGATGTGGCAATGCGGAGGCCTAGTACTCGCGTGCCTTTCATTATCCTCTGTCGCATGCATAAGGAACGACTGCTGCGTCACAACTGCTGTCCCTCCTGCGGCATGTTCTGCTCCCAAGGCAGATTCGTGCAGTGTACCAATGGTCATCAATATCATCGTGAATGTGAGATCTATCCGAGTAAGAAAGGTGTCTGTCCGCATTGCGGTAGTGAGACAGCAGCTTATGATGTGCTGGTGACAATGAATGGCATGCGGCGGCCAGTCTTCATTCCCACACGTAAAAAATTTTCCAAATTGCCATCTGCAAAAATGAGTTTACCTGGAAAAGGTGACAATACAAAGTTGGCTGAGCGTCCGCCTAGCCCGTTGATCAAGCCCGACATTATCAAGATACCCGAACCATCGATTAATACTGAGAGACCAGAGCGTTACACTATTATGAGTCTCTATACGTCCGTGAAGAATGGGGATCTTGAAAAGTTAGTGAATGTATTAGGTGGGTGGAGGTTTTTACTTATTGAGAAATAGGAAAATTTAAATAAATTGATAATAATTGAGTTTGTAAAGTTGGAAAAATTCCCAAGCTTAAATCATATTCATTTATATTCTTTTCTATTTTTATTTATTCGTCTTAAATCTCTTATTAAATAATTTTTTTATTTAAAACTAAGATAAGTTATTATTTAAAGTTCTCCGATTTAGATTATATATAAATTATACTTTTATGAATGTTATTTATTGTGATAGCTTAATTATCATATCGCTATAAAGTATGATTTATGGTTTTAGCATGTGGTTATAATGCAAATCACACATTCCGGGATTATGCTCATCGGACCGGTTTGCACATTGCGGCAGATAAAGGACATTTGTCGTGTGTACACGTTCTGGTTCAAGCTGGTGCTCAAGTAGATGTAATGGATAGGAATCAATTGACGCCGCTAATGCTAGCAGCGATAAAGGGTAATGCCGCCGTGGTGAAGTATCTAGTCAGGATAGGCGCCGATGTAACACTGAAGGGCGAGGACGGTATGACCGCTCTGCACATGGCTGCCAAGTCCGGTCACCTAGAAGTCTGTAAAATCATTCTGACTGAGTGTAAAGTGCCGAGAACATTAGTAGGTAATGTGTGTTGTGCTGAGTTTGTCTCTAAATATAAACATTCTTTTGCTTTTTAGATTTAATAAGTTACATTTTTCACATATTTATTTACAGACTCTGTGGATGATGGCGGTTGGACGAGTTTAATTTGGGCGTGTGAGTTTTGCCATGCCGATGTTGCACGATATTTATTGGATAAGAAGTGCGATCCGCTTATCCGTGATGCCGAGCAAAACATAGCATTGCATTGGAGTGCCTTCAGCGGCAGTTCCGAAATCACGGAAATGCTTCTCAACGAGGGATGCGATGTGAACGCTGTCAATGTTCACGGTGATACTCCCTTGTATGTTTCATTCTTTTTTGTACATTATGTTTATTAAAAATTTTATTTTATTTTTATTTTTTTATATTACGCAAATATGGTAGAAATATGTATCTTGTGACAGTAACTATTCTGAATAAACTGAAGTTTTGAAATAATTCTCTTTAATTATAAAACATTTGATTTCTTCTTTTAGACACATAGCAGCTAGACAAGATCAATATGCAGTTAGTGTTTTACTGCTAGCTCGTGGTGCTAAAATAGGAGAAGTGAATGCTGCCGGTGAAACCGCGGTAAACTGTTGCGTCTCGGACGGCGATACTATGGCTGCTTTAAGATTGAATGCGAAAGTCAACGAACTGTCTGAGCATATGTGGGAGAAAACAGTTAAAATATTGACAAAGTAAGTATGGAGTTTTATTAAATACGCACGATTATCTGTATAAGAAAATATATGAATATATATATATATATATATATATATATATATATATGCTGTAATTTTATAAAAATTAAATTGTCTTAATGATTATTTGGTGTATTAAGGCTCCTAGTCCCTCGCCGCTTTTTATTTGACAGTACGTTGCAATTTTCGTGTAATTTCTCGCTTCTGACGTCACGATTTCCAATATAGGCGGCGAGGGACCAGGAGCCTTAAGAATTTTATTAAGCTATCGAGAATATTAATAATTTAGATACAGCATCAAAGATTGTGTGAAATAATAAATAAAAAATACTTCTTCTGACCTTTTATTCTTCCAATAATCCTCTTTATCTGTTTTTTTGTATAGTGATATTTCACGCGGAAAAGAAACAAATCCTATACAATGTGTCAACGGATATGATTCTGAGGACAAACCGACGGATTTTCTTTACGTAACGGAGAATTGTTTCACGAGCAACATCAATGTGGACCGTACAATTACATCGTTGCAGTCTTGTCGATGTGAGGATAATTGCAGTTCCGAAAAGTGCTTGTGCGGAAATATAAGTCTGCGATGTTGGTACGACGAGGAGGGAAAGCTCATACCAGAGTTTAACTATGCAGGTACTCCTTTTTACATGTCAATGTTGAAAAAAAATTTTATTAGTAAAAGTAACATACAGTAAGAGCTTTTTATAATAAGTCCATAAACGCATTAATAGAATCAATGGCAGAAGCATTTATTCTATAAAAATGATTTTATCTAAATTGTTATTTTAACAAATAACATTTTTATCATAGATCCACCAATGTTGTTTGAATGCAATCCGGCTTGCGACTGTAACCGAATTACATGTAACAATCGAGTGATTCAGCATGGACCGACGCAACGGTTTCAATTGTTCCGCACAAAGGGCAAGGGCTGGGGTCTTCGAACTCTTCGGCATATTCCTAAAGGCACCTATGTTTGTGAATATGTCGGCGAAATAATCTCAGATTCCGAGGCTGATCATCGCGAAGATGACTCCTATTTGTTCGATTTGGACAATCGAGTAAGTTACATAATTTTTATTTTAGAGAGAAAAAAAAGTGATTTTGCTTCCAGTATTTATGCATATATTGTTTCTATATAACTTCCTTCTTAGGAAATATTTTTTTTTCTTGCCTTTTGCCTTCTTTAAGAAATTTACTACAATTATGCAATTATCCTGATCTGTTTTTGTTTTTTTATCTCTGTCGTAGGATGATTTTCTTTAGTCAACATTTTTTATATGCAGAGAATCAAAAACGAGTTTTTTTTTCTAAGACAATAAATTATCTGGTGCATTTCCATTTTCTGTAATCATTTTTACATAAATTTAAAGATTTATATATATATATATATATATATATATATATATATATACATACATAATATAAGATGTAAAAAAGCCATTCTGGAGATTTTAAACATTTCTTTCTGAAAACAAAAAAGTATTTCGAATTTTCTACATTTACATCATTTTCTACATTTGATTTTTTATAATTGTTTTTTATTGATGTTACACAGCTTATTAAAATCATTTTATTCTTGAGTGTGGACAAAAAAATTTTACTTTATGTACAGGACGGCGAAACGTATTGTATAGACGCAAGACGTTACGGGAATATTGCTCGGTTCATTAATCATTCGTGCGCGCCGAATCTGTTGCCAGTGCGAGTATTCGTCGAACATCAGGATCTGCATTTTCCAAGGATAGCGTTCTTTGCTAATCGCGACATCGAGGCAGATGAAGAGCTCGGGTATGTTAAAAAGCGGTTGAAGTCATTGAGATGCCGAAAATCACTGAGACACTCACTGAGCTTCTAAATTAACTAACAGGAACACATTGTTGCACACCAGTTTCCGTTAATAAATTAACATTTCGTTTTTTGTTTAATCAACGACATATAATTGTAATTTTTTTCCGCACCTTTATTATTTCATATTTCGTCTCTTAATTCTGTGTCGTGACTCAAATATATATTTTTATAGCAAAGTAATCGATTTTGTTTATTTTTTGTTAAATGTAGACTAACAAAATGTTTATCTAATAAAGATTATTTGATAATGTTTACACAAACCTTATAAATCTTTCAACAGATTATTATTTTAGTTATTTTTTTCATTATATATTTTTCCAGAGAGCTAAAACAGTCACGAGAAATTATCTTCTCATTTTTTTAATATAATTTTTCAAGATTTCAAGTTTTGATTTTTTTCTTTATTTAATGAATATATACAACTTATCATACTACGTATTATCTGGTATTAACGCACGATGATTTAAGGTGACGGTGTCCTTAAGAATATTCACACATCTCATCTTGTTTTTTACGTCACGTACTTTTTAGTTAACACCGCACGATAGACCAATATGGATCTGTTTGCCCTTAGCTTCGATTATGGCGAGAAATTCTGGATAATAAAGTGCAAGTCCTTCACATGTACCTGTGGTGCCGAAAACTGCCGTTACTCTGAGAAGACTATACAAGTTACGCTGGATAACTATCGGAGAAAGATACAGCAGGAGGAAATGCTGGCAGCTCAAACTTCGTCGTAACCCTAATGCGATTTAGATTAATTCTTTAGGTGTTTACGATTTTTTGCGAACAGATAACGATGACGGTGATAACGACGGCAACGATCGACTCATTGATCATAGTTCTCCGCGTTGGTTCGCCATGAAATTGATTGCCGCAACGCACACGCGGGATCGTCAAAGTACAAATGCAAAACGGTGGTGGGATGATAAGCGTTCGATTAGGTTCTTTCACCGATGTTTTCTTACGCTGTAATATACCAATCGGCTTCGTTGCGATTGTAGCGGTCACGTTCGGTTACGTTATTGTTTTTAGCCGAACACCAAACGCTCGTGCATGTTGAAGTGCCGATAAAATAAATTGACAGCCGGTCTATCAAGATTGTTGTCGCTCGTTTTTTTAATATAAATAAATTTTAATAGCAATTTGAAAAATAATAATTTGTAAAAGTAAATGTGTCTTGCGAGAATATGTATATTAAAAAAGAGATAAGTAAAATAATAGTCAATTTATCAAAAAGATTTCTGATAAATATTTATGATTTTTGCAAAGGATGGTTTTTTTTGGAAGTGTCTCCCATTTTCCTTGGCAGACCGGTCGTTAATGAGAATTTGTATTTTATATACGGATCTTCGATTTGGTTTAAAGAGCTTACGAAGGATATAATTGTAATACGTTTTGCAAGATATCTATCACATTTTTTCCTAATATTCTTTTGAATCAGACTTAAGGAGATTTTAACGTCATCTCTCGTCCGTATTTTCTCTCAGGCTTGCTCGTACTTGTTTCCTACATTTGTCGATCTTTTTCGCGAGACTGCAACGACTCTACGAGAAAGTGCCACGTTGATCTATTCCTTTTTCCCCCTTTTTTAGCGAGATAACGATACGCATAATGTATATGTATATATATATATATATTATATATATAAAATTTATATATTTTATATATATGTATATATGTATATATATAATAATATATATGAGATAGATTATTAGTTAGTTTGCATGTGTGAGGTGCGAAGGTAGTAAATTGTGTGTTGAAACTATTGTTATGGTCCTGCTTGGACGGAGCATGTGATTGCAGGACACATAGGTATGTGAAACTATCATCGCTTTTAAGTGAATCGATGTTGGAATGATTGCAGCCGCGTGTTCGTGTGTTCCTTATTATAAAACGTCACGCTATTTTATTCCAATTAGCCGCTCACATCCCAGAATAAAGCGTTTTAACGTTGGGTTCACTACAAGCGATGTAATATATAAGAATACACCTTTTTGTACAAACAATCGATTTTTTGTATAATAAAAGTTGTCCTTTTTAATACGCGAGTTCTCATTTTGTACCAATCTAATTAAAATGTAGAATGACAGAGAAAGACAATTTGAAATATTACAAAGATATTGAATGAGACTGAAATTTTCAACTTTTTTTATATTTGTAATATCTTTTATATGAAATAAACTTTTTGTAGTAATTGAATAAATACATCTTCGTCTTTTAATGTTTTCTGATAATGTTTAAAGAAAGTTGAATATAATCTAACAGATGGCGCTAAAAGTATGTTTTATTTCTAATTTTATATTGTAATCAATAGACTGTATATACCTACGTTTTTATATATAGTATTTTTATATATGTATTCCTTTTACATAAAGAAACAAAATTTTATTGTTCCTGTATTAAAATGACTACATGAGAAAGTTAATCTCAGAGGAATATATTCAAATGAAATAAAATTAATTCAAATAATTAAAAAATTAAATTAACTCGTTTAATTTGCAAAGTAATATCTAGAATTAGATTATAATGAAAGTGATTTCGTCTTGACTTATTCTATAATTTATTTATTTTTAAGAATTCTTTAAAATAAATATCTTATTTTTGTTCCTTGGATTTCTGTAAATAGTATAGTTTCGAATCGATTGACGCAGTCGAATAATAAACTTATTAATATCTATTGCATTAGATGTGTTTTGAACATCTCTCTCTATTTCTTTTTATTTCGACATTTTTTCCTTGTCATTTATTCTGATATGATAGAAAATTAGAATACACTATCATTTAGTGAAATTTATTTTTGTTTTATAATTTAAATCCAAAATAAAATCACCATAAAATTAAGTCTTACAGAAATTTTGGAATTTTAATAATCATTATGTAAAAAATTTTACAATTAATTTCTCTGAGGATATAAGTTACTAAAATAGTATATTAACACAGCGCGAAATAAGATTTGGTTGAAAAATTGAGTTGACGTCAGCGTGTTAATTTTGAAAAAAATATGCCGCATCCTTTTATATCTTCGAAATAACTTTCACACGATTTCGGCATTCACAGTCAGAGTATACTAATAAGACATCCACTTAGCAAAATAGCGAACAGCAAAAGAAAAATTAAAGGTATCATTATTCCAAGTAGAACAGGAAGTTCATGATAATGTCAAAATGACGATAATATGATTACAAAATTCACCTTTTAATAATAATTTAATCAATTTTTTGTCATTTTGACATCATTTGAGGTCACTTTGACATCATCATGAGTTTCTGTTCTACCTAAAATCGCGTTCGATAAAAAAAAAAAACCTCATATTCAACAGAATGTAGGCTGTGTTTCAAAATTGAAAATGTATAGTTCACGTCACGTAAACTAATTTTTCGGTACTGGCAGCAATTTTGAAAGACAACCGAAGTAGCGGCCCCGCTGGCGGCAGGCAACAGGCACACCTGCGCGGTGGACGCGTAGCGGGCGGCGGCGCGCCGGCCGCTGATTGGCCGGCGCGCGCGCGCTGGCTCGAAAATTCAAGTGATCTCGCGGCAGTTAGTGTAGCGACCGTGGAGCGAGCGCGCTTGAAGGCGCGACGTCGTGTAGCCGCGTAGAATTATATTTCGTAGGTACCCCTTTTTTTCACCCGTCCGAACGCGCGCGCGGGCACGCGACTCTTCCTTAATAATTACGATTAGGTACGCGTACGTTAATATTATCATTCCGCGCGCGTGCACTCGTGCTCGTGACCGCTCGCGCGTTTCATTCGGCGAGCCGTCCCGCGACTTCGTCCTTACCGTTTCGCGCGCGCGCGCGCGCGCTTCTCTTCTCGCCGGTAAGATTCTCTTTCCTTTTTTCCAAAGGGGAGAGGATACACGAGAAGAGAGAGAGAGAGAGAGAGAGAGAGAGAGTATCAGGAGATGTGCCGATCGTCGACGGTGACATGTCGCGACGCGCGGTCGAGTCAGTGAGTGTGCGACGGTGTTGATCACGGTGCTGGCGGCGATCATCGACGGGCGTTTAGTATGACGACCAGCTGACGGATGTATCTCTTCTCTATCTCCTCACGGCGGGGCTGACAGTGGATCGAGCGGACAGTGGAAGGTAAGTGAGAACGCTGTCTCTCTGACGGGGAGGTTCGGTAGCCTGCAGTGTGCTCCATTTTGCGGCGCTTGCCGTTCTTGTCCTGTCTACCTGCCGGAGGATGATCCTACTTGTGGCTCATCTGACTATTCTTTTTTACCATTAGACTTATTGTTAGATATGATTTCTGTCCGTCTACGCTATGTATTATACGGATGAGCCACAAGTGGGATGTGGACAACTAGACGGAGCATCTGACGACGTCGCGTTCCCACGATACGAGGAGTTTTACGCGGTAAAGCGAAGTGTCCAATATTAGAAACACGCTCTACGTAGTTTGGCGCGCGCGAAAGCTTCCGAAAGGCTTTTCGGTCGACTACAGGCGACTTCCGGCCGCCTCGTTGCTCGCGCGCGATTGATCTCTCGTGACGGAAGAGGGTTCCTTCGTGAAATTAAGGCTGCCAGCTGCGAAAGCTGGCATCAATCGCGAACGGGGTAATATCTCGCTGCTTCACGTTTTCCTCCTTTCCATATATTTCGTTCCATTGATCGTCAAGTCTTTGAGCTCAGAACGTGTAACAAAAGCAATACTGTTAATGAGAATCTATAATTCCTTATCTTTTTAATATGGTGGATTAAAAAGTAGTAAGGAAGAAAGGATACATTTAAGTGTTTAATTTAAGATAAAAATTTTCGCTTTCTTTAAATGGACGTTTCGATCGATCTTCGATTGTTAATTATCCGAAGATTAAAGAATTTCGATGACGCATTAATAGATAGTGTATATTTTCCGATAGAAGCAATAAAGTCTTTTATTAGTTTTATTGATAAGCAAAAATAAATCAATTTATTTTATTGACAAGTGAATTTTCTTTTCTTCTCTGCGAGTATTTTTCTTTATATTTATAAATTAAATGTGTTGACGTTGTATGGAAACAGTTTATTGGATTTCTGATTCTTATTTTTGATTGCAAAAGTTGTGCGCTGTTTTTCGTTCGAGGCAAGTGGATATTTCAAGAATATTTAAGATTATAATTATGTGTATAATTAATAGCGATATAACTAATGGCGAACATAGTGGCAAAATAAATTATTCCTTGCAAGTTTTCTACAAAACTGCGGCTTGAAGGGTTTGATATTTTCCATATCTTTCCATATATAAAATCACTCGGCTCCACATTCAATCGGAGCGAAGCTTTTCAAATTTATTTCTTCGATATTTTATTCTTTTCTTCATCGAATATCATTGTATTTGTTGCGGAGTGATAGACTCTGACTTTTTCTCCCGGAAAGTCGTGTCCCCTTCTGCCTTTCGACTATTCTTATCTCCCAGGAAGTCAGGTAATTACAAAGCAGAGTATTAGTTCGAAAGCAGCTTTTGTTGACTCCCGCGTACAATTTACGAGCATCCGCGGGAGTCGATTTTGAGAACTTATGCCGGACCGCGGAAGAGAGATTTCGGAACACATATGGAACGTTCCGATTTAAAAGTTATTGCTTTAAAAATTTCGAGAATTTAACCCAGCGATGTCTGAAATGGCATGCAGCCGTAATCATCACAAACATCTCGTTTTGAATTAATGTTTTGATGTTTCAAATTATTTTGGTTACTCATTATATCTTTTTATTATCTTTCCGAATATTATTCAGAGATAATACATGTAATGTCTCGTTGTTTTGATAATTAATCTTTCAACAGGTGAAAATGAAAGCATTACGTAATGTGAATATTTACAAAATTGATATGGCATCTAATTGTTCACATTTGTCCATAAATAATTATTTTTTTGTCCATCTTGCAAAAAAAAATTTAAAAATAAACAAAAAATTTTCTCATCAACAAATTTAGTATGTTTTTTAATCATTTATGGATTTCAATTGTCCATATTATTTGTCCATAATAGATAATCGCGAATTTATATGCCAATTTCACGGATCTTTTTTTAACGAGAAATTATAATTATCTTTTTCTTAGTAAAATTTTGCAAAAAGATATCTTGATAATTAAATTTCTCAAGGAAAAATTAGGAATCAGGAATATTTTATGTGTATACTATGCAGTAATTTTGTTGAAAAATAAAAAGAATATTTTTGGATATTTTCATACATTTGAGTATTTTATAAATATTACCAATCGATTTGCTCAAGTGCGAAATAATTTTTTTCGATTGCATATGTATTATTTTTTTTTCTATTGTCTGTATTTTAATTCTTTTGTAAGTTTTGTATGAAATGAAACTCCTTGACTTTTACTCTGGCTATGACGATATACTATATTTTTTAATTAGAACGATTTATTTCTCGGAAGAAGATGATTATATAAAATTTTAATTGATGTAATTTGCAAAGGAATTTAATCACTTTGAAAAATTCATATATTTTAAAGATTAAATGTATAAGTGTGAAGCGCAAGAGAGAGTACAAGCACATTCTTTAAAAAATATTGTATAGTTGAAAAGATATATATTACGCTATGCATTCCAAACACTTTCGTATTTTCCTACGGAATTTAATTAGGGAATCGCTAATTACCCAGATCGAAATTGCCGACTCCTCGATATTTCCCGGCGTAAATGAATTGGTTGTTGAAAGTGCAGTTTTTCATGAGCCGTTTTGCTTTCCCGCTGCACGTTCAAATATCACAGGAACTTTTCAACGCCTTTTGAAAAATAATTATCCTTAAGGATCATAATTTATATCAACGTCTTCTTAAGCCAAACTTTAAGTAAAGCTTTAACTATTTTCTCGACCTTCGATTTTCCTTAATTAACTCTGCGGGTAAACAGCTTTATTCTTTTTACATACTTCGTTCAATTTTTGAATAAAATCTCATTTTAAGCTGCTGTACGATAAATATTTTGTATTATATTGGCTTGATTTACTCATTATGATATAATATGCGCGAATAACGTATTTTAACAAGCGGTTTGCTACACGATAAATGCAATCGACAAATTTTGCTTAATTACGGCCTCCCACCGTATTCAAAATTGTTCTTCCTACTATAATTCTCACGATTGGCATTATCACTCATTGTTCGCGACGGCCTTATTTCAATGCTTCTTGTTATTGACCGTTCCGCTGTTCCTTACTTTCTAATTGTAAGTAGAGATCCCGTTCGTTTATTTCGGACGAACTATTAAGTAGAAACTATAGGAGCTTAGTTATCAGAAATCTCTTCCGCAAAACAAGGGACAATTTGCAGTCTTCGTAAAATCTGCCGCTTTAATATAATATGACGAGATACATGAAGATGTAAATTGCTTTTTAATGAAGATTGCTTAATTAAGTATTTTCATGAGAATCTCACTTGCTGAATTTTGTCGAGAGTACATAGATTCAATTGTCAACCTTGCATAAATTATAAAATAATTTTTCTTTTTCTTGGTACTTCAAATAAGTTAAAATTTCTAATTTCTCTCTCTCTCTCTCTCTCTCTCTCTCTCTCTTTCCTCTAACATGCTGGATAATTAATTAATTGAATATGTTTTTGGATATGACACATATCTATACAAAATTTCTTTTATAAATATATCTAGTTTCTTTTTCTTTGTAGTTAAATTAATATTATATTATATACAATTTTTATATTTAAACAGTAAGCTGTTATAGAATATAACAGAATTGGTATAGGTACGCAGTATTAAATACTAATTTTAACACAAATATTGCTATATAATTGGCGCAGACATCCTCACAATATCGACTCTAAAATATTGAAAATTCAAATATTGAATAACGGCAATAATATCCAAAATACGTATTGATATGAAAACATGTCGCAATAATGTGTGATGGCTCTGCGACTGTTTGAGACTGTTAAAAGAATGATATTAACTTATTTATGAACAATTTATCGCTATTTCAGAGCAAATTTTCTAAATTGAATGTTCATCGAATCGTAAACTTCACAAAACTTGATTATAATCGTTCTTCATAACGAGTCTGTTGATATAATTACGATAATAAAATTATCATAATTATATCAAGTAATCCGGAAAACATCGCTCATAAAATAAACAGAGTGTAGTTTCCACATGCTGTAACTTTATATGTAATATAAATCCTTTTTTTGATTTATTAACCTGATAAAAAATTATCCTTATTTTTGTTTTTACTTTTAACAAAAGAAAGATTTTAAAGAAAGAAAAAAATAAAATAAAAGGATTAAAAAGTAAAACTTGGGCCTCATGACCTGTCACATATAGATATGATCTCCTGTCACTGCACTTGTATATTGATTACTGTTTACAAAAATAGGTCTTCCCACATCTAGCGATTATCTGCGATTACGTTCCACGATTCGTTACATGGTTTCATCGAGCTACGCGTCGTGAGAGAGAGAGAGAGAGAGAGAGAGAGAGAATCGATCTGTTAGTTGTCAATGCGAGCCGTGCACGCCATTGCTACACTCTTTGTTTGATTCGTCATTTTCGATATACAATTAAATAGCGCTGACACGCGCGGTACTCACGGAAAAAATTCGGTGGTCCTTGCATGCGAGATATTTAAAAGCTCGCACAAAATATGGGGTACGCACAAATTGAAACTCACAAATTTGCAACGCTTTCAAATATGTAATTATTACGCGGAATAATTGCGCGTTTATCGTTCGCCTTGTTATCATTATCTCGAAACGTAAACTGATGGACTAATTAGACTAATTAAAACTGTACATAAATGTGTATTTTAGCCGGAACAATATTTACAGATGGATTATTTGCAAATATTTGATACATATATATTTTCGTCTGGCAAAGTTATTGCGGTATATAATATCCTGTATTTTGCCTTAAGGAACGAACGCGACCTGAATCAATTATGACCTAAATATACAGTCTGCATTCTATCTGCATAAACTGAGAAACGGTTAACAACGAAATGCCCAACATTACCCAACATTGAGGAACAAATATCATGAGTTTTAAATACGCGTTTCCCATAGAATTCTGTACTCGACGAGATAGAGCATCACTCTCACGACGTCATCACTATCGCGAAGTCAATGGATTTTCGTGTTTATCTCTCCGTCGTTTACGGAAGCTTTAGAAATGTACACGCTCGTATACGCGTCCAAACCAACGATGGTGTACGTTTGCACGCGAAAGTTGCAAGGCTGTTTCAGCGGGTTGTGTTAACCACTAGGGTCCTAGTGCATGGAACTAAATTGCCATTGAACTTTCGAAAATTTATTTTAAGGAAACTATAATTTGCATATAAAACTTTTTTTTTCTAAATTAGTACTCAAAGATATTAATTTGATATTTTTGCTTTCTAAAAAATTGAAGCACAAGATGAATTTAAGGGAGAATGTTTCTATTGTTTCTTCGATATTTTGTGAATTACCTTGGACGTAAAACTTTAGTTTTAAAAGATGTTCGAGAAAAGTGAATATAAGACTGGGTTTGAAAAAAATTAAAATTTTGAAGAGAATTTCATGTTTATTAATTATCATGCGTATGATTTGTTTTTTTGAAAACTTTTTATATTAATACATTATTGCATATAAAAGACTGATTCTTGTTTTTTATTTTATTTCATTACGTTATTTTAACATTTTTCATTGAAATACAATAGGATGAAAAATTTGAAATTAGTCCCTTCAACATTATTGATCGTAGAAATAAAGCAAAAGTATAATTATCAAAATTAATAAGTAAAAAGGTTGATATCGATCTTCTCTTTTTCCTCACAAATCCGTAGTCGAAGAACACCTTGTTCGTTCGCGTTTCTAAAGCTTTCTAGGTTTCCGGTACCGCCTTAAGAATACGGCACTAGAGCTTAGAGTTGTTTCCTTGCTGATTTGGATCTCCACTTCCTTCGTGGCCTAGAGTTCTTCGAACATGCGCGCGTAATTTCTCTTGATCACCCGGTAACTCTAGAAGGGTGCCATCGTACGCAGATTTTCATTCGCAGATAGCGATCTCATCGTCGATCCAGTGTCCACTCGGATGATTATATCTGAACGCGAGGCGAACGTGAAATCACGCGATAGCGACAATTTGTGGATATGTCCGATATGATCGGAATGGGTCATTCCTGTGGCCTCAATGAGGATTAAGAGCTCTTAAAGAAAAACGAAAATGGTATTCTAAATAAAAAAAATATCTTAAAATATCAACATTAATTTATAAAATCATTGCGTGCAATGATCTAAATCTTCGCGTTATGTTAATATTTAAAAAGTACACAAATTAAACAATTTGAATTAAAGAGTATTGATATCGAATATAGAAATGCGGTTAATGTATAATAATATTATTCAATCACGTCTCTTACCAGACAATTAAATGATAAATATAATATTAAATGATAAATGGACAATGTTTAAATCATGATAACGCACTAATTTTTCTGACGTATCTTCCTTTGCATTAATTTATTACTTTATTAATTTCTATAATATATTATTTTATATTAAACTTAATACTTAATATTGCACATTGTCTTTGTGATTTGGCATGCAAATCGATTCACAACATTATTCCGTGTTACATGTTGATAACGGACATAATAGGGAATCGCATTCGCGCTTGTAACATTCATTAGATATCTTCTCTATTATCGTGACGAGAAGCGATAATAGTTTCGAAACACTCTGTACGTGGGATCTTATTACTTTCGTCGAAAGTCAAAAATCTCCAGTTGTACGAAACGTTCGTTCTTTAGTAATCCGATCATTTTCTCGCTTTCATCCCGTTAAAACACCTGATTACGTTATTTTTCGCGTTCGAAAGCCGGTTATTTCGTAGATATAACTTAAATGTGTCGGCAAATCTTTGACAATCGTCACGAGTTATATGCGTTGAGTGCTATTAAAAGCGATTAACGTGAAAATCGTTGTTGATCGTGTGAATGGGTTAATACTTGCTTTGTGCGATACATTAACTCGATTAAATTGACGTGCGGATTTTTGCGATACACAAAGATTACAAAACGTTCCGACTTTTACATGCTCTTCTGTTATTCATGTCGATATTTGCGTCTTCGATATACGTGGTTGGCACATATGGCGCTTATACATAAATACACATATATGTATGCATCTATGTGGCGCCGTAGTTTCACGAGTGGTTGACCACACTCTTTTCCTATTTTCTTGGCCTTTCCGACTGCTTTAGATGATATATACTTGAATAAACACGTCTTACGTATAAAGATGAGAGTGATGCATTACGATCTGTTGAATTTATAAAAATATACTTTCCTATTATTAAATTTCAATGTAACAAACAAAATTGATAACCAACAATTGGCTCAAAGCATCTTAGAAAGTTCCTAATACGATTAAAAAAGAATTTATTAAAAAATAAAAAATAAAAAATAAAATATAGTTTTTATGTTTTTATGCAAAGCTAATAATTTTTTAAACCACAGAATTACTAATTTTATACAATTAATTATCTCATAAGTGGTAAACATATCAGTATAAATCGCAAAATATCATCTATTATTCCTAAAAAATCGATAATCGTATTTAACGAACTTGAAGTAGCTTGGGGCTACTCTTAAAAAGTTTTAAATTCTTCTTTTTTGTTTTATAAATAATTTTCAATAAATTAAAAATTTATTTTATAAAATTATATACGTACGTATTATTGTACTTCAACTTTGACGTATTATACATTGATAAAAAAAGAAGAGGAGAAAATTATACTCTTCGGCAATTTACAAGTGTGTGAGTGTGTGTGTGTGTGTGTGTGTGTGTGTGTGTGTGTGTGTGTTTGCTCAACAAACGGTGGCAGGGAACATCGTTGTAAAGGCAGAAATGTTATATTGACGCGTACTCGATTACGAGCCTAACATCTCGATCAATCCTTTGATGTAGGGAACTATGCTAATTTCACGTGGCTGTGAAATTAGTGAACGTACGGCAACTAGATTTGCGGACGTTCGCCATGGTTATAAATATTAGGTTCTCTGTTTGCCACTGCCGTCAATTTATCGATCAAATTATCTTTCACATCGATTGACATCAATACCCACTTTCTAGCAAATAGGACATCTCGCGTTTAACCGCACAAGAACGAATTTATTTAATATTTATTTCTATATAAGGATATACAATATATATTTGTGAATATTCATAAATTAATGTAACTATAATATCGAGTATATTATGTGATAAACAGAATATATAGCATATTAATTAATTATATAACGTTTATTATCTCTTTAATATGTATTTTATATTAATTTACTTCACAAATATCTCTTGCATGAAATAATTAAATATAATTAATTAAACGTATTTAAATATATTTAGAGTGGCAGTTTTTAGAGTGGCAAAATGTTCCGAGGAGTAGTTGTTTTATATATAACATAAACATATAAATATAAATGTAAAGTTTGTTTTGCGTAAAAATTTCCTTTTACTTTCAAATTCTATGCTAGCACAATTATCGACTACGTTAACTTTTATAGGGGAGAACCAACTGACAAAACTTTGCTCGAAAAACTTCTCCGGAAGTAATTAACAATTTTTCTTTGCTCTTCATTAAGAGTTGGACGTAGGGGCAATCTTGGGGTATTGTGTTTTGGCGTGTTTCGAACGTACACGCACGAGAGGAAGGAAGGCTTAGCCCTAAATCTGGTTTCTGGGCAATCATAATGGATTTTACCTTGGAGATTCAGCGGCGTTGGCATACTAATTAGTGTCTCGGTCGCACTGTCTCGAGCAGCGGTGCTCGTCTCGGAAGGGTCTCGGAAGCCGCGACACAGCGAGTCTAATGATCCGGGAAATCGAATCGCGCGCAACAGCACCGTCGTTTCATCGCGCATGAATAACGCCATTTGAGACAACGAATTTACTAACATTGTTCATTTAATACGCCGCGAATAATTCATCGATTGCGGATTTGCTGTTATTTCCGCCGTGTTGTCAATATATTTGCCGAAATATGTATATTATTGCGAGACTATTTATACATCGAAACATTCAGGATGTTTTCGTCGATGCAGATTTCAGAATAAAATGAAGTCGCGATATAAAAGAATAAATACAGCGTTTAAATTCGTGAATAAATCAGTGAATAAAATTTGAAATAAACAGCCTTTCTCTCTGATTTTATTCCAATGTCTAAATCATTAATTTTTTATTTCATTATCGTATTTTGAAGAAAGAATATTTATATAGTTATATATATATATAGTTTATGTAGGGGTAATATTAAATTATTTTTGTCGAACGTCTTAATTTCTCGAAAGAAAATAAATGACGTTTCACTTCAACAGCTCCGGACGTACGTACATACGTTTACAACACGCCCCTGTTGCATCTGACCCGGTCTCACGCTGTTGCTCTCTTCTGTGCAAAACGCGTGCGCGAGGCGGCCGATGGATTTGCGTTGCATCACGAAGTAACGTCTGTTCAGGTTACCATGATATATTCCAGGCCATCGGATGAATGAAAAAGCACCGCTTTGAAATTTTCGCATCCGTCGCCGGTTATTGTCAGCACTTCCTGTATGCATCGTTCTAGCACGGTATATAAAGCGTATCAAAAGTTTCGCGCTATTATCCACATCAGTCGAGATCACATCGATCTTTATCAATCGAAATTTTATTATTTATTAGGATAGCTATATCTTCCGAGGATCCTTTAACACGTTAAATTAAATATTTCACCGTAGATTCGCAAATTGAAATCCCCCTCAAGTTCCTCAAAAATACAAATCAGGAATAGGATTTTTTTTATTTTACTTCGTTAAATTGTACGCTCTTTGCGTACAATTGCTTGCGGAGAATATTGCCACTCCAAGATTTTTGTTGTGGAAGAATCGATCGTTTTAGAATATGCCGCGCAACACATGGGTTCAAATCCAGATCTATCCCATCGCGTCATGTCAACCGATGACGGCTTTGATGAAAATCGGGAATGAAATTCGTTTCGGAGTGCGACATTGAAGCATTCATTTCACGCCGGAAGGGTGGGGGGGGGGGGGGGGGAGAGAATGTGAGAGACAATAGAGAGAGTTTTCTCTATAGAGATCGGTATATGTTTTTAATAAAATAGGGCAAATAAAATATCTGGAAAAATATCGTCTCGGGGCGGCAAATAGGCTCGGATATGTCGACATTAACGTGGATTCCATTCGCGCTGCCCGGACTTTTGCTCAGTTCTGCCGTGAAACAAAGCTGAAGCGGGCATCATAGCAATTTTCACGACTTTGTGAGCCATTCGTGCGAGCCGCGTGTGCCGAGGGTGTAAACGCAAATGTGATTTCGCGAATTCGGATTTAAGATGCCGTTGTAAAGGACGCGAGATGTATTTTATTTTCAACAAAAAATATAATTCTGAAAATATAAATGGGATAATAAGCATAAAACTTTTGTCGCATGTGTAACAGCGTTAATGTATTATCCATTTTCATTTCTCTGCTTTAGTAACGAATTGGAAATGGCATTGATATCTTTGTCATTTTGGCTTTTCGCGTGATAATTGCATCACGTCAAGTATGTTTGCAGATAATTATCAGTTATATTAATTACCATTGGAGCAGTAACTAAAATGACAATTGTAATTTCGCATCGTTACGCGCGGTTACTTTGTATTATATTTATTTTATGTTTTATTCTCTTGTATCCTCTTTCTCGGAGCGTAGTGTTTCAAAATTATAAGAAAATATAGTTGCCGACTCCCTGTGCTCTTTCTATCGAAATACTTAGATCCCCGTTTTTCCCTCTGGCACATTAACGGATTAACTCGTTATCTCTCACGAGTTGGTTTTTCCCGTCAGCATAATTTATTGCGATTGAATAATCTTCTCCTGCGTTATGGGAATACGTAATGTTGAAAAAATTATCAGTGATAATTCTAGAATGTCATAATGCCGATATATTTAAACGCAAACTTATAAATATTAATATTTTTATATAAAAAATCTGAAAAATCTTTGCTGCCTTTAAAAACGATTCGTTTCAAGTATATTAAACATTTTCAAAAACTGTATGTATTTATACACATAAATTTATTTTCAATCTTTTAATTAACGTCGGCTCAAAAGATTTAAACTCTATTGCTTCCGCAATGATGACGGCGAGGCGAACGAGTGTCGTGATAATATCACGTGGAAATGGGTCTTTGTTCGTGTAAGGATAACGTTTTGCGAGGTGCGTCAGGTGCTATGCCCGCGGGAGAACCTGTGGCACACAGAAGGTCGGTCGACCGAACTGAGGGGGTAAGGATGAGGCCGCGAAGGGAGCGAACGAGCGAGCGAGGTGGCCGCCGCCGCCGCGCCGGCGGGCTCGATGATGCAGCCTAGGCAGAAAGACAGGGAGAGAGAGAGAGCAGGGGTGGCTATATATAGCAGCGCGCCCCGGGCATCGATCGTCGGATGCCCTGGGAGTCCGGATTCGGCACTGTTCACTGGCTCAGCCTCGACGCCTCAGCCCGCGAACCGCGCGAGAGTACTTCCGGCGCTCCGTATACTACGTGCTATCACGTCGTTCGATCGAAAGTATTATATTGTTGGGCAACATTGATTTTGTTTCTTTATTTAAATGTCATATATGTGTGCGCGCATACGCGCATACACGCACATGTACACAAAAATGATACGTAAATATATATAGGTATATCTACACATATATTATTACATATGCCTGCACCGGTGAAAAATATATTATAATTGCAAAATTACAATCTTTTAAAAGAGCTTTTTTTATCATTCACACCACAGCAAATAAAAGATAAGAAATAAATGTAAAATTATATATATGTGTGTGGATCACAGTTACAACACTTTTTCCAAGCATATTATTAATTAAATGGCAGTGGAAGTGAATGAAACTACCTATGGAAAGAAATGCATATAATTATAATATTTTTCGCCGGTGCGGTCAACATTAAATTATATTATTCATCATACATACATTATTCATGAATCAATTATACATGTCTCATTTAATTATATCATATATTTACTTATCTATCTATCTATGTATATTTGTTATTTCCAAAAAGGTAAAAAAAAAATATATATGTACATATACACGAGAAAAAAATATGAATATATAATATTAAATTGGGAGAATTAATGTTGCAGACATTTTTAATTACTTTTATATTAATTCGTTCGTAGTAAAAATTTGATTGTCTGTTTGTAATTTTTGATATAACACTCACTTTAATTTGAAAATAGCAGACTTTATAAGTGTGCTTTCAAGTAGTAGCAGTCCGTGAGTAATCAGACGACGCGCTGAACCGAAGCTCGTTGAGAATGGTGCTCTTAACATCAAATACGGAACAATTTCATGATCTTCGTATATCGTGAAACTTTCGCGGTATATACTTAGAATTATTAATTAAAAACATGCTGTGGTTCTTTTACTCTTCAGATTACATTCTTCCTCAGAATTTACCCAATATGAGTAATGATGCACTCTATGAAACGTTTGTACAATAATATGAATTAATTATTACATTTAATGGCGGTTTTAGTGGCTGTCGAAATATATTTTTTATTTTTTAATATAAAATTATACACAGTAACGGGTGAGTGAAATCGAAATTCGAAAGAAATATACAACTTTCAGTTACCGAAAGTTAATCACGATGATAATGAAATCTCAGCTAAGCGAGCGAATGTTAGCGAGCTTATGCAAATGTGATGAAATAAGCGGTAAGCAGGTCTGAATACAAGCACGGTTTTATCGAGATTTTCTGTTTCCCGTGCGTGACAGAATCTACCTTCGCAGTCACGTGCCGTTTATTAAAATTCCATCCGAGTACCTTTGTGCAGCTTTTTGAAACATCGTCAAACGCTTTATTTCATTCGAGAGAGAACTTAGAATTTTGAAAGCGAATACATAGTCTTGTCACTCAGTATTGCGGCAAGACACGAAGAATTATTGAACGATTTCAATTTAACTTCGCATTATCATTATATTTTGATTTTTAAATTTTCTGTGTATAATTACAAGAGAATATTTCATTTAAAAATATTGAAATATTTCTTTGATCTACATTACGCGAATTCTATTTTAAATATTTATTAGTGCTTAATTAAAATGACAATTGGATTGAAATATTGGGTTATTTCGTCAACTCAAATATGCTGTGGTTTGTTGATTTGAAATATTTATTGTGATTAGAATTAAATGTATCAAAAAATTGTTCAAATTGACTTGCTTTTAAACAATGAATATAATAGTTTTTTCGACTTAATCGGAACATTGATTTACGCGATTTTTATATACAATTGTGACACGATTTTGTCTTTAAGTTATTTTTAAATATTTATAATAGTTAATATACTAAATAATAATTTTTAAAAATTTTATTAAAATATCGAATTATCTGAGTTTTTTAAAAATTATTTCTTGCTATTTTTAAACTAATAAATAAATCTCACAAGTTTGTGATTAATTTACAGTTCGATTTCGATTAATATGATCAAATTTGTGCTTATTCTTTTTTTCCTTATATACAACGTAGGTTTTATCAAGCGAAGAAACAAAGAAATGTGAGAGAATCTCGCGAACTTATTGCTCGTGTAGTACAATCGAGAGACATAGCACAGGACAGATTGCCTCCGGCAATTGGGTTTTACCGCGAACTCGCGACTTGTTGCACTTGCGAGGGATACAGTTGTATGGATGCTGCGACGTCCGTAGCTATCGCGCATCTGTTGCATCGGTTTCAAATATCGCTATATAGTGCATCTTATTTCACAACTATCCTACAATATTAATTCTGAAAACTAATTACAATTGAAAATATTATTAAATACTATCAAGATTAAAATAATTTTTAAAATTATCTTTTTAATTTATTATATCAAAGTTAATCAATGATGTCGCCAAAATTTTTCAGTGATCGACATTTATCTATCACTGTCATCTCTTTTTTATAACTCGAGAGATTTTATACTACTCTGTTAAAATTATAATCCTTTAAAATGGATTTTAAACAGTTAAATATTTCATATTTTCGCGACAACAAATCATATACACAACAAATACACCAATGCTTAATGTTTCTTTCTGTAGAGTATAATATGTCGCGCACAAGATCGCCGTGCTATCATTCGCGCTGTACGGCTCAAACGAGCAGGTAGTGATTGACTTGCTCCGCATTATTATTCTTCGAGATGATCAAAAGGGTACTAGAAGCACTAGAAGTGAAACGTGATCGTTCTCAATAAACAGAAATTGTTGGTCCGCGTAGCTAATTGATTTCTACGATTAGTTATCGTAAGCGTGCTAAAACAACGACTGTCTATTATAAATTATAAATATTTCGCGCAATTTATTCATTTATAGAAGAAAACGAATGGGAGAATAGTAATTTACTTGTGTTTATAATAATTATACAATGCTTACTTCTTCAAGCATCACTACATCGCACTTTAAGTTGTTCGCTAATTTAAACAAAATATACTTATAATTTTCGAATTGAGCGCACGAAATAACATGCTGAATTAGCGATTTAAGTAATAAAAAGACGTGAGATATAGTTAAAAATACATTTGAATTTGTAAGGAACTGAATATTTAGCATGGGTTTATTTTGTCGCGAATTAAATATTTCGCGACGACGATGTTTCGATTGTGTTTTTGGCGGTGAGTAAAGTATTGTTTTGTAGGCGCGGTCATTTTGCTATTCTATACTCATGCCATCGTGGATTATCGTATTACTTTTCGAAATGCGATCGTGACAAGTACAGATGATTAGCGTGCACGCGATCGTATTTTCACGAATGAATGTAACGTAAGTATAAAAGAACAAGGAAACACGGAGAAAAGGCATCGAATAACTAGGCAATGAGAAATTTTTTTCTTTGTTTTTTTCCTTACAGAATAAATTGTTTATTATTATTTTATTATTTTGTATATTGTTATAATTTGATGTATGGAATATTTTATATTATATGTCACTTGACAAGTGCATGTGATTTGCTTTCTCAAATAATAGTAATAAAATAAAATAATTATAACATATTTAAAAAAATATTAACATAAAATTAATACTAGAATTATTAATAATGTGCGCATTGTATTCGTACTAATGTAGAAAAAGAGTTTCTTAATAAGAATTAAAACTAAAATTAAATAATCAAAGTGGCAAAAGTAAAATTAAAATTATATCGATGTTGATTAGCACATTATGAAATAGTCGTAATATTAATAAGAAATACCTTTACAAGTCTTTAGAACAAGGATCAGTATAAGCTCTGTCAAGACAGTTTACCGCAATATTGCTTGCTGTGCTCATAATTGCAGCCGCGGTTATATGTCGTATAGCCTAATTAGTAAGAACATGTCGATGCTCTAGATCGAGGAAATGCCAGGATGCGCCGAGCTTTCAGCATATATACGCGTACACATATGCTCTGTTCACCTCCATTAGATTCAATGAATTAAGCTACGGACGTTTTAGCGAGACAACCGTTTCTCGCCCGCGTTGCTTTAGATTCACGAAGATTTACGTACAAAATATACGTGAAATCTTTCAACAAGCCATTACGGTCTGCTTGTTTTTCAAACGATTTGCTTTTAAGAAATTTTTGCTTACATCTAAAAGAGCAGAGTAACATAAATCAAAACGTCCTCGTTGCACTTACTGTACGATTTACTTTACTTTGGTGTATTGAACTTTTATCGTAGATACTGACAATATTTGTCTTAAGGAAATATAGTAACTCCATTTTTATTTACCTGAATAAAGATACTTAAGGGGATACTCAAATGAAAATGTGTTGTATAGTGTCGTAATATAAATATTCCATTATAATTAATTATCGTGATTATACATTTAATATACTTGAAAGGAAGAAGGAAAGGGGACAATATTCCTACTGTTGCATATTCGCATTTGAGAATGTTTGTTTATCCAGTCTTTAATTTTTCCATATTTCTACATTTATCGAGTGATGTTATACAAATATCACAAAGATATAATTATTATTATAAACAATATTATATGTATATTTTTTATATAAAATAGAAACTGGATTATAGAATAAACATATATATGTTAGAAGAAAGCTCTTGATAGACCAGAGAATTATGCGATAATCCTTAGTCACAGTATCCTCATCTTTCTCAGGGGAGCAAGCAATCTATTGTCCAAAGGTCCTTCATCGAGAATATCTTCCGCGTTTCATAAAGAGAAGAAGACGACATTAATTACGACGCGATGCTTGTAGAAAAAGCTGTTTGCTTCCCGATTTGCGAGAGCTCTTTTTCTCTCTCTTTCTCTTAAATATATTTCGAGAGAGAGAGAGAGAGAGAGAGAGAGAGAGAGAGAGAGAGAGAGAGGGAGAAAAAGAAACGCATTTAAATTGAAATATGATTGTAATACATACTCGAGTCAATTATTTTTTTTTCGGCAAATCTCTTATACAAATGGTTTTTTACAGAGCAAAACATGTCATTTTCACATTTTTCGAGATGATATTTAAAAAATATTACCCTAAAAAATTACTTTTCTTTTTATTTTTGTGTTTCTTATGTCCAAGAAAATATATATAATATAGAAAATTATTATATTCACAATGAAATATTATCTTTTTATATATATTATTATATTATACATATTATAAAAATTATCTTCGGAATAATTTTTGTTAATTTCAGAATAAGTTTTTTGGAACTGTTGTCGTTAAAATCTTGTATGAAATTATTATTTCTATATGGAAGAAGACATTCGTAAATATTATTTGAATCTAGGTTCTTGTGACATTAAAAATTACTAATTATAAGATTCATTGTTCTCTATTATGACATTTTGTCTTTTAATTTTTCAAATTAAAAATTGCACATTATCAACAGATTGATTTAGTACTAAGACATTGCCGTGAAACTCGTTAAATTGCATCTTTGAAAGATAGATTATTTCAATATACTTCGTATTATCTGCGCACATAGTTGGGAATTATACATGTATGTACATATAAGGATACGTGCGGAAGTCATGGGTCGGGTTTCTGTGCTAAGAAGATTGCGGTTCTGGTGTCAGATTAATTAAATTAATTCGCGCAACTAGGGTTCTAACGAGGTCGCGTTCTTCGTTGTCATAATACATTGCAATTACCTTGTGGAAAATTCAACCGCACGCTCGAATTTTATTTACTGCCCGCAGCTGGCGTTCGCACATATTTATATACAGCACAAGGCGGAGTGAATTATTTTGAGAAATTTAAGCTGTTTATTAATGAGTGAACCTTGCTCGAAGATAATTTTAAGTTAATGCGAAGTTAATTACAAATTATTTTCTTATCGTTATTTTAAAATTAATATGGAAATAACAGGATATTACTTTCGCTAGTAATTTTAAAATTAACTTAATATTGTTTGTAACAATTTGAAATGTTAATTGATATGCCAGATTGTATCGTTTTCATTCTCTCTATCTCTGATCCTTACTGTTAATAAATTATATTTTCACATTTCTCGTGTAATTAGAGTTACGCTTCAGATCATTAGAGCTCGTTTTAATGGGAGATGTCTTTATTCTATAAAGTAGGTGGATCCTTGTGAACAGCCTTAGTGGTACGCCTTTCGTCCTTTGTGCGCGAAACTGTATACATTTCCTATACGAAGATACGACATATCCTGATCTTTGAAGGTATAGTGTAGTTTAGCACGGGAACATATCTTGCACGGCCTCATCACATGCTCGATAAAGTGGCCACCGGAATTTCCATAAACCCGAAAGCACGCGTCACGCGCGCTCTACAAGGTCGAAAGCGATCGCGGCGATTCTCGAGTGGTGCATCGTCGAGAGGTAACACGTCCGTTCCTTCCGCGAAAAAATTAGTGGAAATTAATTGATCTCGCGTTCATAGCGTTTCCGATTTTATGATTTATGTCCCGCTATTTCCGTTTACGCCGACAAAAAGTGAATGAGCATTAGAGCGAAATGATTTGCATTTAAATGGCGCACCGGCACACATCGATCGAGCGAGCGCGTTGGACCTAAGTGGAACGTACGCCTACATAAATTCGGAGGATTAAACTCTTAGCAAAATGATAGCGACGTGAAGCACGTGAATATTTCACGGAGCTGTTTTGTACTGAAAAAGAGCTTTGTGAATTAAATAAACTATCAAGATAAAACGGAAAAACGAAATCTCTCGATTAAAAATTAATTTGAGGATAAAAAATAATCTGAAAAAAAAATTTAATTCACCACATAAATTATTTGTTCATCTATGTTATACAAATAGATTATAGATTGATTAATTACTTGTGCATTAATACAAAATAAACATTTACTAATTTTTTCTAGATGAAATTTTTATTCAATCTATCGTGTTATTCACAAAAATTTGCATGAGGAAGTTATTCAGATTATTCAGAGACACTTCCTTCGATAAAATGTCGACTCTTCCATCTTTTCTTTTTGCTTTTTTTCTTGCCGAAGCAGTAGCGTAGTGTCTTAGTATGAGGTAAACGCTCGCGACATTACGGACACTCTCCCCGAGAGGAAAATTCGATATACTGTTCTTCTCGGAGGGGTTGATTGGAACCCGAGGTTGTCCTCTCAAAGGTGATTTTTCGCAGTTTCTTTCCGGAAGGATAGGAGCCAAGATTGGAGGTTGAAATGACGATAGTAGCGTCGTTACAGACGACGTTGCCTTTGAGGGTACGTTTTGCTATCGATAACGTTGGCTTCGGTGTGCGTTGCTTATCGGAACCCCACCGGCGGCGATCAATATTTTATCAGTGTGCTTGTGGTCTGGGTACAGTCCCAATTACAATTTTGTGCATTATATCAATGTCATGTTGTGAGATACCCGCCTCATCATAATATGATCTCAAATTGAAACCCCTATTGCAACCCCTATTTAAAAGATGGAAAAGAAAATACTAAAGTTATTTTTAAAAGAAAAATATTATAGAAAGTTCAGAATGTGAATTTTAAAATAAAATATATAGTTAATATGTACATAGTTAAAATATATAGTTATTCATTTTAGTTGATACATAAAAATGGAAAATTAAATTTTCAAATTTTTTGCTTATGAAAATTGATGCGTTTCTAAAAACTCCTGAAAAATTCTAATTTCTTTCGAGCAACATAGTTTTACTACAAAATGATATATTGCAAAAGTACTAAAAATATGTATTATTCTTAATTTGAAGAAAATTTATTAACTAAACAATTATTAGATTATGATTATTAGATAATAATGTCTGTTTGAAAATGTACAAAGATGGAATATTTTAACTTAATTATTGCTTAACTATCTAGCTCGCGATAAGGAAAATAAAATTAACTTACTAACATTTTAAATAGATGATGTTGTTTTACTAGCCATTAACCATTAGTGCATTAATGCACTAATGGTCCATGATGAAAAAACATGTTTTAGATATATATCCCATAGAAGCATATCAACAAAATTCAAAATTTAGCGAATTCATTTTGCGCTGAACTCATCATAAGAATGTCCGTTTCAATTAGACTTGCATGATACGAAAACGAAGTCCGTATACTTCAGAGGTATTTACGTGCGGGAGCTAGCGGATAATTACTATCGATTTCCCGGGCCGCGTTGTGTGTGCCAACCCCCGCGATGACCCCGCGGTCCACCTGTTGCTAGGCGCGGACTGTTGGCTTGTTACCTTTTACTATGCTTTGTGCTGCATCGAGAATCGAGATCGATGCAACTGATGGATTCGAGATAGAGGAAATAAATTTAAGTACCGGGATTTTTATATTATTGATGAGAAAGCGTGCTCGTAACAATTACGAAATGGATGTTGTATTAAAGATAAGATAAATCTATTGCATTTTACAGAACTAGAGAGCAAAGATATACATCTTGTATAAAAAAAGAGACAAGTTAAAATAAATTCTAAACGGTCTAGAATCACAAGATCTGGTTATTAAATAACCGGATTTGTTCTAGAAATAGATTTTTACTCTTTACTGAGTATTTTAATATTTATTCTCTTTAAAATGTTCCCCTTTTTTATCCGCATAATTATTTATATTTGAATATTTCATTGTTTAAAATAATGCTTTAAATCGATTTCTTTTAGATCTTTCAACAATATATAATGATTTTTATTTGACAGCTTTCACAGTCTTAAAGCAGGTATCCTCCAATGCATTTTTGATTTTTGACTTAGACATAAAAAAAAGAATCACATAGTGCCAAGTTCGGGGAGTAGAATGGGTGATGGATGGATTCTTCATTAGGATAATGCTTCAGCCATACGGCATTGTCTGTCAAGCAGTTTTTGGCTGAAAAACTGATAACAGTGCTTGATTACAATAAAAATAATTTATTTAGAGCACAAATCCGATTATTTAACAATTTCATATAACTATTTTTTCTGATAAAATTTCTGGAATTATACTCTTTTGAATGTTTTCTCTTCCTTTCCATTTTTTAAAATCTTTCTTATCTCTAGCATATTATTAATCACATTTCTATTTAAAATAAAAACAATTTACTTTAATATATATTTCATTTTGAATAAGAGAATAATTTTAAAAAATTTTTCGATTGCATTTTGAGAAGATTAAGAAAAATGGATACGAAATGGAAATCAGTGAAATAGAGATTACATTTTTATAGGTAGGATATTTTTATCGTCAGTAGTTTTCTTGTCTGAATTATTATGAAAGAATTTTCGTTAACGATATCGCCTTAATGAGAGCTGGCCTGAGCGAATTCTATAATATTCAGCCATATGCACACACACATACATATACGCGCGCGCGAAACTCGTATCATTAACGACAATGATTTAGTTGGGAACAGATGGCAGATGTTCTAGATTCTGGTTGACGGTTAACATTAATTATTTTTGTATTTTTGTATCTTTTATAAAATTATTTTAAAATTTCCTTATCTAACCAATTGCCGTGTCCGTTTCCGTTATCCGTTTGTGTCTAAATTTATTTAGCATCCTTTATAACGCAAGAAAAACAAAAAAAATGAAAGAATAGTTGCTTAAAATTTATTATTTTAATCTTAATTCAAATTGCAGGCTAACTCAGAAGTTCTTTTTAAAAAACTTTTTTTCTTCTCTTATAAAATTGATGAAAATGAGAGAGAGGAAGAGAGAAATTGAATTAGAAAATTAAGTAAACTTTTGTGCCTGTTTTTATCATTAGCAGAAGTGGAAGAAGTGACATACGCTATTGTACCTATCATTAACTTTATATGTACCTGTCAATCTCTATCTCTACAATCACAATTACAGTGCTCTATCGTTCTCTTTTATCGCGCAGTCCAGCCGACGTGAAAGCCTTTCTCAATATATTTTCAACGACTTGTGCAATTACATGAATGATTGCACCTTTGTCGATCACGCTGATATGCCGACCTCTAATTTTTGCAAGTCGCTGCTGCTCGCAGAATTTTTAATGAGCTCTTTTTTACCGCGCGGATATGTTGACGTTAATCACGAGTTTCTGCGATAAAAGACACGATAAGATAGGAATTACTTAGGATTCGTATACACACAAAATGGACACTCGTACGTCACGTTTGCATTTACTCTATAGATGAGATATTCTGAAAGACGATTAGTCTTACTTAAATATTTGCTAGATATTAATTCATTTTTACCAAATATTATTTAATTGAAAATTTATGTAATTAAATGTTAATTTCACATATGTACATAATTTATTTATATATATTATATATATTATTTTTTGTCTACGACTATGTATTTATATTACGTAATTTATATAATTAATGCACGCGCACACACACACACACACACACACACACACACACACACACACACACACATACAAATTTAATTATATAAATTATAGTAAAGAGATGTATATAAATAATATTTTAGTTATACAACTAATTACGTAACAGTTATAAATTATATAATTATATAATTAATAAAAAAATAATAAATTATATAATTATATACATAAATATATATATTTACGTATACATTCTATGTAAATATATATCTCCAGAAAATTTTTAATAGAGCAAATATGTTGTCATTCTCTCTTTCTCTTTCCCTCTCTCTCTTTTATTTGAGTTAATTATCTGTCGTTGGAAGACGTCCGCGTGCATTGTTAAATCGTGCATTGAAGTTATGGAGTTATATATCAATATCGCATGTTGCGCGAGGTATATGGAACGCGCATGAAGCACGTACTCGAGCGACTCATCAGATACAGCGATGACGACTACTGTCATTATACTTTATCGTTGCCGGATTGCCAATATCAGGATTGCAGTAGGTAGTATATTACGCGTAAATCCGGTCTTCGACTGAGGTGGAAAGTGCGGACGCGTTTTAAATTTACGAGCAGATATTGCGCGACTGCAATTGCTGTCCTGAAAATTGTCTCCGCCAACGGCGATCAAATGCCATAGCGAAAAGCGGAAAATATTATCAGGTGCCATACAGGGAATAAAGCAATTTTGTTATCAGGCTGCCATAATATTAACGGATATTATTATTTGAACGAAGTATTGCCATAAATAAAGTAAATATGATTTATTAAACAATTAAATCATTATGTGTTTACGTCAAGTATAATGTCACATATAAATAATTGACCTTTTATACAATCTTTTATGCAATCGATATAAATAAATTTAAATCGATTTTGAACAAACATCAATTATACGTTCATGCAATAACAAATTTAATTTTGGAACATAACAGTTTATATATATATAATATTCTAAAAGTAAACTAGTGCACAGCTTAATTTTGTTTATTTGAAATATGAATTCATACTTTGGTATAAAATAAAGTCGCCGTTTATTACAAATTTTTTAATAAATATAATTTAATAAATAAACTTTAATAGATATATATAAAGCATTTTTTACTTATACATTTTTTTATATTTTAAAGCTAACCGGCAGTCTTATATACTTTTCTGGTATAAACCCGCCGTTTTCGTTAGAACACGTAAATTGCATTTAGATGATGGAATTTTCATAGGGAAAAATCGCCATCAGAGTAAGAGGTAAAAAAAATGAGAGATTCTTCACCGTGAGTATGACGCAGGCTGTTTGATTTAGCCGGAGGGTTACCAAGTTTGGAGGGTTTACATTTTTCTTGCGGGCACTTTCGAAAAGAACGGCGAGTGCCTTGAGGGAACGCTCGGTGTTAAGTAAAGAGGTCGAATATGTTCTGTACTTAATGTTATGTATGTGCTTTCGGGCAGTTCACGAATTACGATGTTTCCGATGAATATCGTGTGTTTGCAGTCGCAACAGTGCGCTCGCGTGTTGAACGCAACTCGAGTTCGCGAATAAAGTTGCAGAGCGCACAAGTTGCTCGCTCCCTCCGCGCGCTATGGAGAGACGCGGGAATTAGACCACTTCTACGCTCCTTATCTCACTAATCGCTAACCACCCCATGTAACACGTTCCCGATAATACCTGGCGGCGCACTGTGCGGTTCGATATTAACGTAAGTGGAGGAGAGATCCGCCGCGAGATACAAATTTAACGCGAGAACTAAGCGACAAATTAATATTGCTGCTTGAGACTATTGATAAGGATGAATTTCCTTTTTCACTACGAGTATTTCAGCGTTTCATCCACGTGTTCGGTTTTTCCTTTTGGAAGTATCAATTATTCATTAAGGCAGGAGATATCGAAGATCGTATTACCGGTATAATGTTACTCTTCGTAAAACTTTTAAATAGCATTTGTTAGATAACGCAAAGTTTATCACAGTACTATACATAATTATTGGAAATTTGTCAGAGGTCAGAGCGTAATTTTGTTAAAATAATTGTAGCGATTATAATAAAAATGAAAAGTGTATGTCTCTTTTCCTCATTTTATTATTAACGTTAACGTCAACCATGACGTACATGTTGTAAAAGTTTTACTCGGCATTTACCCATTTATCCAGGCTTTTTCCTCCCTCGTAATACTGAAAATAGCTTTAATTTTAATTAAACCTCTTGCTCCTAATCCTCTATGTTTAAGTATCTCCAGGAATATTAATAATATACTTCTAAGATTCTAAGATTAAATCTTCCTTGTAATGTCTTCTTTTATAAATAACTGTATGATTGCTGGAAATAAGCAATTATGTAGAAATGTTAATGTACTACTTACATAAATCTGCAAATCTGAAAAGCTTATTATGTAATATACTATTTAATGTGACATATAATTTATGAATGATTATTTAACGTAATTTCACGAAATATACATATTAATTGGATATTGCATTAATTATTTCTTAATCTTCAATACATGCATAATACGTACAATTCTAAATCTTCTTAATACAGATTAAAGATACAGACTGACAGTCAAATTAAAATTTTATTACAAAAAATTTCTCTTGAATTTTGTCATTTATTCACGTTCGTTTGAGAGAACTTTTCATTCTTCTCCTAATTACTTTTATTAAGAACTATTAATATTGTTATTATCTCGATAATCTCAAGAAAAGTCGAATACAAATTTTTTCAAATAATTCTCTGTTGGAGTCTGAGTGTCTTAACTTAAGACATTGTAGAGCCAAGTAAATCAGCAAATCTTTTTTAATCTTAATCCTAAAGGTCGAGACACGTTTAATTAGGATTCATTCACTCAAATATTTATGAGGAGTGTGTCATGTCTTCTTTCTTCGAGACGAGACGAAGTCCTTACGTCGCAAGGAGATCGATTAATGCACGTGACGCGTAACGTGCAGAGGGCGGCTCGTAATTATTGCTGGCTAACGTGGGCGTTGTGCATCATTGCACGTTAATCGATGATCACACGCCGCGTTAAACGACGCCCGCTATAATTAGCAGCTTAGATGGTCACTGATCTTTCGTGCCGGAGTTTACGATTATCGTTTCTCGGCTTATCGCATCTAATTATTTTCGGGGGTGCCTTTGAGTTGAGGTCAAATTCGCGATGAGAGTAAAAATATTGATAAATTGGTTAATGTATACAAGATATTACAATATCTTATTAATTTATTTTAGTATCATTGTGTTATTAAATTGAATATAACGGTATGGTAATTTATGTCAGTCACATATTTAACGGTGGAATCCGTTGACTATAGATAAATCGTGTCTGTTATGGAACAGATATGAAATTAACATCATAGTATATTTCATTGAATAGGTTTACTCATTGATTTGAAGAGGTTATTAATTAAATTTTGGATCATTATATTATACCTCCATATCTGATCTACAATTTGCTTCAACTTCCTTCAATAGAAATTAAATTTCATTGTTAATACTCAAAATATTTAATATTAGTAATTAAAAAGATATTTTTATCGAGCTGTTATTCAATTTTCATTGCTTTTCTTAAAGAAAATTTAATTTTCTTTTCTATATACTAATAATTAGTATACGATCAGTACACGATTTTGTAATATGTCATTTATTGGTGCATTTAATTGCCAATATATTGCGAACGCATTTAATATGCAATTTGATTATTATTGAATTTCGATCGGAATTTATAGCTCCATCGATACTATGTGTACATTTACACTGTGTTGTAACAAGCATAATTGAATACCAGTTTCGTATTTCCGAATGGTCCCATTTGTCTAAACTGCAAGGAAACAATTTTCATCAAATGTTCACTTTGTAATTATATATAATATAAATATATATATATTTTTTTGTATTTATTTTTATTTTAATTAAATTCTTTTAATTTTCTTCTATTTATGATTATGAAAGAATATTAAAAGATCCTTGTTGGCAGGATCTCGCACTGAGAAATTCGAGAAAATCACTTTTATGAGAAATGAACCAAAAAATAACAAAAAGAAAGTTTCACGGAGCAGTTTGCAGAAAACGAAAAATTGTAACGCTTTATTTTCTTTTACTTATTGCCGATAATGTTTGAAAGAGTTAAATAAATCTTACCGAGTGAACGCAATTGAAAGAAGGGTACTTTAGAAGGAAAAGCATCTTTCCGATTTATCGACAAAAATGAATAAAAAAATTAATGGTTATTAAATGGCACGAAATCGAGTCGTGTCTCGCAAAATATAAAAATAAAATCGATTAAATCTGTTTGAAATGTAAACTATTAAAAATATAAGCTGTATACTTATTTTTTATAAAACATAAATAAGAGTATGTTAATGTTACTCGTAACACATATAAGTGATTATTAACAAATATATCAATTATTTAATTTTTAATAAAAAATTTGTTTTAGAAATTTATCCTAATTGAATTTTTTAATTTTTGAGATTGATTGAGTTTATCGTACACGTAGAAATTACATGTTATTGATTAGTTTAAAGATTGAGTTTGTAGAAAGTTAAAATATGCCTGTCAGAATTCAGTCCTTTCGCGGAAACAACACAATCGCATGTTTTTGCAATAATTAAAATTCTTCTGAAATTTACCATATTTAAATGTTTGTTCTACATTTGGTCAAGAAACAACAATTAACAATGGCGTGTTAATTACGGGCCAGCAACTGAAATGTCGCAAATCCCGAGCACGGTTTTTATATTATTTTCGTATTTTTCGCGCGGGTATTTTTAAGAAATGAAATGTGTGAGTCGGAAGAGTGGAAAGGGTGGGTGGGAGAGTTCTGTTTTATATCGCCTATTTCTTATGCGAATTTCTTTTCACGACAATTCAGTCGAGCGTGTAAATTCCGTGCCGGGCGTTTAACACCCTCTGCGCATTCTAGGGAAACTGCAATCGATAGTCAATATACTTGTTGCGCTTCGGGGGTTGCTCGTTGGAAAATATGAGATGTTCGCTCGTCCGTGCATTCGTGCATTTTTATGAGAAATGTTAGTAATAATGTCGGAAAGTAAACGGTTCTTGTTTATACGACAAAATATTCGACGGCGAATTAAAATCTCTGGACGCGTTTATCATTAAAATTTTTTCTATAAAGTTCCACGCTTATCGTGGAATAATCGTGTACGTAAATACACGTACATTCTGCAAAAACGACATAATACAAACGTATTCCAGAAATTATATTTTATTACGACAAAGTTTCATGATCATTAATTGTTTTTTTTTTTTCGTCATTGTTACAACGTTATTGCATGATAGAGAGATTGATATCTCTTTGCTCTACTTTTTTTTCTGCGAATGCATTTTAACTCAGTAATTTAATTAATTACTTTACGTTTCTATGACGGATCTCTTGCAAATCCTTCGCTTCGCAGAGATTCGAGATATCGCGGAAACGTGTCTCTCGTCGCGTTCTGATATTCATTCTGTTTTTAAGATCTTTCAATCTCCGTAACAGAAAAGAAGTCGGCAACGATAGAAAAAAGGAAAGAGACAGATAAATTAAACCTTTCTTGTTTGCAGCGTGTCGCTATGTTGTAAGAGGATAGCAGATAATTTTTCAAATTTTAAGGTAGAATTATTTCGCGAAAGAGTTTGATTAGAATTTAAAAATGGAGAAAATGATTAAATGGAATGAAATGGTTGCAGCTGACTTGCGCAAATCATGGCTTCTGTAGTGCGATAACCATTTGATATTAATGAGCGCGATATTTCGCGCCATGGCCGCACTAAATTTGCAGTCTGCAATTCGGAACAATTACGCGTTCATTGAACGATTCTCCTCGATGCGGATTAAATTTCTCGTTTCTCGACGCTTGAAATTCTGATGCGATGTTAATAATGTATAAATGTTGCAAAAATTATTATTCTAAATAAAAATATGAGCAAGAGTTATGTATATTTATATTTATAAACATATTCAAAATTAACTACAAATTTCTTTTTTTTTTTTAAAGACGCTTTTATATATTTTTATTCTTTGTTTTCCTGTAATATAATGCGTAAAAATTATTTTAAACAAACTACAATTTGCGTCAGATTTCAGGATTAAATTCTGTCCATAATGTTATACACATGTTTATCCTATTTTTTCAGATATTTTATATTCATTTTAGACGATCTATAATTTACGTCAAACTGTAAGATTCTAATATAATGTATTATATAATACGAAAAATCATTTGCAAAATCAATTATGTATGTGTTAAATATTATATATTTATATGATTTATAAAATTATAAATGGAATTTTATTTTGAATTTTGATTAAAGACCGTTTAAAGAAAAACTTAAATTTAATTATTTTGAAATTTAATAAATTTATTATAATTTTCATATATTTTTATACTTGAAGATAACATTATTAAATAAGAGTAATTTTCATCAGTAAAATATTTCAAGTATTTTATTTCTTGTCTTTGAGATAAAGATACAATTAGCATTTAATAATTATGGTGTAGCTTATCCTTTTATAAATTACGCAGTGTTTTTTTATCGTGTATTTTTAGCGATACATACTTTTCTGTTTTATGATGCGAAAGAAATCATGTTGACGTGGGAAAAACCACGTTTTGGCTATTTTTAATAGCGAAAAATCGTGGGTGTTTTGTGTGGGAGTATCGCACGAACTTTCGCCCGGCCGTATGTCTTTCTTAACAACGCGCAGCCGGTATTTTCGTGTCTAAAAAAATGAATGCCGTTCATTTTCCCCTGAGGGCTGAATTTATCGGCCAACTTGCCGTTTCCTCGACAGCCGCGACCGTCGTCGTTGTTTGCCGAATGCAATTACGCTAAAGCCGTTCGATGTTTTTCTCCCGCGAGCAAACATTGCGAATTGTTCGGCGGTAACAATGCTTTATTATGCATTTATGCGGTAACATCACTGAATCACTGAATAAATGTAGAGTACATTTAAAATAGACGGCAGCATTTTAACAGCGTGTTCTTTGAAAACGGAAGTAGAAAAGATTCATAAATCTATATACCGTAGTCTATCTTTATTAACTTTTGATTTATTCAGTGCAGACAAATAAATTAAAACTAAAATACGTCTATTCCATTATAGAATATATTATACAAAAATCCGCTTGTTGATTATCGTGGTTTTCTTTGATCCTTGTATTAAATTATTAGCTTCAGTATCGTTTACAATTTATGAAACATGATGAAATAAATGGCGCCATATACCATATAGCGTGTTGCGTCGTAAACCCCATGAGCCAAAAACATAAATACGACTATTATCGCTTAAATTACATATCAATTCCACTTTGAAACATTTTCGCGAAATAGTTGCATGCGTATGTCACTTTTGATACTTTGTCGCGTTAAATGTACATTTTATATTCCTCCGAATATCAAATTTGATACTTGTTCCCATTTATTTTATTTTATCAACGAATTTTTTTCTGAATATTTCGAGCCAATGTATCATTGTTTTTTTGCCCTATTTTCGTTTTTTTTTTTTTGGTTACGTTTTCGAGAAGTCAGCAAACGCCAGCGAATGTAACATGAGAAACAAAGGAACGGCACAAATGCCTATGGGTACGATCTAGATATTTTCGAAAAATGTGAAATTGGCAAGTTTACACGATATTTTCACCGACCATTCGTACGGTATCTCGTAATTTTGAGTGCCGCCTCACACATGCAATATTTCGGAGACGGGATTTGCGAAACCGCATTGTTATTTGTGCGAGAACATATCCGTGTGCGCTCGCACACTTTTACGCGTGGAAGCAACAGGGTGTCGGTAGATCCCTACTGCATTTGGAATATCTTGGAAAATGTACACCGGGTGACTAAATAATTCAATCCCTGTTGGATTATTTCAACCGCTAAATATTTGTTTCGTTAATTTTTCATTGTTGTTTTACTACGTCTTGCCCTTTTTTTTAATGCAAGAAAATAACTTTTTTTAAAAAGAGATTAGAATAAAATGATATGTTAATTTGGTTAAAAAGGAAAGTCTTAAAGTTACGTAAAATAAATATGATCAAGAACTCGAAAATTATTCTTAATGTAATTTTGCAGAAGTATACGGGAAGATATTCTTAAGTTAATTACGATTTAAATCACGAAAGGTTAAGTATATCCCACTTACACACACACACACACACACACACACACACACACACACACACACACACACACACCCACACACCAATACACACGCATACAAATAAGCAGAACAAGAAATTGCGAGTCTGTGATAATGAAAAAGAAGAAAAGGTACATTCTGCGGGTACGCATTGTCGAGTTTAAAATTAATGTTATGAGCTTAATGCAATTATTTCTTAATCTTCGGGAACGGTTGCAGTTTCATGTGACACATAAACTTCTTTAACTTTCGTCTCGGGATCGGGATCTGTAGTTATGAACGCGAATATTACATCGCGTTCTGTCTGAGCAGCACTTATTTCTCGTGTCTCTGTAAAGCAAGTCATAATGAAATCCGCCACGGGGAAAATCATTGCATTCGTGATCGTATTCGCGAGAAATATTGAATCGAGCTAAAATACAAAGAAATTTTATTTTGTAATTCACATGAATGAATTTTGTGTTAAACAAAGTTTTTTCAAATTCTTTAAAATAAAAACATTGTATCTTCAATTCCTGCGCGATTTCATTGTCGAGGAAATCGTGATGTTATTGTTGCCTCTATTCGTTGCGTTTAACAGTTATATATGTCTTTTCGTACTAAAAATTCGTGAAATCCTATAATATGATATCACAGTATCGATTAAAGTTAAAATATAATTGCTATTTGTGATTATAATTTAACGCCTGATAAATAATACACAATTAGAGAGGAAAAAAATCGTTCACGTTTTAGCATTCAGACTTATTTCTTAATAATAATTCCTTAATAATAATTCTTGATATTAAAGAATGCGAGTAACTATATTTTGTTTTTTTAAATGTATTTTCCGATTTTGTGAAGGAAATCTTTCATCGGCACTACAACGTCGTACGTTAATTAATAGAGAGAGGTTTCTCGAGATTTCACCATTATATCGGTGTGAGCGTGTACGTGCTTACCCGAGCTTTACGCGGAGAGAACGGATAGTAACTTCCTGGGCTCTTGATACGTGTGTGGCCGCACGTGGAAGTGCAACAGCTCGCCGGTAAATCTTCGTAATTTCCAGAATACGCGCGGGTTGGTTGGATATCGGGTGGTCCCACGAAATTGAGTTTGTTCTCTCATGGCAGATACTTCATTAATCTTCCTGGCCTATTCCCTCCCTCTCTTTCCCCTCTAGCTTCCTTTTGTATTGTTCGGGATTTGCGAAACGCCAGACCACATTTTCTCATCGACGATCCTTCCCTTCCCCGTTAATGAAATGCGTGCTTTTCTCAGAGTTTCTCGAAATAAGTTGATATATTTTTAACAGAGAAGACTTCTTTTCGACAAAATAGTGTTTAGATCTTTAGATTCTTGTTTCCATACTTTCTTTCTTTTTTTAAATTAATTTTTTGTTGTAGATAATTTTTTTATGTCTTAAGCAAATTATTACGTATCTATCTCATTAGAAGAATTTCATATACTCTGATTAATAATTCTCTTTCTCTTTTTTACTCTGTAACATTCTACTCGTAATTACATCGTGTTACGCAGTATGGGATTAAATGATATTTATTACGAGATGAGAAAAATTGTGTTACAGTTTGTAATCATGACAAATAGAACGCTTTTATTATGTCAGAATAATAAATAAAGTATCGTATCGTATTTGATATTGCATAACACAATGTAATTAATAATTCACGATAATTGGACCAATTGTTGATAAAATATTATTAATATATTTTCTTTGATCTTTTAAATTTTTTTTAATAAAATAATATAAAAACATAAAACAAAATTCTCTTCTCTAATATTTTTTTCTCTAACCCTCTTACGTTACGTGAATGATATATTTTATATAGTACACCCTATATAAGACTAATCGTCTACGTTGTGGGATTTGATTTTCATCCGTTTCTGTAGCTGTAGAGATAAACCAATTTTCCACATTTGCTAATTTCTCATCTGCAGGTCTTCTAACTTCATTCAAATTCAAGAATAAATACAAGAATAGACGCAACTTTACGGACTTCGATATCTCAGCACGGTTTTAATGTAAAGCAATGTATATTTTTAAAAATTCTCAGATATATCAAACAGAATAATTATATAATTATATAATTATACAATATGTGTATAATTCTCTGCATTTGTTTGACAATCATCTTTATGAATATTCATACGTGTACTTCTATTTTATTCTATTCTTATCACGCATAAAGCTTATTGAGCATTGAAGAAATATTAATATATTAAAGATAAAATACATTCGAAATATTTTATATAATAAATATTTATAAATAAATATATTTTTTAATATAATAAATGTTTATATTGCGATTTATTTATGCATTGTTTTTGACCAGTTAAAAATCCGATTGTGCATCGGGAGTCCAATCATAAAACTTCAATTTTTCATCCTCAGTTACGCTATATACTTTATACAATTTTATATTTTCGAGTTATATTCTCTCATTGTATTAGTATAAAGTTAGTGAACTCATTCTCATGTATAATCTCATCATAATTGTCGTTTAACGGTGTACATTTAAGTATCTCGTTGATATGTCTAAATGATATGTAAATTTATCATGGTTTAGTAACTGCTCTCTCTCTCTCTCTCTCTCTCTCTCTCTCTCTCTCTCTCTCTCTCTCTCTCTCTCTTTGACTAGTCGAAAACTAATTTGCGAAATTTTCCGACCAGCGTGCTACATCGGAGAATGGTGACGGTGGACTTTAATCGGATTAGAAATCGCCAACTAAAAGTGACATATAATTCAACTCGCGTTTTCCTTCGTTGTTCGTAGACAACACGAATTAATCGATTGTGCTTGCAGTCGATATAATCCGCGCGATAATAGTAGTTTCAGTCGATTGTTGGCTAATTACGTTTTGTTTTTCAATCGTATGTTTACCTCGTTTAATCATGTGCGATATCATGTTGCGATATCATGTTGCTGAGTTAAATTCGAAGATGCGGGAACATAATGTTCATATTTTAATTTGATTTAATTATGACTTAAAACGTTACTTATCTATTTATGTAAAGAGTTACTTATCTATTATTATCTATTATTAATGTTCTCGGGTTATAATGTTTTAGTTTTTTGTCTCTTTATGCTGGAACATTATTACGTAAAATAATTTTCTACAATTTTGTTAGCATCTTTCTTATAATTAAAAAAAGTACCTATTCTATTTTAGATATAGCCACAATTTTTTTTGATTATGCAGAAAGCCTAGAACGTCTTCACCATAAAAGTTGACATTAGAGTTGGCACTAGATTACCATCGTACGTTATTTACGAGTTTCCGGGCGAAACTGGGTTTATACGCGCCCCTGCTTATGTGGCCATTCTGCGGTTTTATTGCAGCTGTTTTTTACTTGTGAATTTAAAATGCCTCGTACAGACATTGTTTGTCGTCCTTGGCTCAAAATTATAGACTGCGATAGTATTCGAAACTGTGTCCTCTTGTTTCTTCTTACATATTGATACATTTAGCGTTTATTGCATTTAAGACAATAAAGGTTTTTTTTTATATTCATAGCCTGCATTTAAAATGGCGCAATTTCTCTCAACAATTATTTAAACAGATGTTTTATGACTAACGTCACTTTATATATGTATGGGTCGCGTAATTTTATATTGAAATAATTTCAATATTTAATTTGGTAAAAATTTTTTTCTTTCGTTAAAGATATTCAATAATGCAGATACAAAACGGAACTTTCTTTACATGAAAAATATTAAAGGTATTTCAAGTACACGCGTTCGTAACGCAAATAAACGCGTAAAATCCTGGTATTAAAATCGCGACATATTCATCGTAATATTCCAAGCCGAGCTGAAAGCACGACATGGACATGCATGTGAGTGCGTAAATGAACTGATTTGCCATTTGGAGGCTGGCCACAACGCGACCGTAACTACTGCGCGAGTCTAGTGATCAATCCTACTCATATCGGTTGGTTACTACTTGCGCTTAATTCCTCGATTACTATGACGTTAATTATTGTTAATTAATTATTGTCAAATAGACTTTTGCAAACTATATATCACGTTGTTATATCTACGTTAATTATTATTATTATTAATTGATATTAAAAATAAAATTATGCTTTATGTGCTACATAGGCAAAATAATTAATCAGTTAAACTTAATTTGTCTAAAAAAATATTGCGTTAACAAGTGACTTGCGCTATGCGCATAAAATTGAGATAAATCTATAAATCTATACATTTATAAATAAAAGATAACATGAAAAATAATACATATTATATCATCTGTATTTTTTTGCCGTTGTTAACGAGAAACTTGGATGTGAAAACTGTGGATGTTACGTATCTCATATTTTGTGTGGTGTTTATTGCCACGGGCGACACAAATAGTATATACTGCTTATCGAAATACATATTTCTCCTATATAGCAATATCTCCGAAGCAATATCTACTAGTTTTCGAGTAAACCAAGTAGGGACACGTGTATGTTGCTTCTCTCTGACGCTATCAAATCACTACGAGGATCTCGATTAATGTTAAACAAATATAAATCTTGTTAGATAAATATCCAGTCACATACCGGAAATCCGTGGCATGTTTTCCTGCATGGTCACGCGTAAACCCCACATCGCAAAATAATTTGCACGTCGAATATTTGATATTTGACGCATATCGCATGAATGCGGCGGCATATATGATCCGTGAGAGAATAACAGAAACGCACGGTTGCGCAACGATATTGATTTCATTTATTTTATGAGACTACCGATGGATTGATATCTCGTCCAAAAGAGGACGATCTCATGCGCGAACATTTGTTGTTCCCCGAGCAACGGTGAAACATGCGCAAGATTGACGCGCTTGTGCTACAACTATTCGTGAAAGGCTATTAATATTATCCGTATCCGCGCGATAGAATGTCCATAGAAATCGACAAATCTGCTACGAGCGCTCG
The DNA here is from genome assembly GCA_928718305.1 of Tetramorium bicarinatum. Lineage (NCBI taxonomy): Eukaryota > Metazoa > Arthropoda > Insecta > Hymenoptera > Formicidae > Tetramorium > Tetramorium bicarinatum. Next base: position 23,686,431 of record OV788323.1, on the reverse strand, counting down.
ATACTTCAAGGGTCGAGTATCAGTTCTACTAGATCGCTACATAAGTGTCCTACAGAGATCCGTATAGACACAACGCGACTGAATTAGTAATGAAATTGAACTTGCACATATCTCTTGAATCTTGTTGACTTTATAGAATTTTGAATTTGAAAATTCAATTGTCGAAATACGTATATCTAATATTAATAGAAGAAAATTTAATTTATAGAATGACGTAATAAACATATCTATTGAGATTATGAATATTTCAATCACGAAGCTCATCGCATAATTAGTCATTTATTTGACTTTTATTTTTGAAATACTTAAATAGGAAATAAATAGGAAAAATAACGCAAAAGTAAATTTTAAAAATTGTTTCTTGACTTAGGCGATTGTACATTCAACGAGTTATCCAAAAGTTCGGCTTTTTAAAATGCGTTTATTATCAGTTGCATGCAAAATATCATTGTTCGCTCGCCATTGAACTGGAAATCGATATCTGTAAAGTGCTGAATAAAGATACGGGAACGTTGACCTGAATATTACAGACATTGTTTGCCTTCATCACAGGGTGTACGTACGTAGCCGCTCTTTCGGCACAATAGCACCCCCTGAAAGGTTTCGACGCAAACGTTAAATGCGTTATTGTTTAACTAAATACGAGTAATTGGATAAGCAATGCCACATTTGACATTTGCTTGGTTGATTATTTTAGTGACGTTCTTATTTTCTTAATATCATAATGGATTTAGGCTCTCCGTAATCGATTGCAGTGAAAAAAAATTACAATTATTTAAATATAATTTACATTTTATTTCCCGTGATTCAAGTGGTGACAAGATGCTTGAATTTCATTGTCATTTTCGATATTCGATGACTCGCTCTGGGGAGCTCGACTAATATATAGCAAGCTTAACACGGGCTTTGAGACGCAAACTCGATTAAGCTTACATTCCAGGTTGGGTTGAGAGATGGATTTGTCGGATATCTGACGACCGAGCTGCAACGAGGCAATAGACTTACCTAAAAAAAGAACGAGGAATTCAGTCTCGTGTGCTTGCCTTTGATATACTTTATTTCGCACAAACTAAACTTCCTTTTTAACGCTTCTCACAGGCATCCGGTCTTCATTCTATTTTTAAGAAAACTTGACTTCAAATTAATCGGAGAGATATACAGTGAGAATTTAGTCGCGTCGAGGAATACTGATCTAGAAGAAAGTTTTTTCGAGAAAAGTTCGTGATGATCTGCCAATTTTCTCCGGTCGTTCCATCGATTAGATAGATTTAGACTCGAATCCATTGGGGAAAGAAGACAGACAGGATGTGTCTTTTTATCGAAGAATCCGTTTAGAGCTCTTTGTTGTACTACGTTTAAACTTTCGAAACTCATCCACGGAGTAATTTAATGGTGCAGACTATATGTTATATATATAGTTTCGTACATATTCGTTTTAGAAGGCGCCAAGGAATATGATCGGGAAATAGCTTTTCCGATTGAAATCTGCATACATACATCATTCGACAATAGACTGCCAATTCTCTTCGAGCAACGACCGGTTGGTACGTGCTCTCAAATATTTTACTACTCTGGCTGTTCTCCAACTCGTCTTGCGAGAAGGTCTTTGAATCTTATGCTGCATTCTAAATTGACAGTTATCTCTGTAGTCATTCCATTTAATCTGGAGTTAGACCAGTAATAACGATATCTCCTTTTAGCTAAAAAAAAGAAGAAAAAATTACACAGATTAAATATAAATTAAGTTAAACTTTAGGTCAAACAAAAAATTAAACTAGCCAGAGTGAAAATATTCATTAAAAGCGTATAAAAGTTTTCAAGAAGTTTAAAGATATGAGGAAAGAATATAAAATTCATAAAATCAGAAGTTAAATAGAGAATTGCATATTTTCTATGTTATATAATGTTATATAATTTTTCTTTTGCATTATTACTTGCAAAAATGGCTTGCTATTAATTCTCCTTTTGCAATTTTCTGGTTTTTGCGGATAGTTATATCACCATTTTTGAAATCCTTGGTAATCCTAGGATTAATCTTTACGTGGACAGCACGTTATTAGACGTGTCCCCAAGTTTCATGGGTAGAAGGTCACTGCGTATTAAGCGAAGGTCCTTGGCCCGTGGCTGTCACAGGACACGTCAAATCGCGGCTGTCGATCGCCGAGGACAAGAAGGAAAATGAAGGACCCTCTCGTAACGCGCGCGCGCGCGCGCACCCGTGAACGCGCGGCTGGCTTTTCAACGGTCGATATTCGGCCATTGGCGGATCTGATCGGGAAATAGCTTTTCCGGCTGATGAAGCTCGCGGCACGAACAATACACAGCTGCCAATCTTCTCCGTTCTGACGACGATCGACGAAGGGAAGCGCGTACGAGACGTTCGCAAAATCGGGCATCGCAAGGACGGCAAACCGTTGTCAAGTGACGCACAAGAGAGACACATTTGAGTCTTCGAGTATTATTACAGAGGCTCTTATGAGTGGAGAACATGACACGTCTTCGTCTTTTATATTATAACACTTGCTTAGTTGCTTAGTGCGAATATCGCTTTGTTAGCGAATTAAGATATAACACATTAAAATATAAATTCTTCAATTATTTGCTTCAATGAATATCTCAATGATGGAAATTCTCTATTTAACTTCTTCAGTTTTCTGAATTTTCTAAAATTATTCAAGTTTCTTTTCTTATTAAAAAATATATAAATGCAAAACATACTTTTTTTTTTTAAACTAGTTTTTACTCGCAATTGAAATCGCTGAAGATCAAAATATATGAAAAACATTAGAAGCTGAGATTCAACCATTGCACATTTTTACTACGGCGCGATTAGATATCTCTCATTAGCAGTTATCGCGAATTGAGATAAAAGATATATTAATGTATGATATATATGCAGTTGTAAGACTGTTAATAATATACAATAATGCTTTACATATTCATTGTCGCATCTACTTCAGTGGAAATATTCTCGATATATGATATACTTATACTTACGATTTAAATATTTACAGCTGAAATTCACGAAAGAATGCATTTTTATGCGTGATCGTAATCTCTACCGACGAGTAAAAGAGCAATAGAAACCGTCAAGTGCTCGTTCGTTAAATTTCTCTTGGCAGCAGTCCATTCCGGTTGATGGAATTGGCGCCAGTTTATCGCACGATCGTGATCCCGTGCTCAAGTACCAATAATGGTACTTTTTAAGAACTCCGTATTTTTAAGAATTAACACTTTAATACAACGTTAGGATACAAATTATATTAACATCGCGCATTTCCATGATATTCGAATATAATTTTACTTTTTGAACAATTTCTGATATCTTTATAATATACAAAAACGAATTAAATGGAAGCTAAAACTGTGAAGCGTACCTATATAAGTATCGTGACTGCTAGATAAGTTATCTTGCTACAGATATCGTTTGTACACGTATAACAATGGTGGTTACTGCATTAGAAACGTCTTTTTCAAGGGTCTTCCTTTCTTGAAGATCCTTTTTAACTTACGAGCTGCGCCTGAGATGTATTTTCTTTGCTATCAATCTGCCCGTTCATGATAGCAGAATAATGGGAGATGATTCACGAATCGCGTTTCTTCCAGGTCATAATAAAAGTGTAGGAACTGCTTTGAACATAGGAAATTTCAGAACACGTTCAGTCGTGTTATAAATTATAGCTATAACTATTATAAGCAGGGCACATCAATGCTGATGAGAAATCGATTTTCTCATCGTTCCTAAAGTGCGTCTACTTAAGAGTAATAGTCATAAATAATTAAATAGCCATATTCACTAATTATTCCTTTCTATATGGTTGATATGTTTGTTCTCGATTTAAAGCATATCTTGTAGATAATTATAATATTATATAAAAATTGAGCTTAGCTTATATAGCTAGCTTATAAAGCTCACAATATGGGACAGATTACTTGAAATGTCAATTTAAGAAATTGATCATGTACCTTTGCTTTCCAAGAAGTTAATAAAAAGATGAAACGGTGACGAGATTGAATTGAAATTGATGTGATATAGTTAAAACAAGGAAAAAAAAAGAAATATGAAAAAATTTGATTAAAAGATTAAGATATATAATGCTTACAATTATGCAATTAATTTTGAATATTTGAATCGAGTATCCTCGTGAACCTGGGACCTCCATCACAAAGAATAAAGTATATTAAACAAATTAGACACCCTAACGAATTTAGTATCAAAATTCTTCTATTATTATGTGCTCTCAAAAGATACTGTGTAGTTGAATTTTTTTTAGTGATGGGGGTACCAGGTTTACGAGGGTGAATCGAGTTCAGAGTCGAGAAATTTGAAAATTTAAATATCCTAGAATTTAAATGTCTATTTTTTAAAATCAAAATATTTCAATTCTCGAGAATTAAATTTTTAATGGTATAATCTTCAAAAGTATTGAATTTTCACTAAATAACCATTTAGAAGAATATAAATTTTTCAAGTTTGCACTATTTATTAATTAAAGAAAAAAACAGTATATAAATAATATTGAGACAATAATATTTTGAGATATTCAATTTTTAATATGGATATTTTTGAAAAGGTACATTTTACGCGAAGTGCAAAATATGGTGAAAATATAAGCTTTTCGGGTTTTGTGGAATTTATTAATTAAATAAATGACGTATTAAAACAGTATATTCGAAGCGAACAATGTATTTTCGACGGTGCAGGTTGGGTAACAATCTGGTTTATCATACTTGTGGTTTTCGTTAACCAGCAATGTTCACTGGCGGCGAACGCGCAGAATACGAGGCAATATCCCTCGAACGTATTGAGGGCAACTATCCCTGAACAAAAAATTACAGAAATTCGTTACAGTCTCCAAATAAAAAGATTTTGATGAGCTTAATTACTCACGTGCCGTGTTATCGATAAATTACCCGCGATGTTTTATTCTTGAAGCAACTACTACATTTCGAAAAAAAAAAGATGTTGCGCCACCCGTGAACTTGTTAATCGTATGTGGCAGCAAACGTGCGGAACGTTTCTCGTTAATGAACTGTCCAATAATTGAAAGGGAAAAAAATTCATATCTCGTTTTTCGATACATCTGTTGCTGCGCAATTTACAAACTGATTTACAGACAAGTATGCTGCAAAACTTATTGTAACTTATTAAGCGTTAATCGCAAAACAACGTATAAAGAAGTTATACATATGTATATACATATATATGAAACTGGAAATTAAATTTTATTTTAGAAAATTAATTTTCCCTTTAAATGTAATTAAATAAAAATAATATTAATATATATTTAAAATTTATACTTTGAAGTTTGTAAATAATTATTTATTCGATACAATGATGAAGTAAATAATATTTATAAAATGTAAAAATTTATATGGAATAAATTTAATTTTATATTTCAGAGAAAGAAATGATAATTTCGTATTTTTGTCAAAACGGCTATATTTTATTGAACAATTAAAGTATATTCTATTATTATCAAATACAAAAAAAAAATTCACCAATTATAATACATTCAAAAGTGCGATAATAAAATATAGTATACTATAGTATATTATACTTTAATATACCATATTAATTGCAGTTCTTGTAAAAAATCATTATATTTCTAACACAATATCCTTTTCTCAATATACTCATCTCGCTTGCAACCATACAGACAATTATACACCATCAAATTTGTAAAATGAACGTAAAAGGACGATATGGCGGAAAGAGTAGCAATCGAAGCCGTATGTCAATCAAATCCGTTTCACACGAGCATTCTTAACCCCGGTACTTGATTTCAAAGAGCATTGCTCTTCAGAATGTCGAACACATCCTCTTCACGGCCGGAACAAGCGCACGTGCCTCCGAAAACGCGCAGACACACTGTCAACACAAATAGATTGAGATGTATAACAATGGATCGAAAAAGCCGAAATTCGATGTTCAGTTACTTCGTTCTTATCACGTCCATTCTTTATCCTTCTTTATCCTTCTCGTTGGAAATCTCTGCTTCTTTCGTTGACTCGCCCTCGACAGTAAGCCCTTTTCTTTGATTTCACAACTTATTTTTGACTTCGACTACTTTGAGGATTACTTTCGGCTTTTGCCACAAAGAAAGAGAAAAGAATTGAAACAGAACTAATGATCTCAAGAATGAAAAAACGAGTTTTAACCGATATTAGTAATTAGAAAAATAAAGAAGTGGAACTCGATTATAAATATAGTGCATTTTCACCTTGGAATTTATAATATTATGCGAAATATAATAAATTATATTTTATATTATGTAGGATAGTTCGCGTAAAATGTTCCAAGCTTTATATTTTCGAAGATAATTAAAAATAGCGATGAGATTCTTTTTTCTAATAAATCTTAAAAAAGAAAAAAGGATCATATATATACATAATTCTTTCCCTTAATTCATCTGGAGAAATTACAAAGATGTGATTTTCGTGGAATTATATGAATTCTATGTAAAGTGACTTTCTCTTTTTATTGATTATTTTTAATATAAAAATTTTTTAATAAAATTTTATGCATAGAAATTGACTTTTTCCTTTTAGTGATAATTTTTTTAATGGAAGTTTTTCTCGCTTTTGCATCATGGAACTTTTAAATTTATAAAGTAGTTCATCCATAAACTGATGTATTTTGTGGTATGCGAAAATTGGATCTCGTTAAAGCCATTTCTTTCCAGAAGATATGATTCTTTTTTTTTTTTTTTTAAATTAGACACCGATTCTCGTCGGAGGAGTTTATGAATCGCTAAAATCAACTTTATCGTTACTCTATTGTCGTCCCGTTCTTGCGTTTGCATTTCTCTGCAATAATTGTAATTAAAATAACTTTAACGGACGATTGAGTTAAAAGCGATTCGATTTAAACGGCTATTTTTGTCACTCTCCTGATTTGCATGCAATCAAGCAAATTCACTAGTTTCTATTCGCTTATAACTTCGTGTTGTTTGCTCTCAGGATGCTGTAAGACACTCCCGGGGTAGCGTACAGCCTCGGGGAATATATGGTGTAAGTCAAGTAAATTAAATTAAGGCGATGTGCCATAACTGCTTTGGAACGTTCAAAAGAAGGGAAAAATTACTTTTCACGAAAACTACTACGACATAATAACTTCGTGTTAACTCTTTATTTCCCAGCGGAACATTTCAGGGACTCTATATGATTTTCCAAGTTTGCGCACTCGTAACATATCACAGAGCAAAGTCTTGGAGTGTCTTTATAAATTTTGATTGTAAACCAAGAAATAAGAAATTTATTGTTTACATATATTGTATCTCTTATTGCAGTTTAGAACTTTATAATATAATAATGAGCAATGTTATCGAAATGTGGAAAAACGCAATTGAAAAATATAAAATTAAGATAAAATTAAGATGTTTATGATTCTCTCTCTGTGTAAAATTGATGTGATCTCTCTTGTGATCTTACATATATGGTTTATGATCATGATAATCACTGTACGATTGACAGTTTGCTTTGTTTGCACAGTGAGATATGATAAACGATACAGGATGATAAGATTCGAAAGTTGAACGAGAAACGTATAACACGACAGAAGGGGTTAATTAACGCACCGTTTATGGACTCGATAAATGGGCGTCGAATTGCTATAATCGTTTCTAGTACAAGCGCGCCGATCATTTGACGATTAAATGTCACGTGTGTGCCACGGACGGCCTGTGGGAATTCTGTAAAGCGACGTTAACGAGCGTGTGGCATGACGTTATGCTTTCATAGAACATAGTACAACGCGTGTGTCGGCTTTCGATGTTGTCGGTCGGTCAAGATTACGTTACACGTGTTCCGAAGATTGATCGTCCCTCGTCGCGGAGTGACATAATTATCGTGTATAAAACCTCCTTTCCTGCTCTTGACAACGAGATCTGTCTTGATCAACGAGAGGACTCGCTCCTTAAAGCAACTTTGTGTAATGATGACCGCAAGCTTCGAACTTACTAGTTTCGAGTAAGTAGAAACTGGAGAAACTGTGATCGTATATAGACGAATGACAAAATTATTGCAGTAGATAAATTTATAAGAGTATGCAAATTTTACTTAAAATTTAAAAAAAAAATCAAAATTGCACATCCGTATAAATATATTTTTATAAAAAGGCTTATAATTATAATGGCGACAAAATTTCTATTAAGGAAGTTTATTTTTATTTTAAAATTACTAGTTTTCTATTGTATTAAGACAATATAACGTACTTTAGGTACTGTTAATAATCAAAGCATAATTAGAGGATATATTTTGGGTCTCCTACTTTGTACGGTTCTAAAGTATACAAAGGGCATCTTCAAAGAGCGATTCATCGTGCGCCCGAAGAATTCTCTGCGATATTGTATTTTCTGTAATCAAGTTCCGGTCCATTGTCGCCGGGTGAAAGAGCAGGTTGTTCAGTTTTAAGCCAGCGTCTGCGTAAAATTCCATGCATCAAAGGCGCGCGCGGCAGGTTGCAGGAGCTGCGGACGATTTAGATCAAAGCAACTGCAGGTGCAATTACCGTGTGGAGCGCGAACGCAACGGAAAATCGCAACGCAGCACGCCTTGTCGCTCTTATTCTCCCCCTTTCCCTCTCTATTTCTCACAAGTTTGTTTATGAAGCATCGAATGCAGACGGTTGACAAAATAAACTAATTTTTCAGAGAATCCAGACAAGAGAGGATTTTCTTCTCTCCTCGCTGTCATTTCTCGTTCTCAATTAATAGTCAATGAGAATGACAGTCACTAGAGAAAAAGAGAGATAAAGAGAAGGGGGAGAAGGAGAAAATTAGATCCCGCTGCGCCTAAAGTGCAAGACTGAGAAAGGGTGGGAAAAAAGTCAACACGCGGATTATCGTTCGCTCTCGCTTAGTAAGCTCCTGCAGAAATTTATTTCGCGTACATTTACGAGATGCTGCATTTTCCATTAACCATTTGAAGTGGCTGTTATCTTTAATTCAAAAAAATATTAACGATGATTTATGGTATACGCTTATTATGAAGTTTAATAATAATATAATTAAGTAGTTTTATATATTTGAATGCAGCGTTGTCACGTTCGTAGTTAATGTAATTATAATTGTATCATAAAAATGAAGATGAACAGTAGAAGTACGTGAGCTATACGCAAACTTATTATATGTATATATTTATCATCATCTCTCAACATAATTCTTTGAAGAGAAACAAAAAAGCGCAATTCCCAACGTTATTGTTTAAAATTTAATTTTAAATAATTTACAATGCCATAGATTTTAGGACTCCAAAAATATTCATATGATATAAGCTCTTTTTTTCTTTAGTTTATATATTATGCACATTCTTTTAATTTTTAATTTTTATAATTTATACGGTTTATAGGTCGATAAAAGGTCGCAATTCCACAAAGTATATTTAGCTTATCATAATTTCCACATTATGTTTGGCGCGTGTAATCAGGAATAATTCATAATAGCAATCAAGATTTTACGTAATCATCGTAATAATTATCTTTTATCACTGCGCCGTAGCTATTCCTTGTCGGAACTTCCCACTCAAGCAGTACTTGGTGCGAGTTTCGGTTTGTAACATCGCTGCGACGTTAGTTGAACTTTGCCATTATGGCCGGTCGACTATCGGACGCGGCGCGACTCGCTGGCTAGTAATTAAAATTGAAATTAATCGGGCAACTTTAACATTCGTTTGTCAATTTGCGAGGGTGGATTCCGGCAGGAGCGTAATGTAATTGTAACGCGATACGTGAGTGGATAAAAAGCTTGCGATGCATCGTTTTATCGAACACGATCCTTGCAATTTGTCGATCCGCACGAAATGATGGGCTTTTCACAAATCAAGTTATAGACGAGTAAGGAAAACTCGTATTGCACCATTTAATCTCATGTAAACTTTCAAGAGAATTCGGATTTAATTATGGTTCTATTACAGGGATGTTTTAGGAAATTCAAGTACACTAGCGGAACAATCTGTATTTAAATTAAATCGAAAATCTATTCTCTTCGCTTTTATTCGTTCGAGTAATGCGAAGATGTTTAAAACCAATTTTTATGAAATTACGTAACGTGTTTTATCGTCGATCCAATATAAAAGTAGATTACATCCATCTTAAAATTCTATATTTGGAAATTTATAATAATATTCTCGTTGCTGATCGCGTAACATCACGTAATAAGATTTATCTCATCAAGTTACAAAGAAGAGTGTTAAGATCGTTTTTGTTACGCATGGTATGTAAAATCTGCTGTATTTTTATTTAATGTACACTTAACGTCCATCAATTTGTAAAATCATTATTAGGGAAGAAAATTCGCAGTTTACCTGAAATAATTAATCTAAACTTTAATTATGCATGGAACTATTCGCCCTTTTAGATATTGTATAATTCGACGTAGTTGAAAGTCCTAACAGTGGTCTTATAAATTTACTTTTCCTTTTCATTTCGCGCACGACACTCTCAAACGGGATTCCGTACCATCGTTCACTCTCTTTCTTCTTCTCGATTCTACCCCTCGGCATGAGAAGCAACTCTGGGGTGAAACTAATTTTACGAGAAGTCGGCCGATCCCTCGATTCTTTATTAGATTTCCTATCTCAATGTGGTACTGTGTACCGAGCAGAAAGAAATCAGCGAACGAAAAATGTTCAGAGATGAATGCAAACATTTCGAAATCCTTTGCTAAATGAGAAATTGCCACTCTCGTGTCAAAAATGCAAAAATGTACAGGAATAGCAATTTTTATTTAACGTTATTATAGCTTCTACAATACTTTTCTTGAAATTTGGATAAAAATCTTACGTTTAATTTTCGTTTCAATCTTACGTTTCAAACTTACAATTACAATTAAGAATAATTTGTATAATATTATCGTAAATATGAAAGTACATGAATTTATAAGACTGGATGATTTTGCATATGCAATAAAAATATGATCTTTATTTTCAAATTGTCCAGACTTTATCTGAATTAAGGTGCACACATTTTTATCTACCGAGCAAAGTACTAGATAAAAGAAAATATACACGCATAAAAATGGGTTGTTCTGTTGTTTAGAAACAGAAGGGCAAAACATACTTTGAAGAACAAGAGAACTAGAGGTTCGGCAAATTCGAACTTGGTTGAGATAAACAAAAAAGGCGACGACAGGAACACTTGCGAAAAGAAGAGGTATACTGGACAAAGGAAATAAAGAGAAAGAAAATGACAATGAATGGAATAAAAACAGGATTTTTCAGGATGATTCGCGCAAGAATCGACGAGAGAGATTTTCGAGCGAAATTCGTTTTATTATACTAGAAAAAGATAATGAGAGAAAGTCCCGTACAAAGAGAGATGCACATACAATATACATGTAAAGAGAATGAAAGAGAAAGAAAGATGGGTGGAAAAGGTGAAAAGGTTAGAGAAGGGAGAGGGAAAGAGAGAGAGAAAGAGAAAAAGAGGGGAGGAAAGAGCAGAGCAAAGGTTGCCGGGTAACATGGCGAGGGAGGGTGGGATAAGAGTTCCCCGGGGTGCTTAGCAACAGGTTGCTATCCTCCTAAAATTTCGACCACCCATGTGGTGTGGTGTGCGGGAAGACTAGCTACTACGAGCTGTACATACACGCATACACGACCTACGTAGTTACGTAGTTTTCCCTAAAGTAGCTTACGTAAAGAGCGTCGATATACGCCTCCGTGCGCGCTTTGCCTTCGATTTCTCATTATTCGCCGTGAAAGCGATTGTGATGGACGCGGAGAAGAAGGAGGAGGACACGAACGCTATGTTTGCGGAACTCATTTTCTGATACTCTTGCTTCGTCTAGTTATTTATATAAATAATATGGACAAAATAAATAACGTAAATTGATACATGTACATGTAATGTAATAGTAGTTTACGCAAATGATGGAGTATTAATAGGTGACTAATGACAGTTCAACAGCGACAGTTTACATAAATAATGTAATGAATAATGAAACAAAATTGCATGCGAAATGGATCTCTGGTGAACGGGAAACTGCTACTAGATCTACATTGGCGGAAAATAATGTAAATGATACATCTCTCACTTTGCATATCAATGTAAACCGTTAATTTATAAATTTTTATTGAGACAATATACGATTGTATTGTCAACGCATGTTGTTCTCGATGCATTATGTAACAACAAGAGAGAATAAGAGAATGCAACAAAACTGTTCTCGATTTCGCATCGACTCTTATTCCATTAAGCACTTATACAGGGAACAAGTGAATGAATGGCTGATGTATAGATGATTCGGTAAAACGATGAAATAAGCTTGATGGGATGGACTATTAGTTAGAAAGAGAGAGAGAGAGAGAGAGAGAGAGAGAGAAAACCAGCGTAAAAACTTATAAATTGATTACTTTCGAGCACGAACGATGATATCGCAGCAGTAGAGTCCGTTCGCGTGAAATTTCGCATAGTGACGTGTTGAGATGCGCGTAGAGCGCGCGCGTGGGTGTGCCCACGTAATGGATTGTAATTCTGTTTTGTTCATTCGATAAACCCGGACCGGATAATAATTCGTGCGCGCAAATAATCGTGCGAGAACTGACGCGTGTTAATGCCCGCGAATTGTCGACGCCACGAATATCTCGCATCACGATTCAATCCGTGAGAGATCGACGTCGACGGAAAATTGCGGCTTTAATCGCCATGAGCGCGTTTTGCACGGGGAGAGAGATTACGGGTCTACTGTAGAATATAAAACATCCTCGAGACATAGATTTTCCAATTAATTGATTTTTCCTTAATAGGATTGTTGAGGTAATTGGAGATCGCAAATCCCTTTATTGTCGAAATGCTGTCAAAATCTTTTGTTACTCGTTTAATTTGAAACGAGATTTTATTGCGATTTTAATTCGACGTGCGCCTGCTAAAATATTTTGGTCTCAATCACGATATCCATCGCGTCGCAAGATTTCGTGGCATTTCACGAAATCATAATTTTCTAACAGCGTAGTCTAACAGCGCTTGCAGCTGCACCGCCATTTATAGAACACGCAACGTGTAAACCCTGTGTACCCAATATACTCTTGATCCATGGATATGTACTTATTTAGTGTACCCCGACCTACATGTGCCTGCTTAGTGTAATGCGCTTGGGGAGAAACTTTGAGGAACATCGCGGTAATAAAGTCCTGAATTTGATAGTTCGAGAAAATAACGATGATCATGTAACACGGATGATTTACCGTACTTTCCGTAGCCGAAATGTTTTACTTTGTAATATTTACGACCCTCATCCACAACTCCAGATTTTTCATTAAGGCGGATTTTATCGAGCATCGTTTAATCTTTTATCGTTCCTTAAAGTGCCGGGTTGATATCGACATAAAATTCCACGAACTCTGTTTACCGGAACATTTATGAAGGACAAACGAAAATAAAGAGGACGTCTCTCGCATTTATTAAAAATTTACGTCGAAATATTACTCGCAGGAAAGTAGCATCTCTCTGAGGTTTTTCCCCTCGCAGGCTCTTTTACACATCGAGGTACTGATTGCCTCGAAAGTATTACTTTGATGACTTTCCTGCGTGCGTTTCTTTTCATACGGTAGATATGAATACGAACTCCGTGCATTTCCGGTTCGCCGAGGGTAGTGAACTCGACGTACATACGTCGCGTTCGGACGATGATTAATCGGATTTCGCAATATCTAGATAGGGACGGCGCTTTATTTTCCATCATTTCAGCGCGCACGACGGACGCTTTCAGGAAATGAAGAGAAAAGGTAGAAATGGAAAGGAGATTCACGCTCATGACATTTGAAAAGCCACGAGGAAGCCAATAGGTATGCAGGACGCGGGCGCGGGTAATTAATAGAATATTTCACGCACGTTGCACCGAGAGACGGCGTACCTTTAATTAACGCTGCTTGTGTAACGTATGAATGGCGTGTAAATCTATATCAAGCTTAAGATTCGTACCGCGGCGAATCGAAAACGATGTTACCCTTCTTCCTTTTCTTTACATACGATTTCTTCTCATCGATCGAACAAGGATTAGTTGGGCATCGCCGATTCGTTAAGGGAAAAAAAAAGGCTATTAATGGCTGCGGCATGCGTGCCAGAAAATAGACGGGCACAAGTGCTCGATCGCGTGACTACCGGCCGCCACTGATGCGCCGAGATTAGGCCAGTCAACGTAACCTAATTAACGAAAGAACGCTCCGCGTTGGATTTCTTCCATACCTCGTCCACCTTCGCAAATTTCTTTTTAACCGAGAGCGGCGGTTCCGGCCTGGACAGTTTATCGTTACGTGATTCATGCGTACCATCTGATTTAAAGTATCATGTTGATTTATGACCGGCGGCCTTAATTTTGAAAAACTAAATACATCAGATAAAATAGTTTTTGTCAGGAACGCTAGGTACTCGTCGGTCTTTCTATTTTATTTTTGCTGCGATATCGTTTCCGACATATCACTATACAGAATAAACTGTGACACGTTTTCTCTCTTTTTTTTAAAGAGCTTGAGTGTAAAAAAATAGAGATGTGAGGATACGTCAGCTTCATACGTTTTCATTGTATGTATATTACATACTTTTTGATAGTTTTTTAATAGAATTCAAGTCAAAATAACAAAGTTATATAACAGTTAAATGTAAAAAAATCAAACATCGAAAGATGTAAAATCTTTTTTTAGAGCATTTTTTGACAATTTTATCAAATTTCTAAAAAAAATTCTATGCATTTTTAATATTCGGTTTCCTATTTTGCATTATTTTCTATTGTTTGAATTTTTTTTTAATTTTAAAGGAAAAACTCTAGAACTTTTCGAAAGAATCAGAACTCTATTGTGTTAAAATTTTAGAAACAAAATGCTAGCACTACAGAGGCGTAGAATAATAATTAAAAACTATGTTAGTTAATGTTATTAACATTATATTAATAATTATTTAAATTAATAATTATAATTTTTTTTCGCGCTTTGGAATTCCAACTGCAATCGCAGGGTTGAAACTTCGAGTCTTAGATTTCATTTCGCAATTATATATAAAGTTATTTAGATTTAATTAATTTATACATATATTTTCCAGGATGTTGGGTGGCGTGGGAGGTCGGCACGTGTCTACACGTCGGCGTGGCAGCATTTCGCTGGTACGTGGAAGTGTGGCCCTCACTGGTTATGGTGCCACTTCCGGGACCGGCGGTCCTGGAAACGCGACCGATGGCGGCGCGACACACTTGGAAACGATGCCCCGGTATGCCGCCAGGAGACGGAGAGCTGTCACCACCAGCGATCACAAGAGCTGCGCCCTTATACAGACGCGGCTCAAGCTTGGCGATATTATGTGAGTAATTATCCGTATTTTTTTAAATTGAAGTACGAAGAAAAAAGCTAAATGCGACCCGACCTGGATTTCGGTAGCCGATTAATATTTACATAAATTTTAATAAATTAATTTTTGACTCATTAAGGGGACGCTGGACCAACGCGACGGTCTAGCTCCAATTTAAACGAAAATTTAAAGGAAACGTTCTCTTTTAAATGGAATTAAAAATTACCGACAATTTTAACTCCGTTCTTGAATTATCATTCAGGATATGTATTAAAAATATCTATATACATTGCACACATGCAATACAGCATTTTTTGTTACGTCAAATACATAACTTTAACTACAAGTAATTACATTCATGTAGATATCCAGATTGGAAATCTTACGGTATGGAAAAGAGAGAAATGAACTGTTGGCTAAACAATTAGGATCTTTCTTTTATTGATTTACGGTATCATATTTGATGATAATTAATTAATTTTTTTTATTGATTATTTTGAGACAGCATCTACAATATAGCTTTTATCACGTGAAATTTAATTATCTCTATAGTCTTTGTGCTATCCGCGCGCAATCTATTTTACCGACATTGTTTCGACCCTTTTCATCCCTTTTACCCTCGACGTAATATCGGCAAGAGTCGACTATAGATAACGTTGATAAGGCCGGCAGCCAACGGTACAGACTGTTCTCCGATAAAACAGAACTCATTGATAGGTATGTTTCAATCGAGCTACCTGTGCGCGTCGGTAATATTTCCTACCCTTGTATAAGTTCAACTTTACCCTTAAATGAACGTTGGTAAGTAGAGCGTTTTTGCTTTGATTGTACTATTGTAATGGGTAGGTAATTGTTATCTAAATGATTCAAATTATATTGATTAATTATCAATTGTCGAATTATTATCTATATATACGTATATGTATCTATTAAAAAGGATTATTCGAAATGTATTTGCTCCCTTTTTAAAAACACGAGCTTTTGATCTCTTTAAACTTACATCATTAATCAAATATAATTATAATAAAATTTTGAGCTGATTCTTGTTAGACAATTATTTTTTAATATAAAAAAATAGGAAGATAGAAAAAAATGCAAAAAAAATTAGATAACTTGATATGTATAAGCAAACATTCATGATGTAATCTTATTATATTAATTATACTGCAGTAATAACTTGTTATTATGTGTATGTACATATTATCATGATGATTAGGACTTGTTCGTGTTTTACAAAAACGCAGTCTGTAATTTATCCGCTAAATTATCCGCCAACGATAACCCGAGCTTCAGTCGCGTTGCGGAGATGGTGCTAGACGAGAGTCGTGTCCGACCATACCGGGTCATGCACTACTGCGGCCGAATTAAAGTCTAATGTAGCGAGGTGTCTGTACACCCCTCGCGTCGTTCGTCCGTCCGTCCGGCTTTACACACTATCGATTAGCCTTCGATTGTTCGGTCGTTACTTTCTATTTCCAGCAACGCGCGCCGTCGTCGGCCGTTCACCAGCGCGAATCTAATTACGATTTCTCTCTCTTTCTCTCTCTGTCCATCAACGATCATTTCCGATCATTTTATCATTTTTCTGCGTTTTCTTCTCAAAACACTTTTCAAATCGATGGATGTCTTCTATTTCCGAAATGAGCACGTCGATCTTCTTATAGAATCTCTTACGAATACCAAATGATATTTTGAGCTTTCGTTAAAAATCTAGCAATTCCATCTTTCAGTAAAATTGTCTCTTTCGTTTTGTGTCATAATTATTTAATCGTAATCGCATTTATTGCATCTTTCTTTGATTTTTTATTTATTACACAATATTGTAGTTTAATATTTCTCGTGATATTTATTATTACTATTTTCTAAGATAATATTTCATTTGAAATATGAAATATATGTTCACGTAATTGCCGAAAGAATGATCGAATTAATCACTTGACTAGTATTCCATTTGGAATTGAATTACCGAATATCGATTCCTAATTAATTAATAATCATGTCCTGCTTTTCGTATTTTATAGGTAATATCATGTAAAAATAAACGTTCTATATTTTCAAAACGAGTATTTTACATTTATTAACGTTTTGAAGTATAGTATCTGGGCAATTTTGATAACGTCCCAATTTTGGGTGTTATTATTTTTTGATAAAAAGCCGAATCAGTAACGCACGAATCGTGACACGACCGGCGACTGTGACGAGGGTGAGGGTTCTCTCTCTTTCTCTTTCTCATTTCTGGCAAAAATAGAATCAATAAAAGGAATCGACGTTACGTGGAAGTAGGTCTGCGCGCTATCCCGCGAGTCAACTCGACAAGGTTTTCGACCTTTGCTATTAAGGGACGTACCTATCCGAGCGCCGCGCCGCCGATCCGAGCACCCTTCTTTATTTATCACGCTCGATTCCACGTTGTCTTCGTGGTTGCCGGCGGATCGATGCCCTGAACCGACAGATTTTATTAACGAGCGCGAATCGCTGCTGTTTCGGAATGCTTGCGTCCGGCCGCATATAGAGTGAAATTTGTCTAATCTGGGAAGAAATATTATATGCGAATATCCATTTAATAATACGTATAATATCAATTTTTATATTATTATTATATAATTAATAATCTTCCATAAAAGAATGTAAAAATTTGTGACATACTAAAACTTAATATACATATATACATATTTATATCAGATTTACTATTAAAGAACAAGTAATGCAATAACTATGCAATATATTTATTTATTTAGTATTTATTTCATTTTATAGATATAAAAGTTTAAAAAGTGAAATTGATCAAAATTTTGTCTTTCATGACTAATTCAAAAACATTAATATGAATTTCAATGGGATTCTAATTTACAACAGCAGGGTCCTATTAGAAAGTTCAACATAAATCGTAAATTGTTCAAAAGTATCAAATTCATTTAATATTAAATCTTATTATTAAGAACAACAAAACTTAATTTTCTTCTAATGTTATAGAAAAGAATTTTAATTTATATTTAAGAAAAAGATTCTGCAGATATGATAAATATTTTTTTCGATATTCCTTGAATTTTGAGAAGTAATGTACTTAAAAATGATAGAAAAAAGATATAAAAAAAATTTCAAGACAAACAATATTTTCAAGATATCACAAAAGCATAAAAAATTTCCCTTTGTATATATTACAAATATTTTCCTACGTTATATCTATATCTACATCAAGGATATTTTATACTGTGCACCGAGCCGAGTGCACTTTTATTATAGCGCTCACATGGTTCGTGGGAGCGGCGGTCCAATCCTACGCATTGCCGGGGTATCCCCGGCCATGTTAGGCGCATGCAAGAGCCCCGGCTGATACCATCTAACCCTGATCGGTCCTAACCCTGAAACCGGATCTACTCCCGTGCGCTTTCAAACACGCTACTTTTCTCGATTTTTGCACCGCTACAGTTCGCGTAATTATGCAGTAGTATACAGGGTAAGGGTAAAACAATGTTCGAGATTTTTCACTTTGAAGAAGCGAACATATGCTTGAGGGGATCTGCTGAGAATTTTCTCTTTTGAAGAAAGTTGCTTTGTAAGATTAAGGCGAAAATAAATAGAAACAATTATACAAGTCATAAATTTTCGTTGGCTTATGTCTATCAAATTGCGACATTGCTTTCTAATTAGTTTTGCAAGTATTGATAGATTCTGAAGGATTTTTAGACTTATTGTTAGAACAAAGTTGCTCCGAAGTGTGTGAACTATCTTATCCTATATTCTTCAAAGTTGTATGCTATAATTATATTTTTATGAGAAAAACATCAGGACTTTTTCTTCTGCACAACAAACTTACTTATATATAATATATCAATCTCTTTGTATCTTGTCAAACTTAGGCAAGGATATTTCTTGCGGAGATTCTGTAGTCGGCTCGTGCGACCTCTCGATACCAGAATCGACAATGGATTCTTTAAAGGATATTCGGAACGGTTCTAACGATGAACGATTTGTAAAGTCGAACCGATCGAGACTCGACGACATATTCTTTCCTTCTTCCTTCCTCTCTCTCTCTCTCTCTCTCTCTCTCTTCTTCTTCTTCTTCTTCTCTCTCTTCTCGCTGGCTTGTGGCTTGATCTCTCCTTGTCTCGTCGGTGAATCGAGTCGCAGAGTCGAGTTGACTCGGCGCGGTCGTGTGTTTCAGGCTGGCTGCCGGCTGCCGCCGCCGTGAATCAATACCCGCATTGCGCGTGCCACCTCTCTTTCTCTCTCCCTTGCCCAGCCTCTATTACCCTCTGCTCTTCTCTCTCTCTTTCTCGCTCTGCTTTTCGCTCACCCTCCACGAACTCTCAGTTGCTCTTCGTAGCTGGCACTCTTTCTCTCTCTCTCTCTCTCTCTTTCGCTGTTACCTTCTTTATTTCTCTTTCGCTTACTTTCCTTTACTTTTTCATTTTCTCCCTCACACTTTTTCACTTTCTTTCCTTTTTCCTTCCATTGCTCTTTCTCTTCTTCTCTCTTTTTTATCTTTTACTACTTTATTCTCTATTTCATCCTCGTTATTATCCTATCTTTCTTTCCAATCCCGCAATCTTTTTCTATGCTCTCTTCCATGTGGCGATCGACAGTTTTCTCTGCCTTTTTTGTCTTTTTTAAGCTCCATCAATTCATTTGTCTTTATATATCATATTGCGACTTCTTTATTTTCTCCGAAGCAAGAAGTGTCATGGGGGGAGGACATGAGACAACTGAGTAGAGAAAGTGATATGTATGGGATGAGGGATGGAAAGCTTCTAGCTTTCCGAGGATCGGACAATCCACATAAGACACGCGGAGACATATATATACAGTATATGCGAAAAGTCATCCAGCCGTTGCCAAGTTAACGTCTTTCCTTCGCGCATTTTCTTCTCGGGAATGTAGAAGTACGAGATGCTTCTCACTGAGTCGACTCGTTCGCGGATTTGCCGATCCGCAGTGCAAGCTTCCCAGTCGCGCCCCTTAAAGCTCTCATTTCACGCGCACACACACACACACACACACAGACTTACAAACGTCTTTCTCTCTTGATAATTTTACGCTTGTAAAATCTTGACAATTTCATATCTATGTCCAGCTTCGAAAATTTACTATTGCAAACGGCAGCAGTAAAGGTTTATGTTAGTGAAACATGGAATGTACTATTTAATCGTGGCACATTTTTACCATTGATTTCGTATTTTAAGTCAAGTGTTGCCGTCTGCCCAATCTTGGAATTAAAACTTGCAGTGTGTTATAAAATTTAGCTACGATGGAAGTGCGAGATAGAGTTTATAGCAGTCTCTGCTACATTGATAATTATATTCATTGCTGAATGCGGTTGTCTAATTCTAAATTACGTTTGCGTATGTACGGGCCAAGAATTCCAACCGCGGTGTAGAGATATTTTATATGCTTATCCTCATTCTCGTTTGAGAATCCTTTTTTTTCTTTTGCGCTAAGCTATCGGGACATTGCCGTGCCACGACATTGTAACAATTTAAAGAGTTTAATCCGGCGATTAATGTCGGCGCGACGTCTCGGCGACGAGTATCGTTTTTCCTAACTTCAGCTGGGTGATAATTTTTCCGCTTTATAGCGGGAGTAAATACGGGATAAACACTGGAGTATGCCACCGTCAAAGTCAGTCAGACGATATCGTCTCTCTTTCCCAAGATTTCCCTGTTAACTCATAGAGCAGACCTGTGGAAAAACCACGTATGTGGAAATCGGCCCACGCGCCTTCCGTTTTAGCGTCTGACGTCACTCGTTTTTGAGTTATTCTCGGCGCAGGAGGTAGCCGTCGCGAGCGGCGCGCGTGGAAAATAATAACGTTGCAATCTGCTACTTATGCTTTTTTGATCTATCCGAATTAAGTCAGAAATTGGAAATTAAATATTTTCAACGCCGTGTATTCTTTTCTTGAAAAAATACATTTCTTTTCAAGAATTTCGAGAATTCTTTTCTTGAACAGGAGATTGGTTTTACGCAAGTAGAAAGATATTTTAGATTTTTTATTTTAGTCAGTTTTGCCACTTATCGATCGTGAATCAAGAACGGTATCATCTTTTGTGAATTATTTTTAATAGAGACTATTTAGAATCTATTTTTGAGAATTTTTTGCATTATTCGATTATTTCATTGTTATTAATTAAGAAAGTTGATTTTGCAAAATAATTCTCATTTTTATTCAATAAAAGTAATCTTTCGAAATTAAAACAGAATGATGTCTATATTATTTAATAATAACTATTTTTTAGATATTTCTAGAATAATTCGTTTAGGGGAAGATTAATGATGCAGTAGCGGTAGTTCTAATTATGCGACGGCAGAGCATCAAAGACAAATACATATGACACCTGTTGTTACGCCTTGTTAAACGCTTGTGCATACGTTGAGAAAAGGCTAGATTTGACTACAGGATTTTCGTCCTTCTGGAAGAATGGAAAATTCAGAAAATTTTTCTTTTTATGGCCGAAAGCTCATAGAATAATTGATAAATTGCTAGAGTTTTACAATTTTCCTCGACTTCAAGTTAATTTCGCTATTAAGATTAAGATTCACTTCCACTTTTATGCGGTTTTTGAATCTCCCAGGCTTTATCGGGTTTACAATTATTATTACTGCTACGAAATTTCCAAAAAGGTCAGAGAACACAGGAAACTTTATCAACTAATCTGGCAAACTTGAGGAATTTGTGATATAAAAAAAAGAAAGTTGCAGGGGGAAAAAGTTTTTCAAATAATTAGAGATTATCGCCCGCGGCAGGATTGACTTAGCAGGACGGTAACTACTAGCGGCCCACACATCACCCTGCTGACATTTCCCTGATATTTACGAAAATTAGATTGCCATTAACCGATGGATCTTTTATTTTCCCTTCGCACGCACGCGTAGTTCACGCGAACCCCTTAGCTGCCCCCAAGGCATCTATATATATTTTTAATATTAAATCTTAAGTAATATTTACAAACTTATACGCTCTAGTACTTTTTTAAAATAATGACGACAGTACGATAAAACGTCTTTACCTTATACTGTGATTACTGCACGAAAAAAAATCTTTTCACAGATAAAATACGATTTTTAATATTTATTTATTTATATAATTTTTTAAAATAATCAATTATCATATATCACGTATAAAGTGATTATTGTTGTTTATTTTGAGTGAACTGTTGCACTTTCATTCGTCTCACGGTTTTTCAAAATGCCTATAACGCGACGCGTAACCTTTCGATATTGTTTCTCGTCTGCATAAGCAAACTCTGGCGGCACGATAAAGCGAAACTCCAGTGTGCGCGTGAAATTTACAAGACGGCAGGGACATTCTCGGCTTATACTCGATGAAAACGGAGCGGCGACATCGTCGCTTGCCTGCCGGGTCAGTAAACCCCGGCGGCTGCCGCCATTACTCCGTCGCGTTCTCCCGGGGATAATATTTTGTAATAAAACGCCCCCGCGTAACGGCGTGTCCGGCTGGTTCCGGGTATTCCGGACACCCCGCTTTTATTTTGCCATCCTTCTCGATATGTCGCTTGAAGATTTGGGGGGACGGCCGCGTCGTAAACCTTAACGGAAGCCGTTAATGCGGCTGCGAGGAATGTACTTTGTCAAAAGATTCGCGCCGCTAAATCCGCTCGTTAAATACGCCTCAATAAAGGCGCTCTTAGCAGCGCTCGATTGCCTCGCTTTAACACACACGCTCGGTTATCTTTCTCATTAATTTACACGTTGCAGAAATTGCTCGTGAGCAGCTTATTTCGAAATACCGCCGCATCTTGTTAAACGTAACGTTGGGAAATACATATAGCCACACATTATGCAAAAGAGATCCAGCATTGACCGAATAAGGCTTGCTAATATTAATTGATTTATTCGTATAACGATCTAATTTAATTATTTGATTATATAACTACATTTATTTCTATACTTATTTTATAATTATATGTAAATATATTTTTTATATAGTTACATACATGTACATGTTTACGTGCTAATTTTAATTTTAATTATATTAACAAATGTCCTATATACATTTTTTGGTTTAAATAAATTCGTTTATTTGTAAGCAAAGTGTGGATTGCGTCATAATAGTCACCTTTGGATACGTGAAGGAAATAAATTAATTTTCAAGCGACCGGTCAAGAAAAAGATTGTACGACGTGGAAACCTTATTATTCTATCTTTTTCGTCAGGAGGAATAAATCCATTTGCCTTTGCTATTATATACATATATATATATAGACCAGCTTCACGTCGTAAGCAATAAGAAAGTCTCACTGCAGTACAGCGGTGGCAACATCAGATATCTAGAACAGCGTCACATATCTTAAATTAATTAAATAAATAACTTAAAAGAAATTATTTCAAAAATTTATATTACGTAATATATATACCCGCAGAAATATTTTTAATCTCTGTTACGCGTAGGATGTAGGTGTGTATAAAATGAACAAGGTTGAATTGTTGAAGATTAAATTGAATTAAGAAAAATTGAGTTTTAAGAAAAACACAATAATTAGATAGAAATAATTGGGCGAAAATATAGTCTAATTAAAGTTTAATAGTAATGAATCGGTGATGGAGAAGACAACGAATTTTAATATCCGAATAAAGTCGGACCTCTCCTTCTCGCTGTATCGAAAACGAACGGATGAACAAGTTTAATGAGGCTCGAATAGCTTGACTTACGAAGCCTCGTGTGTATACGCTCGTCGTGATTCGTTGCAATTCTGACCCATTATCGGTATACCGATAAAGTCGTTATACACGACAGCGGATCGCACGGAGCATTGCCCGGGTTGTTTTGCAGATCGATGGAGCTTTGTCCGGCAAACGTAAATTTCCTCGGCGATACTTCCTTCCGATTCTCCCGTGGATTTATATTCCTTCTCCCGAACTTTCCGCAGGAAAGGACCGACCGCGCGCGGGGCAAACTTCGCCGGACTTTATTTCCGCTCGGTATATTCTCCCTCAACGATCACACGGCTTATCTGGTTTTAAAGAACCTTCTCGAATTGATATATATAAAGTCTAAGATAAGAAGTATAAGATAGTATGAGAGATAAATAGGCAGGTATGAGGTTAGATGAGAGAAAGCATCATGTACAGTTTGTTGAAGTCTGCATTACTAAGTGTGTCTGAATTTTCTTAGAAATTTGAAATATAAAAAAAATCTTTACTTTGTATATTGATATAAATGATTATGTTCACATTTTAATCAATTGTGGATCATAATGTAATGTAAAATGATATATTTTCTTCTGAAAATCAGAAAAGAAGAAGAAGTGTCACTTGAAGATTCTGATTAAAGAGAGTATAATATACCGAAATGGATTCAGCTCTTTTATGTTGACGGCTCTATTATTGAGTTAGGTCTGTCTGTTTGTTGACACGCGGTGATAGGGTCTTCACGATCGAAGGAAATGAAATTATTGCTATCTCTGCTAGAAGAGGCACGTGCTTTCGCATATTACTGGGCTTTCTTCATCATCTGCTCAGCGGGATGTCTTTCTAAATCTGGAGCTTTTCACAGGTTCTATTAAATCGTAATTCTTTTGCGCTTTACTTATCTCGTAAACACGTATACACACACACACACACACATACATATATATATATATATATATATATATATATATATATATATATATATATATAATATATGCTTGTAATATATATATCCGTCTTAAATAAATTATCTGTATATATCTAACAAAAAAGAATACCAATAAATTAAAAAGCTGTTTGAAAGATTGTAAAAGAAAAATCGCGTGATTTAAATAAAAAAATGAAAAAACCAATTGCATTCTAAAATAGCCAATAAAATCTGTCCATTTAGCAAAATTAACGAATTTCTATTTCTTAAACTAATTAAATGGTTTTTGGTTTTGCGACATTTTTAGTAAACTGAATAGACTGAAATCGTTAAATCTCAATAATTTAATGAAAGCAATTTAAGCGGTATATAAATCTATATTTAATCGTAGCCGAAGAGTGTCAAAGATAAAGTTACTTGACAATCGATCAATTCGCGGTACCGAATTATCTCCCGTATAGTCTCATGGACAGTCGGCCGATGATTTTTAGCTATAGAAAACCCATAGCACGTTTATGAAGCCACGTATAGTTTCTAGGTCGATCCTCATTGGCCGATACGGACGTGACGTTATCGCGAAGCCGCTCTTTGATAGACCGATCGTGTGATTCGATTAAAATTCTCCACCTCTGTATTGTATAATATAATCGCGCGGATGCGACGGGTTACAACAGGCTACCCGACGAATGACGAAAGCCACAGGCCAACGACGTTGTTTTCGTCACCGTCATCGTCGCCCTGCTATATTGAGAGAAATCGATCCCCGATAAGTCAAGTCTACTGGAAAAGCAACGGAGATCAAATTGCGCCGATACAATGAAAATTTCCAAGCGGGACAATTCGTATCGTTCATTGGTTCAAATCACATGAGATGAACGGAACTTACTCTGACGCATGTTTGCACTTGTTCAACTTTTGGATGTAATTTTTAATGTGATTAATTAGAAATTTTGTTCGGTATCTCAGTGGAAAGCAGAGCGCTCGCTTGAACAACAAGCAAGAAAGTTTCGAAAACGAGGAGAGTGTGAACTTAACAAAGTTGGATCATAAAACTAGGAAGGAATATAAGTGCTGTAAAAAAATTACAAAAGAAAGATAATGAGAGTTGCATGCTTTTAGAACATTAAAAATATATATTTTTATTCGGTACATAATTCGATTTATAATTAATTTACTTAACCAATTTACTTAATCAATTGTTAATGAAATAATTATTTCCATATTACATATCTCCGCAAAAAAGTAGTACATATAATAAATAATATATCTAAATAAACGTAATTAACGTACGTAAAATGTTAAGAGAATCATGTAATGTCAACTGTAATAGCCGTTATCCGTGATTTTTGCTTGCACTCCAAACAGCGATGGCTGAAATACCATCAATGCCAATAGCGTCGTTGATGTCATCGGCATGCTTCTGAAATGACGTTACATTTGAGCTAACTAGTAGCCAGATACAGCACATACATAGCATACCTATCTGCCGTACGTTATCCCGCGTACGCAGTATGACTTTCGACCTTTAACATAAGTTCGACGAAGAGGACGGATGAACTCGTAACAACGATGGACATATCCTCCTCGTTACACGTCGTAGTTATTTCAATTTACGGGATATCGTCGAGACTGAGCTCGTACCAATGATAACGACGCTAATGTAATAGCGCTAAAAAACAAAGCGAACTGAAAAATGTCAACTCTTAATACTAAAGTAAATCTTTCCTTACTTTATAGAAATAATATATATCTTTTTATAAATATATTTTATTTCCTTGGCTAGAGAAAGGATAAGAATTGAATGTGATAAAAATCAAATATCAAATTTAATTGAATTTACTTATTTGTAAAACATAAAAAGAGCGAGAACTTTATCTTTCTTTAATTCAGTTAACTGTAATTAACATGCTCTAATTATGTGCTCTAATTATTTACTTTAGAAAGAGACTACGTGATAATACTGCCGACATGAGAGAGTTAAAAGCAGAAAACTGCTACTCTTTATGTCCCTTTCTCCCTTCAGCGAATCATGTCGATCGAAGTGGGATCAATTGTCAACTAACGAATATATATCGCATATTTATTGCGAATCACCTCTTCATGATTTATTAAGATTTATATCTCGTGTTATCTCACGATATATTGGGTTAAATAAATTGTACTTCTCTGTACATCAACCTATCTTGCACAAAGTTATTTTAGATGGCAATCGCGAGCGATCATTCAACAAAGGAAGCTTAGCGTATTATTAAGAGAAACTTTCATAAAAGGAAATATATCATTTCGTTTCTGTTTGGACCCGTTCTTTCTCAGAAACGTCTTGGACGCAGTTCGAAAGAAACGCGAAAGAATGCAATGTTCTCCTGAATATCAATCGTTTTCGATAATTGATCACGTTACGATAGCTTTTTATTGAATATTTCATTTACAATACACACAAGATGTGTATTGTATTATTTTCTAAACGATTAATCATGATAATTTGTTTTTTACTTAGAGAAGGTAGTTATACTTTAGATAGTTTTTCATTTAGACAATTCTTTTGTTCGGCTTCGGACAAATTGCAACAAAGAGGTAGTGTTGCGGTGTAATCTTTTTGAACAAGCGAAAAACTTTTTGTCTACGTTTTTTTTATTTACCCTGCAACGCGTGGATTCTCTAAAAGTGCCGTATTTGACGCGTGAATTAAGTGTAGCCGTTTAATAAATTAAACACCACGTCGTGCAACCACGTTGTAATTCTTCCGCTTTGATTCCCGGCAGAAAGAAAGTCGTTCGCATTTTCTGTTTTCGCATTCTTCTCGCTCGAGCCCTTTTCCTTCCAGCAAGGTGCAACGTAGTCAGAAAACAAAGGCATTCTATAGATACAACTACGTCTCGCAGATATATCTAGGAATGTTATGAAACCGCCGGCGTATATCTCTTCCTATATTTTTCTAGTAGTTTTGGAAATCTTGATTTTACGTTTCTTTGTTTTTGACCAAAAAAATTTTGTTACACTTTCGCGATCCATCTTTGAACATCAATCTCTGAATATGAGTTTTTTTATATGAGCTCTTCAAAAGTTTCGGGTCTCCTTAATTCTACTCTGCGGAGTTACCTTACGAAGTGACTTTACTTTTGGCGGCGGAAGGGTTAAAGGCATAGAAATCAAATGAATGTATAAAAAAATCACGCTTTTCTATGCCGGTGCAGATATAGTATCAAATTATTCAAAGTCAATCGTCCTACTGTCGACAATCTTCAACCACCACGATACTCACTTGCCTGTCAGCAGTTTGATTGGACGAGGATGGTCGAGAAATAAGAGTGGTGAGGGAGGCAGTAGATAGTCGGAAAGAGTTCGACGTCACATATTACGCCTAATCCCTATCAATCGATCGTCTTTCAGTTTTCTGTTGTCTTTTTAATCTTCTTTCAAATCTTTTACGATCAGGTACAGATTTGAAAGCAATTCCAGGGAATATTATCATGGGTGACTTTTTAGATACGTCATACTTCCACATTCTCCATGTCTTCAATTAACGTAAATTAAATATACTATCATAACACAATTAATTTTATTTATTATTTTATTTAAAACAACTAGGATGGTGAGTCTTATTATAATAATGGAAATTATCAATTACACAATAATTAAATTTACGCTGGAGAATATTTATTGAATATTATATTAGATAAAGACATGATATTTCAAAAATTACTTTTAAATGAAAATAGTAAAATATATGTAGCTCCTCCTACACATACACATTATACATAATATAATATTTCTTCATTACACATATATATATATATATATATATATATATATATATATATATGTATATATATATCATTACTTATTTTCTGTTTAAGATAGTAAATCTGCTTAGATCTATTTTTAATCTGTGATTTTATTGAAGAGCATAGATCCGTTCGTTTTAATTACGAGCGCCGTGCAGCTCGTTGCATTTATTGTCTCGTTGAGATACGATCTAAATGGGAAGAAGGGTGAAAATGGGGTGCGAACAGGAAGATTCAGAATGAACAATGCAGTCGCGATGAGGCGGCCCTTAACCCTTTCGCGCCTAATGGCTTAGATATCAGGTCACTCCCTTCCCATTACAAGTCGTATTCCTCTCCTTAATGTATACTTAGAATTGCACACCATACTTCCGAAATTTGCCATAATTGCAAAAAAATAATGATTTTAATTAAGTGGAAAAAAATACAGATTGTACTAAAATTGCGTCATTAATCATAGTACATAAAGATAAATATTTTTCGCTAATCTTCTTTATTATAGGTTCGCGAAAGATTTATTAAAACATTTTATACAATATTCATTATGATAATTAATCTATTATAATAAGTATAATTATATAAGTATGATGATATACATATATAAGAATGATAGTAATAATTGTTATTGTTGATAATAATTATTATTAATTACGTTAATTAATAGAGCGTGTAAGCGAATGATTAAAGATTATAGATAACCTTGCTATGATTGATATTATCAATAATATGAAGACGTCATTAATTACTCAGAATATAAGTGGGGTACATTAATTCCGCGCATTAATTTCCATGTACATTATTAGTCTCTTTGTAACGTTGGGTAATGGCGTAATAACGCGATATTCTTCGTGAACGTGGTAATTCTAAATAATCGATCGGCCGATTCCCCGTACGCAATTCTCTTGAGAGCGTCTCTTTTTCTCTCTCGCTCGGACAGACGAGAACAAAATAGTATCAATGAACAATAAACAATGCAATAATCATTGAATAGCATTATCTCGCTGACGCTTAAAGCAGATGATATTTATCTATTGATTAAAAAGTCTACATAAATAATAAGCTTGTGCAAATGTAAAAGTGCGAAGTATTGTGTTTTACGAAATTGCAATAATAGTACTCGGTTTTCTTTTTCATGATTTGTATTACAATATAAAGATTGTGCTGTTTTTAATTTTCCGATTTATCGACTTTTCACGACATGTTAGTATTTGATTTTGTTACACATATATATACATATATATATGTATTAAAGATGAATATTTACAGTTATTGTTATTCTTTTCTTCGTATGTGTATTTTTATTCCTCATGAAGTTTCCGTGAACTCAGCATTGCTCCAGTTGACAAATAACAAAAACGAGAATTGTATAACCTACCCTTTTTTTCCTTCTATTTCGTCCTCAATCTTTAGTTACTGTTCTGATTTTACCTTCATATACGAAAAAGTGCAGGAACCGCGGTAATTAAGATAATTGGGGTAATAATTCTTGGCCAAGAGAGCGATGTCACGCGATACTGATGCCGATAATCATATTATATACAGGGTGCACTAGACTTACCTATGCGTATTTCACTTTATTTATGGATGCTTGGAATAATAATCCAAATACTGTCGAATAATAATGTTTAAATGCTTCATTTATTATTAATCAGTAGTTCTATAACAAAACGATCCAGATAATCAAGATTTCATCTTTCGCTTCAAATAGATTTTATTTTAACAGAATTTTCATGTCATTTAATTGAAAAAATATTGACATTAGTGAATTGATTTTAAAAATTGGTTAAAGAATTTAACATCCCGAAATGTTCTTTTATATCCGAGCTCTCTTGCATTATATTTAATTGCCACGATTTGATTTTCTACTTCGGAATAATGTTTCCTGAGGAAATAGGTCAACTTGATTTTACCAGCGATGCGTTCGATCTTTTTGTTTCTCCAGTAGATTTTATTCGCTTAACGATTTTATAAAAATATTTTTGCATATTTCTCACAGCTTTCTTTCCTATACACGCATTTTCGCATTTACGCTACTGGGAATTTTTCTTTTTCAGCTAGAGTACGTATTACCTTTCAGTTAAACTTTCGACATTCACATTTGGTTTATTTGTGAACATCGGATACCAACGTATGATTCTGTTTTCTTTTTGGAAAAGACAAAAAAACGCGTAACGCATGATCGATGCTCTATGGATTATGCGTGCACACGCACATACGTCGCCGCAATCGACTCTCCTGAAATAAATTGTGTACGGTACCCTTGGGAGACAAGCGCCATTTCCGGTTTCGTTGGAATGCACGCGAGAGAAGCTCATCCTCGCGTTATTCAGAGTGACTCTATGGGGGTGTATTATGGAAGAATTGTACTACACTGCATGACGGCTTGAAATCCAGGCAAACAGCCATTAGCAATTGATACTCGCGTAAACATCGGGAGCGCCATGCTCGACGACGAATTAATCAATTTGCGTTGCTCAATTTATGCCTCGTGGTTTATTACCGCGTCTGATAACGCGAGTAACGAAAATACATGTGATAATCGGATATCTTGATTATCTAAAGAATCCATTTTTTGAAACGGTTAGAAATAATTAAAGAGAATTATCACAGAGGATAGCTTTCTGAAATTTGCAGATACTTCTATAAAAATTTGTGGTGGTTAATTATAAATGTTTGGATAATTATAGATATGTAGGTATTTGCTAGAACTTCAACGAGAAATAGTTACGGTTAATCAGATATATCTCTAGATATTCTCGTCAGAGATATTCACGGTATCTGCAGATAATTCAACGGAATTTCTAGAGACATCTAATGAAGATAACTTTAATTTAATCATTAGTTAATTGAAAATATATATTTAGGTGTTTTATGAGTTTCAATTTATCCACTGCTGAAATTTTTCAGCAGCAGTAATTAATAAGGTTTAATCGTAATTATTACTCAATCCTACAATTTAAAATATTATTTCTTTTCCTCGATTTTTCCCCGTCGTGATTTCTCTCATAATCATTTCGCTGAATATCGTTGGATATTGTCGTATGCTATTACTAAATATACCCTTTTTTGACGATAAATGTATGCTATTAATAAATGTATCGTTTTTTCACGTTATATGAAAAGAGCGACACAATTGTACAAAAAGGGGATTAATATTCAGAGCATTCTCGCGAGCGCGCGGAACTTCGTTATCGATACTCTCGCGTTCAACAATATTCGCGCCGGTATAGTATTCACCCTTGACGCGCGACACCGGGGTTGATAGAAGCTAGGCGAATGACAGCTGTTCGTAAAAGAGACCAAGTGCATTTTACGACGGCGAGTTGAGGGCGAGTTAAAAGTTACGCTGACATCAATAGCGTGAATATAACAAGTGAGTGAATTAACGCGTTATATTAATCGCGGATTAGCTTTGCGGAAAACTCTAATTATTGATTCGAATCTTTCTTTTCTCAGAACTTTCATGTCTTTTTTATACTAAGCGAATGTAAGAACACGCAATGTTTGCTAAACGAATTGTATAATTAACGAAAGTACTAATTCTTAGGAATCCCGCAATCAACGATCATTAACATTTAAGACTTTAAAAATAAACTGGCGGTAACTTTTTGCCTACTTATTTTATCCTTGACATTCGATACTGATGAGAAAAATCTATTATTAATGAATATATTATAAATAACGAATATTAATATTTGTCATATAATAATAAAATGTGCAATAATTTTTAGAACTTTATTACTTAATTAACTAGTGCGATTAAAAAAAATTGCAATTGTTGCTGGACGAATTATAATGCGCAAGTGTCGATTTTTTACAACATGCACTATAATCGATATATCATGTTTTTTTATGATTTGTATATTTTATTTGAGCCCGATGGAATCAACAAAATGCAATAATATCTTTGCGTGATTCAAAATGTCATCCAGACAAGGTTCATCCCCCACGCAAACGGCACTGTTGCACGAGGGTTTGTAGGTAATAGGAGGGCAGTAGCCAACAGAGAAAGAGAAAGAGGGAAAAAGAGAGATAGAGAGAAAACGCAGGGGCTTTCAGGCCGGGGATGCGAATGATGGGAGGGCGAAAAAGAGAGAGTAGGAGGGAAAGCAGTGGACGAAATCTGGGTCGCCCTGCACCGCGTACGACTCGAAATCTCGGTCAAGTTTTCTGCACCTGCAGGTCGAATGCCGAGGCATTCGTGACAGCCGTCATTGTCGTGATCGTTGCCTTTCGATTCCCAATTTTTGCTCCTTTTAGTTTTTTTCTCCCCGCTGTCGTTTTTGCCTTTGAATTCGTCCAGTCGGAAATCTTTCGAAAAGAGACGGTGGAAATTGTTTGATACGGGACGAAGGGCGCTTTACAAACTCTCAAAGATAAAAGGATGTTACATCTAACAATAAGGGGAGACCGCTTGGAAATTTTTCTTGTCTTAAGATACAATGCAGTTTGTATAAAAGTGTGTAATGTGAATCTTTGTTACTTTGTTATGCTATCTTTTGATAACGTTTTTATCGCAAATTAAATTGTGTACAGAATTATTAATTTGCTTTTAACAAAAGCGAAATGTGCGTTTTTTTTTTAAGAAAGAAAGAAATAATGTTGTTTATTAAAGATTATTACAGCAAGTCGTAAGTTGAAAATTACATAGATAACTATGTATCTGTAACTAAACTGCCATTCTGAATAAAAAGGAAGAACCTTTTGTCCCGATTCGAAGTTTCAAATCTAGTTTGTATTGAAATCTTGTTACATCAAATCGCAAGTATGTATCGCTGGACAATAATCCTCGATGCAATCTTGTTATAGCGAAGTTTATATGTTCGCAAGAGTATTTTATTTGTAGTTATGTTCGTTAAAATTTTATATTGAATTTTATTTTATTTTATTGATTATGTCGAAATTATATTAGATATATCACGAAATTGTTTCTTATATCGAAAAGATATGAGTTTTATATGTTATATAATACTAGTAATAATCGAAAACTAAATGACTGTTATTTTCTAATAAATAGGTAGAACGAAATGAATTAAACACTCTTTTATAGAGGAAATCTATAATTTTTATTAACATATGCAAAAAAATATACATTTATGAATTTATGGGAATAAATTTTATAAAAACTGACCAAAAATTCTGCTTCAATAGTTTCAGCAACTTTCTGATTATTCCTGTATAAAATTTATTACAACAGAATTATTTGTGTTATATTCCATATAGGCTCGTTATAACGAGATTCCAATCAACCAGTATGAGGGAATTTTGTTGTTTCTCCGATGCACGAGGTTTATCGTCGATTTTTTTCTATGTATTAGCGCACGTCACGTGCTCGGCAGGGTGGTAACGGCGGTGGTTAATAATATCAGATTAAAAATAGTGCACGGATATTAATAAGGAGGACTTTTTTCACGGCACGATGGAAAAACAGATCGATGAGCGCGAATGTGCGAGTGTGGCGGCTCCTCGCTTTCTCTTTTTTTTCAGAGATATCAATCGGACTGATAGCATCGATCGTCGTCGACTGGTTGACGTCATGTTTCGCGACGTGAAAGCGTGTATGTTGCCGGTTCGGTTTTCCGTAGATAACTATGGATATGATGTGTGCTCTGAGAAGAATTCGGCAGATCCTTCGCGAAAAGATGTATTAAAAGATGTATGATTTAATGGATTTAAACAGAGAAACTCGTATAAACATTAGAATGACTAGAAAAAAAATTATGGTTAAAATTTTGAAAAAATTTTGATAGGAAAACGAGTCATGGATGATAATGTATTAAGCAAAATATATCGTTGAGTTAGATGTTATGCTATTTAATATCACCGTTGTTATTTTTGTTGTAGCGTGAAATGGTTAGAAGTAAAATGTTTTCCGTGACAGTATATCAGTAATATATCATGCATTGTTATCTCTGTTACAAACGATAAACCGGATCGACGCGAATGTGTAGGACAAGAAATTGAGAAAGTACAAGAGAGTGATATATGGGTCGACTGTTATTCAATCAAAATTTCAAAACAAGTGGGAAGAAACGGGCATGAGAAATGGACTAGGATGCAGATATTGAAGGGTGCAGTAGGAGGATAGAATGGACAGGATACAAGAATTGAGAGATGTGGTATTTCAGGATAGGAAGTATGTACATATAACCGAAAGTAATGGAATACTGAAATATTTAAAAGACTTGATCAAGGAAAATTTAAATATGCCAACGAAAAGAAGGAAAATTGGTATCATAAAGAGCAGAGAGAATAGACGTTTAGATTGCGTGCAATTAAAGAGGAAGTCTCGGCGTGAAATTGTGTTTAAATGGCAAAAAGGAAAGCAAGTAAAGATTGGATGATAATGATGCGAAAGCAAATTGGGAAGAAACTTTGTAGAAAACGGAGTTGAAAAAATTAAAAAAGAAACGCGAAAAAAGGTATTAAAATAAGGAAATTAAACGGGTTTTGTAAAAATATTCTAAACCTAAATATTCTAAAACATAAGAATAATCTTTTATATTTTAAACAGTTTTTATTATTACAGCAAACATATAGAATCAATATTCTTATAATATTTTGGGGAAAATTATGTTGATATTAAATCACACAATTAAAAATTGTAAATACGTTTGTATTTTTGTAATTGTCATGCAATTTGCAGCACTTATTTTGCAAAGTCCAATTATATTAGCCAGTCGGAAAACCTGGATGTAGCCTTCGATCGAGATTGACGCTCGAGCGATCGTGAAAAATCAATAAACGTCTGGCGTGCCAAACAGCGTCGATTCCAACACGCGGGGGGCACGTTGACGTGGACCCCGTTTCCACGACGATAAGTCGAGTGAAGTCGAGCGGAAGTTTGCATACTAGGTTCGAGCGCATCACGGCAAATATTCGTTAAAAGTTTACTCGATTTGTTGTTCGATAGTTTAAAAACTACAGAGAAAGTAATATTGTAATATATCTTCAACTTGATCCATTTTAATATCTAAATAAATCGATATATTGAATATTGTCAATTACGACGATAAATATACCAGAAATTCGGAATCAATTGTCGCAATTCTAAGAGACGTTTATTTATTTTGGTACTTAAAGCCATTGAAATCTTCCTCGCTTGAATATCGTGCTCGCTACACTGGTTCTATGGCTGAAAATTGTTGGTACATTTGTGGTTGTCGACGGTAAATAATAGCGCGTGCGTGCGGAAAGCAGACAATAATCTCGCGTTTACTGGAACGTAAAATCTGACGAGCGTGCGCATTAGATGGGGAGAAGAGACGGCGCGAGGCAATATTTTCCTCGGAGGAATGCGGCCCGGCAAATCGATTTTCCGCGAATGAACCTTAAAGTACGTGGCGAGGATGCCGAATCCTCACCTCGGGTATCTCGTAACTTTGGTATCAACGCGACAGTTTTGGTTTCGCAGAGAGGAAGGATGAGTCTCGCGAGAGAGAAAAACTACCGATGTTCTCGAAAGCGATTTAACGCCTGGCATGATCGAATGATAGAGATGAGTGGAAAATGAGAACAATAAATAGAAATTTCTATTGAATACTGTAAAAAAATAGTTTAACTATGATAGAGATGAGTGGAAAATGAGAACAATAAATAGAAATTTCTATTGAATACTGTAAAAAAATAGTTTAACTATAAGTAATTATAGTTTAATTATAATGTTTGTAAGAGAGACAAACATGTGAGTTGAGATATAAGTGTATAATTACGAAGAAACGTAAATATTTTATAAATATTTTAAAATTTCGCTTATCTTGTGCATCTTAGGAGGCACTTAATTTATGAACAACATGGAAGTAACCATTCAAGCAAATATTCAGAAAAGCAAGAAGAAATGAGCTCGATTGCTTATCATAATTAGAATATAAATAGTTTAGGGAAACATATATTTTGATAGAAAGTAAATGTAGAAAAGTGGGATTAAAATTAAAATATATCTCATTAAACGTGACTAGAAAATGCAATTTCTTCCATTAAAAATATTTAGTTTTAGTCTTTTTTATTTGTCTGTTATAAAAATATAGTATAAAAAAGTACAATAAAACAGAGAGATTTAGAGTCAAATAATTATAAAAGAATAGCAATCATTTTATATCTCTTATCATTTAACATACACGATTATTTACACAAGATTCATCTTTCTCCATTTTCATTAGGTGATTTATCAAGAGTGGATACTATAAATAGTAATTTGTAAAGTGTAAAGCTATATAATAGAGCTATCTTCACTCCAATCGTCGCTTAACATGAATGATTATCTCTTCGGGAACGTCCTGTGCAGAATTTCTCTCGCTTTCAGCACGAATCATCACGGATCTCCTGAATGGGAGTTGGCAAATATTACGATAACAGAAATGATAACAGAAAACTGATTTTTCACTTCCCTTCGTCGCTCATCGCGAGGATAATCGTTTCCCCGGGAAAACGTTACGTACAGGATATTATAACTTTTCCTCGCTTTCGGCTACTCGGTCGGGAGGCAATCGTCGGAACTGAATCGCGTAAATTCATCCTTATGATAAAACGCAATCGGTCGCGGGATGAGACGACGCGGGACCATTGCAGGTGGAAGAGAAGAAAGAGGAAGGAAAGCGAGAAGCAAAGAGGAAGAAGTAGGGTGCCGAGAGCGCTTGGATGCAGGGATGGTTGCGGGGGAAGGGGCGAGGGGAGGAGGGCCGGGAGAAGAGGGGGTTCGGCCGGTTGGTCGTACGTATCGCATCAGGGTGCATGCACCGAAGAGGGGTAGGCCGCGGTAGGCGGGGGTCACGGAGTGCGCTGACCTACTGTTCCACATTCGTGCGCCGCGCGCATAGCAGCCTTTCCGAACCTCGTGGGGTCGAAGAGGAGAAGGAGACCGCGGGGGTTGCGAGGGTGGACGAGAGCGAGGGGACGGGGAACGAACCCAGAAACCCAGAACGCTGCCCCTGCACTCTTTGCCGCTATCATTGCCGCCGCTGCTGTCGCCGTTACCGCTGCTACCCCTGACAATCCCATCCCCCTGCCCCCTCCTGCTCATCCCCTCGTCTTCATTCGCGGGCTCCGCAGATTTAAAGCTGATTCCTTTATACACGTCGAATCGCGCGGCCATCACGAGCTCTCTCTCTCTCTCTCTCTCTCTCTCTCTCTTTAGTAATATATCTTTGTGTTCGTTATTCTTGGGGATAGAGAGGGAGGAATAAAAGGGGAGAGAGCTGCCCCAAAAACAGTGGTTGATTCATTTCGTTAGTTCTACAGGCATAAAAGAAATCAATCGGTGTTTTGTTACATCGTTAGTTCAGAGAATCTGATTGTAAGTGTTCTACTTTGCAAATGATGTAATAACAAGTTACAATTAACGGAGTTGTTATGTCGTTATTTCGCCTAGTAAGAGGGAGGGAGTTCGAGTTTGGTGATTTATATTCCGCATTTGGCGCCACGGATATAATCCTTTAATTTTCGGGGATAACGTTATATGCTTTATTGGAATAATCGGGATTAGAGAACTGTACAACTACTTGTTTAGGATTAAAGGTACACTCTAAATATAAATATGTTATAAATCCTATATTACGAATCTATAAACTTTCATCGGCCTTTTAAGGCAGAAAATCAATTTGCAATTCATCAAGGAATCCATAATTGAAAGGAAATTGATCGGAACAATCTCATGTAAATCTCTTCCCTCATATAATATCTTGATATGTTCTAAAGTTACAAACAACTTTTGATAGAAGTGGCAAAACACATTCATAACTCAAGCTCATTTACAACAGGGGCAACCAGAGGATATTCAGAGTCTTTGTTATGGTCTAACATGGATCATGAAACAATATGACTAAACTTCTCTACTAAAATCCTCTTTAAGAAAATATGATTGAAATGAAAATAATTTCATTGTATCTAGTTAAAAAAAGTCTCGTTTACTTTCTAAAAAGATGACTATACATATTAATTATCTCAATTGTATTAATTTACTATTTATATTTCATTAAAATTTCATTAAAACTACTCATTCTTAATGAGTATTCTTACGAACTTTTGATAAATATTAGCAAAAGCATTAATAAATTAATTCTTGGTAATTATGAATAATTATAAACAAAATACTCAGAACGCGAGGACCTCTTCACAATCTGTTCATTCAGTTTGCTTCACGTCTAATTAATTAAGTTCTCACACGCGGGTGAATTATGGCTAGGTGGACGATGACTTCCCGCCGACGCGACGCGCGTGAACTTCCGGCCGCCTTTCTACGAGACGTCAAGAAAACGGTCATCAGATAACGAGGCGCTACACGCCGGAATTTATCGTGGGCCGCTTAGCAGCGGCTCGGCTCAGGCCGTTACCTCGTTTCATTCGCGGCAAGGCCAATTAACACTCCTCGCGCGTATCGAGAGCGTTGAACCGTCTCTCTTTTCTGGGACGGTCTTCCATCCCGTCGAGTTCCAACCAACTCCTTTGATCTTTAACGATCGCTCAATCATCTCGGTACCCTGGAATTCCGATGCTATCACGAATCCACGTGTACGAGACAAGTATTTTTATTATTGTTGAGGTGTTGGGGCCCCGAAGCTCGCTGTATACGCGAGTGCAGCGCGAAAAAGCTCATCCCTACCCTTGAAAAGCGAGAGCGCGCATGCACCAGTAACCCCCGGCGGTATTGGTTCGACGCACACAAACGAGAACGAAAGCTCACGCACGTTCGCGAATTGGCACGCACACCGGTGCGCTCGCGAATGGTGACACCTGGTGGTACTCAACGAGCTTGCGGTTTAAGCTTCGAAAAAGCCCGCCAGGGAAACTTGCAAACGGATAAATGGAAATTAACACGATTAGCAGAGGAAGGACACATATAGCACTGTTTGAGCGAAAAATATCTTTTATTTTTATAATAATCATCACTCAAATAATCGATTAAGCCTTTAAGAAGAAAGCCAGAGAAGAGAGTTCATCGAAAAACAATTATTTATCGCTTTATGTAATTGCAAAAAACTATGTTGCAACTTGTAATTTTGTTTATTAATTTTTCAACAAATTTTATTATTTTTCACAGTATGTCTATTTCTTTGACTTTGTTTTCCACAATTTATAGATATATTTTTATGTTTGAAAATATAACATGTGTAATATTTAAAACTCCAACATAATCCGTGTGACATTTAAAAATAATGAAAAACAAAGTGATTATGTTATTTTATTTTCTCACAACTCTTGTTTGAAAGAAAAAACATTTTTATGACGTGTAAATATAAAATTAAATTAAATCTTAAAAGATTTATAATTATTATTTTATTTTGTTATATTATTTTACACTATATTACATTATATTGTATGTTATAAACAGTAAATGATATAGATAATGTAAAATCACATAAAATTATCTGTAATCCAAAATAATGTAATTTCTCTTTGTCACACAAATACGTATTAAATTAATACATACAAATTTAAGAAGTGAGTCAGTTTATAAATAAATTTTAATTATTTTTATAATTTTATTATTTTTTAAAGTTTAAATTGGGTATATTCTCAATATTATATGTGATATTAGTTTAAATAATATTCAAATTTCCTGAATTTGTATTATCGATTTCGTCATAAACGATAAACGTCAACATAACTGCTGCTGTATATTAGAAATAGTTTCTAGGTACATAATCGTGTCCAAAGTATTTACATGCAGAGTAATATCGCGTTGCTTATCCAGTTATATCCGATTAAAGACATACGAAAACTTTCTCGCTTTATCTACCAGCTTTATA
Organism: Tetramorium bicarinatum; assembly: GCA_928718305.1. Lineage (NCBI taxonomy): Eukaryota > Metazoa > Arthropoda > Insecta > Hymenoptera > Formicidae > Tetramorium > Tetramorium bicarinatum. The sequence continues at coordinate 23,646,048 of OV788323.1, read as the reverse complement.
CCGTAACAACTTTAATTAATTAATTGTGACATTTAATTCACAATAAAATTATTATTAAAATTTTTCTGCGTATCGAAAATTAGTTATTAAATGTTTTCAGAAATTATCTTTTTTATTTATTTTATAGATATGTAATAAATTTTGTAGTATAAAAATAATATTTAAAATATAAGTAACATTAAAATATAAGTAACATTGATATATATATATATATATATATATATATATATATATATATATACATTATTTTATCATTATTACTTTGGAAATATAATTAACATTCATGCACAATTAATTATTTATTAATTATTGTTCAATGGATTTAAATAATACTTGTATAACTCACTATTTAAATACAATTTAATACAGTTTAATACAATAAATGAAGATAATAACATATATCTCTCACATAAAATTTGAAAAAAAAAGTTAAATGAAATCATCTTAGGTCAAAGTATACAATAAAAGCTCTTGAGATACTCTTCGAGATAACCCCAGGGTATCACTTTAAAGAAACTCGGTCCTGGCGCCCTCCGAATGGGGGTTAATACGTAAGCGCGACTGAGAGGGACTCGCTAGAAGAGCGCAAGTGAGCGCAAGCTCATCCAGTAGAAAGGGACACCTAATGGAAGGTCAGACGAAGAAGGAATCAGCCGTCATGTCGCTTGTAAGAGACAAGGAGGGAATTACATCAGAGGGGGATGAAGGGTATTGGAAGAAGAGAGACGGCGATTTCTAGAAAGAACGACCGAAGCTCGTTCTGCGCAACGAAGACAATTGCCATGTCACGCTGTGCGTGAGAGCGAGAAGTAAATTCCGTTCAACGGAGGAGACTACGTCAGTGTAATGAAAGGAGATAGTCTGGTGATAGTTAGATAGTCGCGAGGGAGATAACGATATGTAGAAGGGGGTCGAAGTTATCGGTGAGGAAGACAGAGATTGTTGGCGCGACAAGGACAAGCGACAACGGGCAAAGGGTGGGCGAACCGAGACGGCAGTGGTGGAAATGCCGGAGAGGGCGAGTAGAGGGGTAAGGGGATGGCTATGAGGGCCGAGAGAAAGAGAAAGAGAGATAGAGCGAAAGAGAGTGTGTGTGCGAGAGTGGCGGTCGGGTGCGAGGGTGGTGGAAGAGCGAGGGAACGTAGTCGAGCGACCGTCCCGCTGTGGCCACGAGCTCCGACGCTCGGGGAACGTAGGTAGTGTGTGAACTTCCGGCCGAGTGAAGCGGACAGGGGTTGTAGTTATAGGGAAGGTGCCGTTGAAGTCGAAGTGATAGAACGTTTGCGTGGTTTGGAGACGAAGTGGGTGCGAACCTGCTACTGAAGCTGCAACGGAGGACGATAACAGGACGGGGAAGCGGACTGGCGCGAGTGGCAGTAGTGGCGGAAGAGAGAAGAGACGGAAGAAAGAGAAGAAGTGGTTGGTGGTTGGTTTAGTGCTGGTACGAAAACGGGCCCCGGTTCCACTCGCGTTCCTGCCCCGTAACTCTCGGGTCGGGTCAGTACTCGGCCGTCGAGTGCTCGCCGAGTGCGCGCGGAATTGACTCGCGGAGGGTGACTCTCCCTCGCCCGCGGGGGTGTACCGCGCCTCGGCGGAAAGGAGAAAACGCGCCCTCGTGAGAAACAGGCTCTCGCGAGGAAAAGAAAGGCGTCGGGCTCGTTAGCTCTCTTCTCAATCAATCTCGTGAACCTCGAATATTTCCTCGTCCTTCCTCTCCCTTTCTCTCCCGCTCTTTTTCCCCTCTGTCTCTCTGTCCACCTATCTCTCGTCTACCTATCTATCTTATTTATTTTTTCATTTTTGCCTTTCGTCCATTGTGTTGGTGCCGTCGAGACCGTGACGGCCGCCGGGGTGTTTGTTATGCGACGGTGGTACAGTGGCGGTTGACGACGACGACGACGACGACGACGACGACGACGACGACGACGACGACAACAACGACGACGACGACGACGACAACGACGACGACGAGGAGGAGGAGAAGGAAGAAGAAGACAAGGAAGAGCGCCCGCTGCCGTGAAGGACGTGGACGGGTAGAAGACGGAGAAAGAAGAGAAGAAGAAGGAAGAGAAGGAGAAGGACGAGGACGTGGCACAGAAGGCGAAATAGCTAGCCGTTCCTCGCCGTCGTCGCGAGAGGAACCGCCGAGAGTGTGCTGTGGTGCGTCGCAGGGAGGGAAGAGGAAGGGAGGAAGGCTCGAAAGGGAGGAAAGACGACGTCAACGACGAGGAAAAAGGAGCGGAAGAAGAGAGGCGGCGGTCGAGGAAGTGGAAAACGAGGAAGAAGAAAAGGAAGGTAGTGGCCGCCGCCGTCGCTGCCGGTGGTCGTAGTGCCTGGAAGACGAGGAATCTGAGAGAGTTCAGGGCTCGGGAGAGAGGATCCCCCTTCTCTTCACTCTTCTCTTTCCCTTTCTCTCTCTCTCTCTTTCTCTCTCTCTCTCTCTCTCTTTCTCTCTTTCTCTCTCTCTCTCTCTCTTTCTTTCTCTCGCTCACTCTGACTATCCCGTCTGTCTTTCCCACTCATTCTCTCTTTCATTCTTTCGTTCTTCCGGTCTCCTCCCTTGGAGAAAGAGTGTCATTAATTGCCGTGAATACGAGAGAAAAATAATCCGGGCGAATAAGGAGAAGCGTAGAGCGAAAAAGTAAAAGGGGTGCGAAAGGTGCTGCGTTGGTGTTATTTTCCCCTCCTCGTTTCCGCCCCCCGCCTTCCTCCGCCCGCCCGCCCGTCCGCACCCCTCGCCGGTATTTCGAAGAAGGGGGGTTGCTTGTGCACGTCGATCGCCGGGGTGCCGTCGTGAGTGTGCAGTGTGCAGTTTGCCCCAATTCGTCTGTATATCTACCCTCTGTTTTTTTTTCTATTTCTGTAAAGTGGTGCCACAGCACGAAGAAGAGGGGATCGCCACCGGGGCAGAGGCTCGAACGCATGTAGGAACATGGCCGCATCCAGCCCCTGCCTCCCTCTAGAGGTGAGTCTGGTGAAACGGAGAGGTTTCGCGTTTTCCTACAATTCGCTCGCTCGCTCGCTGTTCTCGCTTTGAATCCCGCGTAAAATCCTCGTGATCCTTCGCGGTTCGGCGAGCCACCTCGAACCCTGAAATCAGCGACCGATCATCGTCCACAATATCTGTCCACGATGAACGTGAGCTCATGCGTTTGCCACCCCGCTGGCTGGGATCTCTCGGCCATCGCAGTGGCCACGTTTGGGTTAAAGGCTGACCTTTAAGCTGGTTTCACACGGCACGCAGCGTCAAATGTATTGGAATGAATTCTGTTTTTACGCCGCGGCTCTATTCGCAGATCACCGTTCAACATTTATCCTTAGCGATGGCGATCTGATCATATGTGCGTGCGAAATATCTTGCCACAACATTTCACGACAATGTTTTCCGATTGATAGTTGCGTATGATGATTCACAATTCGGTTATAGTAATCGGAGTCAGATTTTATTCGGCTGTTCATCTTCAGCAACTTCTTAGTCATGATCACGTGTTGAGAACATTAGTCTCACATTGTGAAACTTATGAAACATATGAAACCAGCTTTATACATTAGCGAAGTACATGTGGTGACTTTCGTTCGAAACAATGCGGTATGTGACACAACACACAGTTTATAGGACAATGATGATCCGCATGAAACTGGCTTTATATCCTATTAATTCACTCGTACTGTTTGGACGCACGCATCACAATAGTGACACAATGCTTACAGAATTTCTCGTCCTTGTTTCGAGACATTTCGTTCTGAGAATTGTGGATTCGGTTTGGCGTGAAACCGCAATGTCACGTTCAACCGTTTCAGAGACTTTCCGTCAGTTTTCCTCAGGCAACGAATTAGTTAAACAAGAATATAATTTTTTTTAAATAATTGTCATACATGATAAAAAATTGAGCTAAAATATACACTAAACGCGTGTGCGCATCTTTTATAAAAATAATGCTATAAAACTTTATATGAAAATAATAAATAAAGATTTGTATAAAATTCAATACCTGCCATGGGCAATGGGCAGATGACACATGATGTATTTTTTTAAATTTTCTTGCCATGTACACAAAAAGTCTTTTTTTTTTAATTGTTGAGGTTGATATTCGACATATAAAAAATTTTTTGAAAAATAATATTTAAAATTACTGGAGTCAATCTCTGTTTAGACAGATTATAATAAAATCTTTCTTAATTTAGTGCTGCTTCTATAAATAATATTTTTTTCTTTATGTTCTTTATGTTGACTATCATTTTAGAGTTCAGATGTCGGTAAATTGACAATCAAACTTATATTTGTGTTAACGTAATTTTTTCGAAGTGTTCCGCATTTATATAATTGAATAATTTATTATGATATTCCTCGTTCGTCTTTCTTAATGCATAAGTTGTTCTATTAGAAACACGTTATCCAATCTCGCAAACGTGAAATTTCCAAAACTTGTGCCGGCTTATATTCAATTATCAATGACACCAAAGTTTGCTGTTCAGTCACTATATTGAAAAAGCGTGAAGAGCTGCAAATTGCATTTACTGAAAATTTATTTAGATTTTACTTACAATTAGATTACAGAGCTCAAATGGAGCATCGCATTGCTTCTCTCTGATATCAATTTAATTCTATAAATAAATTTGTTCTTTTATTAGAAATTAATTATTTGTTGTTAACTATTTTTATTATTATCCTAGATAGTTTTCATCTTTAAGAATTTTTCTTAGTAAATTATTTCTCTTTTATTTTTGCTTTCTCTGTTTCGTGATTTCATTTTTAATAATATTATTGTTATATTAACAGAGAAAAATAAAGTTAAATTGACCCCTCCCCTGCTTCTCTCTTTCTCTCTCTAAACGGGATGACCTCATTTATTTTGCTTGTGCTATCAGCCTTTTAGCGTGTCAACTATCGGACTGTCTTGTCGTCTTCGCCAATAAAACAGAACGGAGCAGTTAAACAGTATAGAACACCCCTCGGGGAGATTCATAAAAGGTATGAAAGGACCCTTTAGGTATGACACTTCTCATCGTTCCGTCTCACGATGTTGTTCGCAGATTTCCTCCGTTTTGTTCATCTACCACAACGCGTGCGCGTGCATTTAGATTCGAAACTAATTAAAGAAATTAATTAAAAAAATTACAAGATTGATAATAGATTGTCGAATCTGAGACATAACGTGAATATTTTTTTTAATCTCTATAAATTTAGTATAAATTTTCATATTAATTAATATTTCTGATATCTACCATGTACTTAAAGATACCCAATTAAATTTTGCTTTACTTTTAATACAACTCACAATTAGTCGTTATAGAAAATATTTAAACGTAATATGAGTGTATGTAAACGTAATATGAATTGTACTTATACATAATTACGTGTAAAAGATTTATATAATAATTCTAAAAATAACCAAATTACAAGATATTAAATACAGATATTAAATAAGTTTGAATTCATATTTATAAGTTAGCAATCTTAGTTTCATAGAAGTTTTATAGAAGAAATTAGTTTTATAGTAACATATAGAATCTTTGAAAATGGAATATCATAATGATTATAATAAAAAAAGATTTCGCGTCGATTAAATTTCTTTTTTCACGGTCAAATGACTGAAGTTATAATTGGTTGATCAATTTCCCAAGTGTGCTCTCAAGAAGTATTTACGACGAGTGTCACTTTCTGATTTGGTTAGCGCGGGTAACGAGGATGCTTTTAATGCGTGCGATTGCGAAAGTGATTCTGGTACGATTTTCATGAAAGTTTTTACCGCGAGCAAAAGCTTTTGGAGCTCCAACGAAAGGAACAAAGAAATATACATATATGTACAATTGAGAGGAAATACAACCAAAAATAGAAGAAGTAAGACAAAATAGCGACTAAAAGGTAAAGAGTAAGCCTTAATAAATTTTCAAAAACCAATTTGATTGTTTGAATCTTGAATAAACATAAGTCGATTTGTCAAGCGAGCGATTCAAGGTGACAATAATATTAGCCGCTGTTTGAAATTTGTAGAACGTTTATATCAATGAGAAGAGGGACAGATTAAATCACAAATATTTCCATATTTCATTGAGGCATTATATGAAAGTTGATGTCGGAACATCTTTGTTAAAAGATGCTGTATGAAATTTGGATGACAGTAGATAAAGTCAATAATAGTCAGCCTCATGCTTCCGCTAGTCAAAATCACTCGTTTCGAGGAAACAGTTTATTTCGCTAATTTGATCTTTATTTTCTAATAAAGAAAGATGTCATTTAATTATATAATAATGCAAATTAATAGTAACTATATTAATAATAATTAATAATTAGGAATTTCTCATTTATAAAAATAAATTTTTCTAACATTTTTTAATGATCCCATTTATCGTTCTTGGAAAAAAATAAGAAACAATGATGTTTATAATAATTTATGTTATAAATGACTATATATATATACACATATATATATATATATATATATATATGTATATACATATGTATATATATCTAAAAAGTATTTAAAGTAATTTATAGTATTTCTTTCTATCCTTTTCGATAAGTCTTAGAAATTATTGTATGTACACAGATCTCCAATGTCAAACCTTCAAGTAGCATAACGGGAAATTAATTCTTCCTCATTGAGAGTACATTGCAGCTACAATACAGTACGCTGTGCTTCAAATTATTGTCGTCCCCCTTTAAATTCCGCGGGAATTTGTTTTACGTATATTTATCGCTTTCATTAAGGCAGTAGGCGACCGTGCACGCCATGCTGTAGATCGTCTGCACGTATTTCTCGAAATACTTTGGTTTTTGCGCTCTCGAGAGATATTTACGTGTGTGTTCTAACGACATTTAATCTGTTATCATGCTGCCAGCAAATGTTGTTACCCGAATAATTCGCCCATTTCTACTTGGAGCTTCACTTCTACTTTTCGCTAATAGCTCTACTATTACAATTTCTTATTTTTTTTCCAATTCTTAAGAGGAACGACATAAATATATAATTTTTTACTACTTTTCCATTAGTGCTAATGGTATTATATTGTTACAATTAGGATATTATACGTCATTACTATTCTACTCTCGATTCACATACAGAGAAGTCAACGAATCTTCAAATTATGTGAACTATAAAGAACGAAATCCTACAACTTTAATCCGTTCGGCCATGATGGTGGCACACGCCACCATAATAGTATTAAAGGTTTTTAGCTTAATGAAAATAAGTAGATTAATTCCACATTGGTGTTGTGTTGCGTATATAAACGCATAAATTAAACTGTAACTTTTATCAGATCTGTCATCCTCGCTTTATCTTTAAAAACATGCGGACGAGAAACTTTTTAGCTTTACTTTTTGTTTCGCCTTCGTACGTCGAGTTCAAAATACACGGCCGGAAGGATTTAGGATTTTGGTTAATGAGCGGAAATTCATCTTGATTATTAACTAACCTAAACTTGGGAACAAGTCTCGTAAGATATTTTGCAGTATTATAGTAAGAGTTATTATGCAGTATTATAATAACAGTTATTACAGTAAAGGAGAATGTTACATATTGAATATACAATAAGTTTAACATGTACATACATGCATTTCTCTATTTATATTTTGTTTTTATTTATTTTTATCAAATTTTATAATTTTAGAACTTTGTTTATTTTAAAAAAGATGTTTGCTTTAAAAAAGATGTTAATTCTAAAATTTTAATTTTTCTTTCTCAATTTTAAGATTTATTTATTACAAAATGCTTTCCGTTTTATTTCAGAAATATTATTTTCTCTACATTTTTTCTTTCATATTTACTTTTATAAATTTATATTTTTTTTACAATGCAGCGTTAAATAACACACACATGATGGTAATTCCATTAAAACATCTAACTTCGTTTAGCGAACAATAAGTTTCAACATTACTTCTTCAATTGTTTTACAGTAATTTATTAAATCTCGCATATATTCTGCTTAAATCTTTCATTTTGTCACTACTATATTGTTCCCACTATTTTAGATTGTCCCGTGTATTAGCTTCGCTAATGACCAACTACTATGCGTATAAAATTTTAATTTCACTTTCGTCCAGTTTAATTTATTAGACTGTTGGCTGGTCCTTTTATCATATAAACGTCGGTCTTATGTAACTTTCATCAACGATAGCCTGGGGATCGTGCTGGACGGCCGTTTCTTCTCTCGTGTAATCGCGTTCCCTCGTGTACCATCCCGGTCTCCCGATTCGATCGATCGGTTTGCTCGGCACACACGTACTCCGGAATCGCTCCAGTCCGCGAAGGAAGCCAATCGCGCTCGCGAACGACGAGATTAGAAGGCGACGCGATGCGATGCGACGCGACGCAACGCGACGCGCCGCGTCGCGACGCTCATGAGCGCGACAAATCAATTTCTGGCGCAACGTCGACCGACCCGCTTTCCGCGCATTGTCGTGTCGCAATTCGATAATTTCCACGCCACAATAATACTACCGTTGAGGAAAACATGACGGTACAACAATGGCAAAACGTGAAAATATGCAAATGCGCGCGCGATCCTGAGCTTTACCGTTTATCTATATATATAGGATGACAATTGAGAAGTTGCTGAAACTAAATAGCTATTATTTTATAACGAATGAACAGAGTGAGATGAATTAAAAATTTTACGTTAAAAAAATTGATCAACAACATTTCAGTTGATTATATAGTTCAATATGTTTTCGAAATGTTGAAAATCTGAAATTGCATTTTTTAATATACCGAGGCACTTTCGAAAATTGTTATAAATAACTTAAGCTTAATAACATAAATAATACTTATAATTAATCGTCAAAAAACTCTAAGTAAATTCTTTTTATAGAAATGGCTGTTTATGTCGAGATTTTCTGAATATATCTTATTGAATACATATATATGTAACTAGCCAAATTTTTAGCTTTTGCAATGTTTGTTTTCACAAATTCATAAATATATTCTCTTTGCAGTATATGTTGATAAAAACAACGAGTTATTTCCACGGTACAGTGTTTAATTAATTAATTTTTTCTGTCCATTTTACAAAATAACAATTGTTTAGTTCAGCAATTTTCTGGTTACAAAGTATATATAATCAACTATTTGTTTATATCTTCGTTAGGCTTTCCGAGAAATATTATTCAAAATTTTGCGATAAATTTAATTTAATTTAACTTATCATTAATAATAGCTCTTGATAGCATATAATAATGATGATGATGACCAACAATGATAATTCCAGTTAAAGTATGGAGGTTAATTAGTTGAAGTACATAAAAAAGTAATAACAATAAAATTTATAATTTATGATAAATTTATTGAAATTTATTGTAAGAATGTTTTGTCACATTCGCAATTTATGAAATAAAGATACCCCAAATTATATATCGCAAAGATACCCCAAAATTTTAATATATTATTAGCTGATAACTTTTTCCGTGAGCAAAAATCCTGAGAGTAAAATAACTTTATTTATACCATGATGAGTATCGGCGCCTAAAATATTACACGCTTTCGTGATGTGTTTGTCTACATAAATCGTGATCATTCAGGCACCCCGCTGCTTTAGAAGTTGGCAAACGTGGGAGTACGTAAGCGCCACGTGTAGAAGGGATGAGTTTTCAGTTGGTAAGCCCGATTCTCTCTCTAAGGACGACGACCAATGCCGATTTGAAATATAACGGCATCCTAAACTATATTTTATATAAATAGATATAGGTATATATAATTCGCTTATTCAATTTCTTTTCTAACTCAAGTGAAACTTGTAGTTTTCAAAAAAAAAAGTTAAGGAAATTGAAACACTAATTTAATAACAATAACTTTTCAAGAAACTTCTCAATGTCTAATAGATATGCAATTGTAGATCTTCTTGAAACTTCCCAAAACTACCCTCTGGGTATTTTCAACGTTCTGTTCTTGAAATGATATAAGGACCTGACAGTTTTATCAAATATCTTTTCATATATAATTCCGCCTACGTTTATTATTAACAAAACAAACGTTATTTTTGGCAGAGAAATTTTTCATAATTAAAAATTGTGTAAGGATTGCAAACGATTGCACTACGATTGTCAGGAGGATTGAAGTAATATCGAAATAGTTGCGCGTCGTTTTGAAGCTAGTACAGCTGAAATGTTGCTTTCACTTTGCTATCCTAAAGCTGGACTGCTTGTCCCGATCATCTTTAAAGCCGGTACTGACGACGGCGATGGCGACGTCGATGGAATCGCGGCGGTGGATGTCGTTGGCAACATAGTGGTGGAAATGGCGGTTGATAGAATGGAAGGGAGGGATACAAGTCGCTCGATGGGGCAACGAGGGGCTAAGAGGACGAAAGGGCGGCACATGAATGAACGATCAATAGATATATAGTTACCTGCTTGCTCCGCTGGTACCTAGCTGTCTTCGGTTGTTTGATAATAGGTGGTTTTGATGAACCATATTACGTAATTTTATAATAAATGTTACTAAAGTAAATTACTTACAAAAAATTAATTAATTATAACAAGTGTATCATTTCGGATAATTAATCAAATTTAACTGGACATTGTGTTTCTGACGGTTATTTAAATAAATGTTCTATAAAAATGAAAGGACTTAATATTAACCCAATAATGACATAATAATTGATCTGTAAATTTAATTCTTTCAAGTTTATAAAAAAGAATTTTCAGATATAAAAATATTCTCTAATTAAGAAAATTATGATTTTTATTTTAGATTTCATTTTTGAGACAAAATGTGACAACGTAAGAATAAATAGCTATGTATAATTATGTTATAATTATTGTATAATTATGTCGTTATATATTATATGAATATGTAAGACAACCAATCTCGTTTATTTCAAAAGCTTTTCGACGAATGTCTTCTCAGAAGAGAAACTCTTAAAGGATGCTGCAATTGTGCGGTTAAGTGTTGCACAGCGTAGTTTTTTTTTTACATTCTGACAGTTGCCGACCAGTATAGCACGATCAAAAAGATCTCTATTACCAAATCAACTGATTTAATATTTAATCTTAACAATCATTCTTCTTAAATCTGAAGAAACGCCGCGCAAGTTCTGACTATCGTATTTAAAGGCTTTCAAGATATAACGTTTTGTACTATCTTCCTACAGTAGATGTGCTTGGTCTGATTCATTCCAATTTTTTACAACGCTGCCACAGTCGTTGCATCAAACTTTCCATGCATGTAAAGTTACTTTTTCTTTCTACCTCATTTTTATATAAAGTATTTCCGAAAATATCAAGGAGAACATATACTACCGTCATGCGTGAAACGACAGGGGTGAATTTGATTCTCTTTTACCAAAACACCGCTGTCCTAAAGTTTTTCGATCGATAGGGCAAAAATTTATTTTTTAATGAATCACGCTGTAAGCGCTATGCGTGCACACGCCTTAAAATCCCACGTAGGTAATGAGGTTCGCGGATTCCCTCAGGGTTAGGTGACAGCAGGACACTTTTATGAGCCGGTCGTGTTATCACTCACTGATCGTAACCTAGTTTTAACAGCTCGGATAACGCCATTTAATTTGGCTAACGCTTGGTCGTTTCCGAGTAAAAGTACGTGGACTACGTGGAAATATGTAACATAAAAATTGTTATAAATATGTAATTCGATTGAGTAACAGTGATGAAATTTTTGTGTGATAAAAGTGACAAAAATTGATATTATCAATAACAATGCTATTAAAAATGGCACTCATAAAACATAATTTATGTTTACGACCTAAAAGGACTTCAATTTTGCAAAATATACACACATTCCTCTCTGTTAATTACTATTATTAATAACGAAATGTTAAGAACAATCTCGCAAATTACATTTGCATGATACACGCGCATGCGTGCGGATATTAATTGTAACATAAAAATCGCATTTACCTCGCGAATAAATTTCTAGCCGCGCTGCAACTTCGAATAGCGATGAGACGCAAGTACGGTAATTATCATTACGGGAAGCTGAGTGCAATAACAATCGAGTGCCGTGTACATGGCGCGTTTTCCAGCTTTTTCGAAAACGCCTACATTCCCCGCGTGGAGTTCGCATTGCGTCCGGTTAATGCAGTTTACACTGGAAATATGACTTTTTCACCACCTGACATTTCCCGTAGCGAATGTAGCGTAGGTGAAAGCACGGTAATCAAATACAGCGGGATAGCGTGGCTCTTCGATCTGTTCCCGGATGCTTTCCGATACTTAGCGGCGTAGGTGGATGAGTGGACAGTTAAGCTACAGCCTCGCGACCAAATCTTCATGAATTACTATTACGTGTGTCACGGAAATTGAAAATTTTTCGAGATATCAGTGAACATTTTTTTAATTGTGTGAACCTGGCGTCAGTGACACGAGATTTGGAGAGAATACGAACAAAAATATATTATAACAATTAATAAATAAATACGTTTTTATTATTAAAACTTTTAAAAATAAATAATGATATTTTATAAATTAAATTAATGACAATTTTATATTAATTTTCAAATTAATGATAATTTCTAACGTTCCATTTTTGTTTATTTAAAATAATGATTTATTCAAATTTATCTCTGTATAATTGTAACTGAAAAAATATGTTATTATGTTAAAAATATGTTAATATACTGTTTAGATTTGTTAATTCAAAATATTTAATTTGAATATGTGTTGAATTTTTAAGAAAAATGTGATATAAATTATGCGTCTAATAAGGATTTCTAATAATAAAACGTTCCAGTCAATAATTCTTTCTATTAAATTATTCCTAAACTTAGGATAGCTGCCCTTGTGAATCAGAAGAACTTTCTGGATGACTGATGCCTGCTCCAGTTCCTCGCGTTTATTTTGATGCGAGTATGCGTACTCGTGCGTGCGTGTGTTCGTTCGTGTGCATGCGTGCTCCCTCTCTGCGTTATATTCTGACCCGACGTTCGAGAGGGAGAAAAATCCGAGACCCTCTTCTCGTAATATCCCCTCTCTCCATCGCTTTTACTGCATCTAGTGCTACCATCGTCTCGTACCACTTCGCAAATGCTGGAGACGTGAAGTCGCCGGCTGACCTTACTATTGACAAAGACGCCGCCCCTGATTTATTAAGCCTGGAGCGACGTAAGGAAATGAGCTGCTCGTCGCACGATAAATACCTCAATGAAGAAGAATTTACATGGGAATAAGGACGAGAGCGTGGGCCCTTTCCTCGAGATTTCCGCCTAAAGAAATTTTTTGCATATGCAGTCTAAGATTAACATTTTGAATGTCGATGACAGTTTGCTGAAATTTAATACAAGAATTTCAGCTCAAGATTTTAAGAGAGTATAAATATAGAATATACTAAATGCAGATACAAGAGATAACTTGTTATGGCAAAATACACGATAAAAAAAAGTATCAATCATTATAAGTAAAGCAAATCAACTTTTAATCCAAGTTCATGAACAAAAAATATTTTAAAAAATACATAATAAGATATATAAATGATAAATACATAAACAAGATTGTATTAAAGATTACACTTGTAAGAACTAATAGATTAAGCAATGAAATAAAAGGGGTGATAAATAGAGCCATTTGTACAAAGAATTGTACAAATAGGATCACTTCCAACCAATGTATATTATTGACGCTCGTGCTCTATGGAGACGAACAATTTTCCTCTTCAATTATCATCGGACAACTCGAGGCCGAATGTAAGCTACATCGTTTTCCCGGGCAAAATGTTATAGTTCAAGGACCGCTGCGCACTGAGCAACGAGCAGGATTCTGTTCGTTGCAATTCGCACGTAGCGGGATCGGTGCGCCGCGTCGCCTATGAGATTTATCATAACGAGATAAACGCTAATTAATAGTTAACTCGGGGATGCGGTGCGTTTTCGATGCGGCTCGCATCTCTGATTCTGGATGGATGCCACTTAAAGCACTCTCGGTGCTTCGAACCAATCGCGGTGACGGATGGCGTCAGGACTTGAGTGGCTTTACCGGAGCACGTGTCATCAGAGAAAGCGGTGGTTCAGCTTGAAACCGCTGAATCTATCGCTCAATCTGCTTTGACATTGTTTAAAATTATAGAAATATGAATATTATATTTAGGATAATAATATAGACAAAAAATAATATACATATAGTAATATTAACGAATTTTAAGAATAATAATATAGAATAATATATATATTCTGAAACATTTCTTTCAAAAATGATTCTACAATAAATTTTTATTATTATATTATATTATTAATATTATAATATGTGTAAGCGTTGAGATAAAATAATGGGAATATCTCTGAAAAATATATTATATATTTTGTAAATATATATTTTGTTTATTAAGATATTAGGTTATCTTTAATACGTTTAATATTTTTCTTGGAATAAAATCATATAATTTTTGTGATTGCTGGCCAGGGAAGATGTTGAAATTCATTTCGATGCTCCTCAAACTAAGATTCAAAAATATAGTTACTTTTGGCCTCAACCACAATTTTAAAATTATTCATAAATTTGAAATATTAATATTGTAAAATTTTTTATTATTTTTCTCAGTGAACTCTGGCTGTGTGTATGGGCACATTATCATTTTGAAAAATGACGTTATTTGAAAATGATATTTGGATCATAATAAAAAGTTGATCATTTAGAAGTTTAAATATTTGTTGGCACTAATGCGACCATTTAGGGTAATGATGGAGGGGGGGGGGGGCGTCAGCCGAGTACCAAGATATGGCTGCCCAAATTACGGATTCACTCTTATGTTTGAGTTGGAAGCAGATAGTCCGGATTGTAGGATTCCTTGGGGATTTTCCATAAACTTGATCTTCTGTTAGAAACAATGTAAATAACGACTCATCGGACCATGTTAGTCTTTTCTAATTATGAGCTGTCCATTTATGATCTTCACACCATCTTTTTCGCATTTTAGCGTTGATTTCAGTAATGAAAGGTTTTGAAATCGTAGCTCTTCCATAGATGTTCGCTTTGTGAAATTCTCGGTGATCTTTTTTGTCGAAACAGGATTTAAGATGGATATTGAGTTCTGCTGTTACTTTTACTGCAGTAGTTTTATGCTTAGATACAATCTTAGTCGGTATAAATCAGTATTCGATGATTATTGTCAGTTAATTTTCGACCACTATTCTCCTTCGCCAATGAAGTCTTACTATCTTACTATGTTCTGTGTATATTGTCATAATCATGGAGACATTGCTCTTGAAATATTAAATAATTGAACTGTTTTAGTTACAGACGTTCTTGCTAAGTGAGCACCAATGATTTGTCTTTAAAAGTCTGATAAGTTACTCATTTTACCATCCGCTTGTACTAATCATTATTGAAGATAACGTGTAATATACTAACACACTAAAGAATATAGCGAGTGAAAAGAAAAAAGATAATCACAACACTGACAAATTTATTTGTTTATATATATAACAGTTAATATTGAATAATAAAAATTTATTGTAGAATAATTTTTGAAAGAAATATTTTAGAAAAATTTGCCTATAAAAGAGTTTTCAAAATATTGTTATAGAATTTTTTTAAAAACAATTATCAAAATCGTTAATTATGAAATGAAAGATTGAATGATATTTTATCATTGCATATACATATATGTATATGTACTTGATTTCAGATAATGTGTGAGATTCAGTGGCATAAATGTCTCTTTGAAGAGGGATTTCTGGTCCATTTCTGCTTAGCGAAAATGCGGAAACTCCATCATTTTAGTTTGAAACTCTCTAATCTCCAACATCGAATATCTTGCTAATTAAATCTGAAATTAAATTTCCGTTCGTGCGCGCGCGGAAGTATAAGATTACATGAATATCTTGAAAAATAAAATTTGTTACCTATTTATCGCTTGTGAAATTTTATTTACCAGACCATATTAGATCTGAGTTTTAGTTGATAAATAAATTAAACTTTCCAGGTCACCGGTCAAGATATTTAATATTTAAAAAAACGTTTTGACAGATACGACGACGTTTCATTAATTATGTTTATATCAAGAGAGAAAATATTATTTTATACAAGTTATTTGAATTCTGTGTATTTTTCAATTCTGTAATTCTATTTATTTTGCTGTGTAAAATTATTTGTTTAATTGACCGTTAATATTCGGCTAACATTTAAGATTCTGTCGTTTATTATTGATTGCTCGTTTAAACGATGATTCGTGGAATAACGCATAATAATAAAAGGAACACAACAAAGAGCACATACACTGACGACATCACTAATGCTCGTATATGTAAAACATGAACAATCGTTATGCGAGCCGTAAAATTCTTGGAAGATCCTAGCCAAGTATTTCTCTAAATGGGTCATCCAGAATGTGTGTGTGTGTGTGTGTGTGTGTGTGTGTATGTGTGTGCGTGTGTATGTGTATGTATATGCACGCGTAGAGAATTCGATGAAAGTGAAATGCGAAAGTAAAATATCAAATTACATTTTAAGTTTAGGCAAACAGAATTAAAGTTACTAGATCAGATTAATATAATAAAATCTTTATTTAAATCAACAAAACTTTATAAAATATGAAAGATTCTTCAAGAGATCGATCTTTTAATCTGCATTAAAAGTCCAAACAAATTTTCTTTCCTGGATGATTTATAGTTTATTTTGTAAGTGATTTTACAGTAATGTGTTATTCGCGGTCGACAGAAGTTTCATGGAAGTTTCCCGTGAAATTTCACCTGCGAAAGGTCATTTTCGTAGGTAGGTAATGTAGCAACGCCTTTTTAAAACGTTCCAGGAAGCTAGTTTAATCAGGTTACTTTCGAAATGTCAGAAACACGTGGCCCTGTTAAACCGAGAGAAGGGGTATGACACGCTCGAGTTACAGGTTACAAGGTTTATTCAGCTCGTCGGGCAATTCACAGAACGGTGACTTCACCCTTCCATTGACTTCGACGACACCGGGTCGCGAATTCTCGGAATTGCACACCCGTACATACACACTGTATATACATATACATATATATACATAGTACATAATAAAA
The DNA here is from genome assembly GCA_928718305.1 of Tetramorium bicarinatum. Lineage (NCBI taxonomy): Eukaryota > Metazoa > Arthropoda > Insecta > Hymenoptera > Formicidae > Tetramorium > Tetramorium bicarinatum. The sequence goes on along the minus strand of OV788323.1, from coordinate 23,629,101 downwards.
TCCGCATGCCCCAATTTCGAGACTCGTTTCGGAGAAACGCGGGTGTAGTGTCCCTAATCCAGTCTCCGTATCAATGAAAGCTTGCTCTTCTCGGAAAGGCTTCGATTACCTTTCCGTAATCGCGTGTGCTAGCCGTTCATTGATACTATCGTCGCGAGGGGTAAGTCACTAAATTCGTGGAACACCTGTACGTTTTAATTGACCTTTCGATTCTGTGAAAACACTTTCTTATTGCTGAATGAAATAATAATACGTCAATTATATTGCGTCAATTGCTATAGTGACATGCGGTTCTCGGTTTATGAGAATTTCTCTCTCTCTCACTCTCTCTCTCTCTCTCTCTTATGTTAATTAAAATTAGTTATTATACAATGTTGTAGATAAGAGATTCTTTATAAAGAGAAGAACATGTATATATATTCCTCGTCTTCGATCAAGGAAAATCCAGTTCGTCATTCTCGAGATGTAGCCATAAAAGCTGCATCTACAACTTGGGGATGCGAGCCAGTAGTAGCATCAGTATTGAGTCAGACGTCTCGGACGTCGGATCTCTCGCTGCTCAACTCTCTGTTCTATCTTTTTATTCTTTCTTTTGAAGAAAGTTGCCGGTATTCCATTGCCGATTTATTGATCTAGGCCACCATTTCAGGACATTTCTGGCCATGCCGAATTACCAGAGGATTCTTAAATTGTTTTTTCGGCGGATTTATAGGTATTTATATGTTATTTTTTTCTTCTCTTGCGATAGTACGATAGTCCATCTAGGTGGCTACAAATAAGATAATTGATATAATAGCTAGATGATATTATTTCTGCTATTTTCATCAAGGCTCCGCTTAAATCATCAAGTGTTTCATAGCGACGCTCATAGGCGCCAGACATTCGCATACATTTATGGCATACTCCCTTCTCCTTCTCCCTCCTAGGTCTCCACCCATACGCCTTTAACCCCAGCGCCGGTGTTACGACACTCTCGCTCATACACATTCATTCACACGCAGCTTCCGTGTGATCTTTGGGAAAGATCACAATTTGAGAACTTGCCAATGCGACATTCAGTTTGTTCTGACTTGCGTCGCGACGCCGTATTTCCTTCGATTTCCTCGTCGTTGTCTTCGACTAATTTTCGCAGGGATAAACCTTGTTCTAAATAGATTCTGCGGAACTTCTCGTTCAATGTTCCGTACACCGGCGCCGTTATTGCAGACGCTACTGCATCCTGTAATTTTACGCAAACTAAAATTCCTTCTATACGAAGAAAATAAAAACTTTTTTATAATTTTATAATAAATTGCTGACTTTTGTAACATTTTAGAAAACATAATTTATAAAATAAATATTTAGAAATTTTTACAAAAAAATATTTAGATTATAATATTCGTACACAAAATTATATTTATCTTTATAAGGCAAAACTATTAAACTATTAAAAAAATACATCATTTTTTTTCTGTTGCTAGAAAATGCAGATTTTTTAAAACTCAGAATTAAACAAACAGTTTTTTAAATATACATATCTATAGATTACTATCACGTGCATTCTTCCTAAAATTTGTAATTATTTCTTTATAAAATTTCTTTATAAAAATTAAAATTAAAAAAGCTTTGATAATACATATTTATTTTAATGTTCCCCTCCAAGGGTTAGCTTTGGTAGTATTTATTTGAAATTGTGCATCTCATAATTACGTAAGTGTGATCGACATCACAATTTGTGCATTCTCGCGACTTCGATCTGCGTGACTGATACGGGATTGTCGGTGGGTAAATCTTTGAATCGTCCGTTCGTGACACAGCAATCAATTAATCAGAAAAACGACCTGATTGCGACTGGCCGTGATCTCTGATCGCCGCAATTTACGATCGGGTCGATTGACGCAAATATTTGCTCGGCCGTTCTCACGAAAACACCGAGGCTCCTTCTTCTGCTGCCAAAGTCTTCGTGAGTTTTTTCATATTCGCTTTCGCGCAGTTGCAAGAAGTCCATTACTCTGCGAAATATTGAAGTCTTGGTCGAAAAATACTTTGCCGAGGTTGTCGAAAAGTTCATTATTTGGTGACTGACAAAATGGTTTGTTTGATTTAAAAAAATGTTATTCCAATTGAATCTTTTATTTTATTATGACGAGTTTATTAATACATTATTATGTTAGAATTGAAGTTACAATAAATAAATAAATTTTTCATCCTGAATATTTGGGTTTATCAATATATAATTGTGTTTGAATAATAAAATTTAACTAAAATATATTTTTTATGTGTGGATTACTTACAATTAGTTATTAGCAAATAATTAGGATCTTTACTCAAAATCTTTACTCTAATCCAAATTTATTTTTATTAATTCTGATATAAAAATAAAAGTTTATATATATTTAATAATTATCAAAGAATCATATTACTACATACAATTGTTAATTTTTTTAAAATAAAATAATCATCTTTTTACATAAAATTAATATATAAATAGTAATAAGTTTTTATTGTAGGGTATTTAATAGCAAATACTTAATAATTATTAAAAATAATGAGGACTTGTGATAGAGAGATAATGGGATGACACACAGAATATATATAATAGAAAAGACTATCGCACATTTTTCAAAGACTGGATCTCATCAAAATTTAATCTAATTTAATCTAGTTTAATCTAATATGAATTCAAAGGCACAAATACTAATAACACGTTCACATGTTAAATTTATACGTACAAATTAATAATTGATATCTAATATGACATAATGACACTAAATAAGACACTAGGTAATCATCGACAAATAATTAAAGATTTACGATTGAAAGATAATACGATAATTTCCCGTAGGAGCAATGAAAGGGAGATCGTTGCGCGATTAGAAGACCGGGGGCTATCTGAATGAGTCTAATACAAGTCTACGAACAAATAAATAGCGCTAATAGCGTCGTCCTCGCATTATAGCTGCGTGTAAACGCATGGGGTCACGGATAAATGTGTGAAAGTGGATAGAAGAGGCCGGGAGGCCAACAGAAGAGCGGTATCCAGTCATAATAGCCGCCTACATGCTCCAGCGAAATTACTTTCGATCTATTTGCTTCCAGAAAGCGTCGGGTTACGTCAATCGCACTAGTCATTGAATGCTCTTATTAGTGAATGTTTTTAGCTTGCGTTTATGATCAATAGAGCAATTTGTGAAATGACGCATCGATAGATCCATCTGTGAGAATCGTTAAAAACAAGAGAAAAATAAAAGGAGGCTTTAGGTTAAAATCTTTTACCTAATAATTAATAAAATGAATAGAATCTTTTATTTTAATCCAATATCGTGCTTAATAATATTTATGTGTTTTTGATGCTTGATAGTAATGAGCTGTTGCGAAAGTCGTTAAATGCATTGCTCTCCACGAATAATCGAAGAATAGTGGAAAAATGGAAGCGGCGCACGTGTGTGCACTTAGGCGTAAATTGCTCTACGCAGCATTTCAGTAGTAATTCAATATATTAGGCAGACAGAGGGCGGTATCTGCAGCTCCTTATTTCACTCGCGGCGAAAATAGGTTGGCACAATTCAATTTAGCTCCGTTTTGGTCTAGCAAAATTCGTACCTTTCAGCCCGGCGAACTCATTCATCATAATACACGGGAAAGCAGTAACTACGTTCCTGTGTAAGCCAGCGCTTTTCAGCTTTAGTGAACTCATTTGCGAGACTAGGCAAACGAGTAACGCCATTCTTAAGTAACTCGAGAACCGGATGCATCTAGATTCCGGCGAGAGGGGAAAAAAGGCACAAAGGATAGATGCTCGTGTATGTACTCTCGGGGTACTCGAGGGGTGAATATACCGGCGAGAGGAGATAAGACGCGATTCGCGAGCAAGTGTCTCGCACGTGCCGCTTTCGTCCCCATCTGTCTCCTTCCACGATGGATAATTTATCGCTCTGTTCTCGCGCAAACCGTCGCGAGTGTCACCCCGCTGTACTCTCGACTACGTCTCGTAGCTGTCCCACTTACAACTTCGAGGGACGGATATCCTCGGCGGGCCTTTCATGGGATTCGTTGGACGGAGAACTTTCACGTTTTAGAAGTCGCCTGCCTCACGACTTGATTCCCGTCAATTACCACCAGCTTCTATCTCCGGCCGCTCTGCGTTTGCATCGTCGACAAAGGAGCTCAATCCGCAAAGGCCGCAATTTTTAATTGAAATTGACGTCTTGTTATGATTTCTCGACAAGGACAAGGTCCGATTGCTTATCGTAATTCTTAAATATATAAGTTTCTATTTTTCTTTCCGCAAGATAGAAATTAGAAAATGGTTATCATAATCGCGTACTCTGACACACTCAAGCGTTGTTTTGCACTAACTATTCGTCATTATTGCCCGACATAAATAATACGAGGAACAAATATCAGTTATAAATACATCAAATAAAAAGATCAATTACTTCTCTTGATTTAGATATCAATCCTTCTATTTGAATAGAAACATTTATGATACAGGGATATCCTTTCTCTCTTTCTTTCTTATTTGCTGCCTTTTCTAGGTTTAATGATCGTGGTTATGATCGAGTCGTATTCGAACATAAAAGCATTCTGTCGACACGATTTGCATGCTTAAGAATATACATATAGAGAGTACACATTGTTGGCTATAAATTCGCGAATATGCAGGTTTTATAGACTAATGATTCTCGCTTAATAATCGCAAGCTTCTTTAGAACGCGTAATGACGGGATATCAACCTTTTCCGAAGTTGACAAACTTATCGCGAAATAATCTTTGGTGTGAACAACATATGAGCAATCTTAATTTATATTTAATTTTCAATAGATTTTTTCCTCGAGTCAACTTTGATGCGCGAAGGCTTTTAATCAGAAGAGACGTCTGCTTAAAAATAAGGGTTAAAGAAATCAAAAAATAGAGTTTACATGATCAAACTTTTATTCAGAAAATAATTTGCGAAAATTTATGTATATGACGTAAGAGTTTTTATGCTTTTGCTTTAGCACAAAGTACATTTGCTTGCATCTTTCTAAAAGCCTTTACTTCGGTCATATACAGGATACAAGGTACACTGTTCATAATCAGATCAGAGCGAAGTTTGTGCACGAGAGAGGTCGCATGTCCAGGCGAGGAGTTTGTATTGTAACGATCTTACAAGTCCGGAGAATGAATCCGACACAATTCACCCATTAGAGCATCAATCCGTCTCTTGGTCAGTCCATGCCGGTCTTGTACTTACAGGCGAGACTTACAATTAGTTAAAATAGAATATTTAACGGAAATCCCTACAGTTCTGTTCACTTGTAAAAAAAGAAATTTAAAACATATGCAAATCTCTTATTGTTTTGAGAAATTACTGTAAGAAATATTTATTTAAAAAATTACTCTAAAAGACTTGTAAGATGAAAATAAAAATAAAACGTGAACGCCCTTCTTTGGAAAATTAACTTGGATGGACGATGATAGCTATTCTGATGATTACACTAATCTTGAATTACAACGAAAGGTTCTTCAAAGAACTCTCTCTCTCTCTCTCTCTCTCTCTCTCTCTCTCTCTTTTTCTCTGTATGTATGTGATTTTTGCATTATTACAGAGCTCGGCTGGATATACGCGACGTGATTGTGATTTATTCTTGATAAAGATAGAGTTATCTGCTCTCCCTGCGGCAGGCGCTTCAATTGCAGTTGAGATAAAATGGACCTTATTCGCGATACGATCCTCGAGATTGATGTAGGAGGGACGGCAGACGGTGTCTTGGCGCGAGGTGTCGTGAAAGGGTAAAAGGTTAATTTGTCCATGTTTGCGAACGTGCGGATGGCAATGTACCCTCCTGAAGCCGCAACGCAAACGCCCACGATGCGACGCATACATACCATCGGTCACACGTGCGCCATACAAGCACAAGGTGAGGAGAGCCAGAGATAGCTACGTAGACGGTAGTCATCTCCGTCGTTATCGTCGTCGTCGTCGTCGTCGTCGTCGTCGTCGTCGTCGTTGACGTCACTGAACGAAATGGCGCTGACGTGACGTCACTAGGGACGCCCGCTTCCCTCCGCAGCGTTCCCCTTGACGCCGCTCATCGTTCCGCAACGTTCTGACGCCACCCTCCCCCGCATGTCGGGGGATGCCCGGGTCTCGCTGTTGGAGAGAGCAGCTGGGGGAGTGGGAGGGCGGCGACGACGCCGGCTGGGCGCCGCGACGGTCGTCATGGGGTTCGTAGCTAAGCTTTTTGGCTGTTGTGCCGTCATTCGGGAGCCGGCGAGAGGAACCGGTTCTCGAGTAACGATCGCGCAGGATTACGACGTCCGCCCCCTCCTTCCCTCCCCCCTTCCCCCCTGAAAACATGTGTATGGTAATTGATTCGATTGAAGAGTGACGGCTTGTGGCAGTCGACTACCAGGCTGGAATAAATCAGATCTTCCCCGATCGACGGTTATACGTGTGTCCGCCGCTCCGAATTCGGATGCAATCATCGACGGTGATCACACGATATCACCCTCGTCAGCGATGGTTGTAATCGCGGTGTTTTGCCAGAATCGATTGAGCAATCTGAGTCTGTCATCCGAGTGTTTCGCGCGTTATCGAATACCGCTATTAGCGGTTGCACCGATGGCATCCGATAATTCAAGATGGCTTGCACGCGGTTATGAATAGACGGCGCGAGATGAGAATGGTTATTTGGGAGTTACGACGGTTTTCGAAATCTGTGCGAACGCCTGAAGATGCAATTTCTCTCTTAATAATGAAATAACAGTGAGTCTGCATGTGGCCCGTAAATAAATTGATAATAATTGAATAACGATTTATCCGATATGGAAGCAATAGCTTCGCGAGAACGTTGAACGTGAATTAAATGAAATAGATGGAATTGACTAGCAGACCTTCCTCGAAAATTGATTCTATTGTACGGGAAAAAACACAATATTTTGTTAAAACTCCATTTTATTAGAATCAATTAGAGAAGAATCGCATCGCGCACTCTGACACAACGTATATAATAATTACGATGTTTATTTTACACGAGCATTTTGCGCACTAATTTTGTAATGGAATTATCCATCTTAAATCTAATTTAATATTGTTCATTATGGGGGAGATGTTTACTCCCCTATATGCGGAATAACTTGAAGGGCAAGCACGTGCGCTTCAAGATATTGAGTCTCTCCCTGAAGATTATGTCACGTTAAAACGAGAGCAGAAAAGGGGTTGATATTTTCCATGTATTAATATTCCATGGATCAAATCGCTTTTCGGCCGAACCTATGTACACACACTTATACATACACCGACGCAAATGCATAAAAGTGACTTCCTCGTAAAACGCACGCCTGTGCGTGACGAGAGCCAGTCTCGCGCGTGGACCGCCAACACTCGAAAGAGTTTACATCTCTCGCGAAAAGGGAAAATAATGGCACGGCCTTGCGACGCGATGGAGAACGCGGCGTCGCGTTGCTGCCTGCCCGTCGATCCGGAATCGAAGGTCAATTATTTTTAATGTTCCTTCGCCTCTCTTTCGTTGGCGCCCGCCAGCTGGCCATCTATACATAAATATTGTACATTCGATTCAAAGTTTGGCATTTTCTGCCATACTTTCAGGTAATATCAGATATTCTCGGCGAAGTGATTTACGATTTAACTTACTTGTATAACCTTTTTTAATTATGAACAGTTAAATACGTATAACATGTTAATAAATAATTGCGCGACAGTAAGATTGTGTCTCGCTGAAAAATTAGAGCATTAGAAAATAGATATCGCGCAGGCGTTTATCTCATTCATTTATCGAGCGTAAGCTTATATTTAATATTTAAAACTCCTGAGAAGGAAAATTAAATATTTTTTCTACGGTTGTAATTAAATCGCAACGCTAAGAATCAAATTTCTCGTTCGATCTACCATTTCAGTGCGACGTTGCTTCTGTCTTTTTGTGTATAAATTCGTATTACTGTACCGACGTTCGCTAAAGATATTCGCCTTTTAGAAATGTGCATAATTAACGAAACGGATTACCGACGAATAATATAACAAATCGATAAGCTCTTACTCTGCGCAGTGCCCGATCAGCTAAGGGGTCAAGATAGAATTAGTATTCTTCCATAAATCCTCTCTCGGAACTCTTTGAGAATAATTTATCTTGCTCCAGGTATATTTCAGGGGAACAAATACCCTTTCTTTTCATGCTAGTTGCTTAAGATATTCGACTGACTACGTTTGTAGCTCGTGCTCGTTACTTCAATTAGAAAGAATCAGGATCTTCCTCCTTTCCGCGAACTCCATTGCACCAAGCCGTCTTTATCCGGTTAAAATAGTTTTTATTCGGTTTGCCTTTCTGATTTCTTACGGCGATATTCTTTTTCAGATACACAATGTTTAACTCTCAAGAACTGGCACGTCCAAACTTATCATTTCGCCAAATAAGCTCTTTTCCATGCGGCTACAAATCTTGCTGTTTTTCCTCTCTCATGAGTCACAAGATAAAAATAGCTGGGAGTTAAGCCTTACCTCATTCTATTCTGAAATAGTTTCTTCGGAATAAGTTTAGTGGTTGTTTCTATGTTAAACATAATCGCGCCACTGTTTTGTTAATTTATTTTTCAAAATTGCAGAAACATATTCCATGTTTTTTTATTTAGAGAGATGCAAACATTTTTCTCAAAATTCCTAAAATAAATATATTATTATTATTTAATACTATTATTAATTAAAATGTTAAACTTAATTCCATAAGAATCGCAAGACTTCGCAAAGATGAACTCTGTAACGTTTTTGAGTGGCTCTAACATATCTATATATCTATATATCTTCTACACGGTGTGACTTCTTTTCAGTGCCGAAATATTCGCGACTGAATATTTATGAAGTAATGGACAGATGAACGGAGGAAAAAATTCGGTCGAGCTTCCGCTGGGCACGTATTAATTACTATCGACGAAAAACAGGGGCGTCCGGTAACATGAACATTTGGCACGACTCACGTCTCACCGTTATTTGCTAACCAGCAAAAAACTGCACTCCGGCAGCGACGCGTTGCAACAATGTTGTTGCATAAATCGCGATCTATCTTCGTGAGAGTCCTCATCCGCATATAGTAATCTTGCAAGCGCAGGACCATGCCAGCGTCTGTTTTAGTTAGTCGCGAACAAGTATCATCCAAGAATATTGGAATCTAATAATCGCGATGCCGTAGGAATATCAAATTCCGGTAACGTAGCAAAATTGAATATCAATTATATCATGCACTCGTAAGAAATAGATTTTGCAAATTAATATATGAAAATGTATGAAAGAGAGATGACTTAAATTTTATTTTGATATTGAGGATTCACGTAATAGAGTCTATTGAGAAAAAGAAATAAAAGTTGATTGTATTCATTATATAAATTCTATAAGATTAGAGATTGCAAAATAATCGTAGGGGATAATAAAGTCGGTCTAACTTTTTTGTATGGACGAGATAGGAGAAACTGTATTTCGCCATTTTATTAATGATCAACTTAAGCTCGACTAATCGCCGAAGAATTATACCTGTTGCTGATACAACAATCTGTATGATCGCAATTGAATTCTTCCATTACGTATATTGCTCTACTTCACGGCGTGCGTCCTTGTAAAACGGACACATAGACGAGTCGGCGGTTCATTTTCGAGAGTAGTATTGATCCCGCCGTTACAGAACAAACTGGATCAATTATTCCTGTCCTGTTCTCAATAATTCAGTGATGTTAGGCCGAAACATGGGCAACCACAGACGAGCAACAATTGCATATTATGTTCATTTTTTCAATATTTTATGCAAACTTCCTGGTATCCAATTTAGTCCTGGATATAGAGAAAAAGAGATAACTAACTTTTAAATTATATCTAGCAAATTAATAATTTCTCAAGGGACAAAATAAATTATTTTAAAGTAATTTATACAATTGGCACTAAAATCTGTCTTATTTGGAGATAGTGCTTTTCCAATAATTTTAATGCATTCAATCAATATTCTTAATTGAAGATGCAAAATTAGTAAGATATTAAGCAACAACTGATAAATCATGAAAACCCGATATAACGATACATCTAACTTCTCTCTCTCTCTCTCTCTCTCTCTCTCTCTCTTTCTCTCTCTCTCTCTCTCTCTCTCTCTCCCTCCCTATTTCTTGGATGTTTTATCCAAAACTATCTCTAAAATAAGATAGCTTTTTCTCTTATTTTATTCTGCGGCTGGTATCATAATTATTTTTTGCCAATTTTATTTCACTAGCGAAGTTTTGACGCTCGGAAATGGCCGAAGAAAAGGAGAAAGATCGTAAAGCTGGAAAAAAAGACGCGGTGGTAGTAGCTGATAAAATTGGCAGGCGGTATTCCCGTATACAATTCGATTCCCCGGATATACGAAATCAGACAATCTTGGCGCGCGAAATTTTTTCCTTTGAGTCGTTTCCCATTCGGCTAGGTTAAATGGAGTGTCGGTTACACGACAAATCGTGAAACTTTATCTGTATTTTATGCACAGGCTATTTCTGAGAGACATTGAAAAAAGCTCTCTCGTAGTCGCTTTTATTAACTTGGAGTAAATAGTTCTCTAATCAGAATCTTTATTTAAATAATTTACAAAGTTTAAAATTTTGATATTTATTTAGAATTAACACGAAAATTATATGGAAGAAAGGAACATTTGATTATTTATTACGTGAATTAGTATAATATTTGTTGAAATGTTAGATTTTTGTTCAAATTCGATTGATATATATGATATCAAATAAATATCTACTGTGAAAAAATTTATTTTTAGCTCGATATTTTACGACTGCATTTGTTAGAGAAAGAATGGAACAGATATCGGCATTTCCGAAACGATCTCAAGCATTCTTTATAGGTTTTCGGAGAACACTCCAAATTCAGCTACGATCGATCGAGAGTAGATTCCTCCCTACGTTGTGCAAATTCAGCATCAAGCTTTTTTAGAACACAAGTGAATCTGTGACGTTTATTGAATCACATCACTAATATAACATTAAAAAATCATCTTACAGTAGATGAAAAATTTTCTTATATTAGACTTAAGTTAGTTTTACATTTTTTGAAGTTATTGAAATTTTATCGATAATTATATTTTTAATCTTTTCTACTTCTTTAAATTCTATGTGAAATGTTATACTGGATATTTGAAAACTTTTGAAAATTTAAAGTATATTTCTAAATATCATTATAAATAAAAATCAAATAAAGATAAAAATCCAAAGAGGTAATATTCTATTTTATCCAAATATAATATATCTATTTTAACCAAATTAGGGTCAATTATCAAGCTCAGGAAAATCGATTTCTCTTAATTCAATTAAAAAAATTGGATCAATTAAAGCTAATTATAATTGAAAGTATCTTATTTAAAATGTAGAAAATACATGAAACGGGAAATATAAAATTGACGATACATAAAATATTAACGAAGTTTAAATGTTAATAAGCGCTGTCTCTTAAAGTAAAGTGCTCGCATCAAAATTAGGACATACATATCGCTTCCATGAGGAATGTTTATTACAGATAGATAATAGGTCTTCTTACTCTCTCTTCGCGGCTTGAATGCAATTTTACAAGCGCGGCAATTTCGTCATCGACGCTATTGCGTGTACCGATGCAATTGAGGCATTATACGGGACCAAGGATGCAACGACGGGAGATTCTTGCTATGAATTATTGCATTATCGTGTGCCTTGATTGCCACTCACTCACTCACTCGCTCACCCATCCTCTGTGTCTCTCTCTTTCCCTCTATCGCGCGCGCGGAGAGGAGCCACCGGGATGCATACGGGGCGCCTGTCGCAAAAGTCTCGGCTAATGCACTTAATTGAAGCCAGAGCCGCCGCATTATGCACCTTCGTCCGCCATTAACGAGCTGTTTCATGCAATCTCACTGAGCCATCGCCCGCGATCTGGCACCCGCCTGAATAATTCTGTCGAAATTGTCTGCACACTCTGTGCATTTTTCGTGATTCATGAATACGCTGTGGGCATCTTGAAGAGAAAATTTCGAGAATCTTGCTAAAGTACATCAAAGTTTCATTAAGAAAATGATATTTTAATAAATAATGTTTATATATGTACATATTTATAGTACAACAATACATATGTATAATATATGTAAATTTATAGTACCTTTACGCGTTGCACATCAGCGTTAAATGTAACCGTCTAATTTCGAAATTTGTTTAATACAGGCTGACAATTAGATGATATTTAGCTATAAATAGACAAGACGACTTTTCAATGTGTAATTTATACTGGTTTTGAATAAATGATATAATTTATAGTCTTCATCTTTTTTAAAAAATTTTCAAGCAGAGTATTGATTAATTCAGTAAAATATAATATTATGTCACAAATCATTTACTGACGTCTTATTTATCCTGCTGACTTTTATATTAAGTTGGCACTTGTCACATTTTAACAAGATCGTCAGCTTATTAAATATTTTCAAGCGGATAATTAGCGAAGATTATGTTGAGAAATCTGACTTGTTTTGAATTTATCAATTCATTTATAAGTAAATCATAGTTGGCTTATTAATAAATCGCAGATCGCGTTTTCATCCCTCCCCCCTCCCCCCTTCAGACAAAAGCATCGTCAGATTATCTATTCTCATTCGAAGTAGAACTGCTCCGCAGGCGATTATTTCACTTGTAGAAATCATAGTACACTGTGTCGCTATTTGACGTATGTCACGCGAGTAAGCCCGATTGGGAGATTGCTCCGATATGGAGCTAGCCCCTTTCATCCCTCTGTCGTTTCCAGGTTTGCAGCAGCGCAAGAGGCGGCACAAAGGGACTCTGGATACGCGAGTCAATATTACGGGAGAAGGTCGAGGTTGGCCGGATTGAGGAGTGGTGGTCTCGGTGACTGGACTAGCTTCGGAGGGGAGGTAAGGTGACAACTGCCGATTATCACTTTTGTCACTGTTATTCTCGATACGAAACGCCGCGCTCGTTCGTCTAAGTTCTACAGTCCGCGACGGCTTTAGAATCAATCATCTACATCTCTGCAGTTGTGCAATTTCTCCCCGAGCAATCTCTTCATCGCTTGTTGCTCGGAAGTTGCTTGAAGAGCAATTTATTTACGATGTCCTCGGTCGAGTTTAGGATAGGACGCGAACTCAAAAGATATTTCAAAATCTCGAAAATATTACGGCGTAAATATGGATCGTTAAAAACGCACAATCTTACAATACACTTTTAAGTAGTACGAGTAAATGATACTTGTCACTTTTTAAAATTTTAACTCATTTTGTATGCCGTTATTAGCCTGCTATCGGCAGCCCGTCGTATTTTCGGTATTCTTTTAACAGAAACCTCGGCGCTTTCAGGTACCTGGTCTGGTGGACATGGCGCCAGGCCGGGATCAGGGTGGAGGGGCGGGTGGCGGTGGGGGAGGCGGCAAGGGCACCACATCATTGTTTATCCTTTCGGAGGATAATTGCATACGGAAGCACACGCGCTTCATCATCGAGTGGCCGCCCTTCGAGTACGCCGTCCTGCTCACCATCATCGCCAATTGCGTGGTCCTCGCCCTCGAGGAGCATCTGCCGAACGACGACAAGACCATACTCGCACAGAAGCTCGAGGCCACGGAGATGTACTTCCTCGGGATCTTCTGCGTCGAGGCGAGCCTCAAGATCCTCGCTCTCGGCTTCGTCCTCCACCGCGGCTCCTACCTGCGCAACATCTGGAACATCATGGACTTCTTCGTCGTGGTGACCGGGTGAGAGTCGAACGCTTATTTGTCAATAAAGTCTCTCCCTTCGTCCACTTCCGTTTTTCCCCCTTTTATTCTCGGTTTCTTCCCGAATCTTCTATCAGCATTCTTCAAGTATTTCTCACGTGTTTTTGGAGAAAGAAGGCTTCCTGAAATTATCAATTTTTTTACGGATTATTAAAGATCTTATAAAATAATATTACCATCATGATATTTACGTGAAAGCGTAAGCGACTTTTCTGTTTACATAGTGTTGCATTCTCCTGTATACGTACATTTACTCACATAAATATAGGACCGATCATTAATATTGATTATTCAAGAGAGACAAACATTGTTTCACCCATTAATTAATTTGCGGCTGAAGCGAGCGACAAAATAAACCTCTTTCCCTAATTACATCCTTATGAGGAAACAAGATGTTGGAGGAATCGGTTTGACTAACATTGCTAAACGAGACACTTTATGCCTTGCAGACATAATTAGTAACTTGTATCTAATGTATAGCAGAATTTTGACATAATTTGAAATTTACATAAGAAAGAAAAGCGATGGAAAATATTTTAGCTTTTTCTCTAAAAATTAATGTATTATTGCACTAGAAGTTAGTATATAATGATTTTTAGCATGTATGATTTTAAATAATAATTTATTAAAAATTGATATTTAAGCGCTGTTTTATCAAATATAGTTTTAATAGCGATGATGCCGTTATTACATAATTATTCAGAAAATTTTGATACACTGGCAACGTAGTCCGGAAATCGGTTTCTCCAGCCGTAGGAATTAAAGAAACACGTCGATCGCCATACCCGTTGGTCAGATAGATTCTAGAGTGATCCTTGGATTAGGTCGATGACCGTGTTCGCCGAAACAAACGTGGACGTCGACCTGCGTATGCTACGTTCCTTCAGGGTCCTCAGACCGCTAAAGCTGGTTTCGAAAATTCCAAGTGAGTCAGTCAGAGTTCTGCGAAAGAACAGCAGCGACTAGCAAACACCCAAAGAAAGAAATTCCTGCCAGTAACAAGTCGAGCTAACAAGTCGAGCAGCAAAAGACCCAGCTCCTCCAACCCCTCCTCCGTTCCCCTTTCAATCCCCTTTCAATCCCCTTTCAGTCCACATTGTGTCTCCTGGCAATCTGTGTGCGGTTCTCAATAGTTACAAACATAGTTTTAATGTCTCTCCGCTGCCGAAACTTAGCCCGATCCCTTCAGTTTCGGCCAATTCCGCTGCTTTAGTTATACGACGTCTAGTTCTGGCAAAGCGAGAGCAGCATCGACTTGTCTATATATCTATACATTATTACATAGTTCCCGTCCTTCTAGCCTCCTGCGTTAGTTTTCTACTTGCGTAATATAACGTCGTACGTTTTTTACTAACCTTCGCTTAGAGGCTATGGGTGTCTTACAATTAGATCAGTTGACAAAGTTTAGAGTTAGTGATGGGTAAACCTAGCTCAGTTGATGATCGATATTTATTGGATAATATATAATTTATATATATTTATATACATTTATATATGAATTCTCTCTGTGTGCCTACATTGTGTTTCTAAATATCTCGTCTAGATATGTATTCTACTCTCTTCATAGAAAGACTTGCGTGAACTAGCGATTAGATTTTATCATCAATTTAGATCTATGCAATTTGATGCTGTTACACACAAGTACACTATTTACTTTTATAAATAAAAGTTCTTTGAGAAAATGTTAAATTTACATATATGCATAATAATTAAATTTTTGTGCATAACACATAAATTATTTCCTGTATAATATTAAGTTTGTTTAATTACATTTTTGCTGATAAACATGATACAAAGAATTATATTTTCAAAAAATGTTGACGATAACAATCACAAAATGTGATAAAGATAACATGTGCAGTTATGTTTATTGCAACAATTTAGATTATAGGTGAAATAACACATTAGCTTTTCTTATATTTTCTAGACATTTTACAGTGATTCTAATTCCTTCTGTATGCGTAGAAAATTGAACACGTAGAGAGCAGTCTGAGCACTGTTAGTCGCCAATTTAAGATTGAAATTGACCATTATTCCCTCTAAATGTTAGGCTGTTACTTGGATCGTGTCTGTACAAAAAGAAATCTACTTATTAATCAGTAGCTGGTACTTCGAAAGTATGCTTTCTCTTCGGAATATAATGATAATGATTTGGGAATCAATCGTCTCCAATTCCGTACGCCGAGGATGCGCACTCACGAACAAGTGGACAGGAAAAGAAAAAGAAGAAAACACACACACGTACACAGATGTGATGACCCACAGAATGGGTATATTTAGCGATTAGCTATCTTTAGCAGTTGCGCCTAAATAATAGAGCCGATTATACATTGTTAAATGGATACGTGTCCTAGAGCAGATAACGTGTTCAACAGCGAGTCCGTTACTTGTTAAAATTCGTTCCCCTAGAAATTCACGACAGACCGGTTGCTTTGCGAATATAACTCGTAATTCTAGAAGATGGTTGTCCTCTCCCAATTTCCGTTGTTAGGATTAACTCTTTCGCTTCTGCTGATATCATAAACTAGCCAGTTCTTCATTTATAAGTTTTTATCATTAGCGTTATTCACAGTGGACATTTCTCATTTACTATTTATAGTACATGGTTCACGTGTCATTTTAATGGAGAAAGATTTGCGTTCATAAAGTCGCAGTTAAAGGTGTTTAGTTGTTGTAAAAATCTATTTTCTATTTTATAATCTTCAATACTTGTGCAATCCATTTTTAAAATTGAACTAAATCTTTTTCGTTGATTTTGTTTTCTAATTAGAAAGAATTTAGCATTTAAAGTTGCTCCGAACTTTCGTTTCAATTATTGATTTATGATAAGAATATTTAAGATGATATTTTTAGTTTTAGGTTTGATTGAAATATTTTTATAGAATTAAATTATTTTTGCTAAATTTGGCAAAAAAAATCCAAAAAGAAAAGAATTAATTATGTTAAACGTTATCCTTATTGTCTTTTTTCGTATTATTTTGATATTCAAACTTTATAAATTTATTTAAAATTGTACTGGAGTTTATAAAAGTGGATTTGTTATGTTAATATAGAATATAGTAAAAAGAACAGAATTTCGAATTTGTTGTCTAGTAGTGTGGAAAAGACTAACAGGTTTATATAATATCTCTTTTGGCGAATCTTTACGAAATCTTCTGTTATTAGTGAGAGTCAGAAATAGATAAGCGGCGGTCGATGACTGTATGGCGAACTGATATCTTCGAGAAACTAGCGCTGCGAGTTACGTGTGATTATAGCCACTATCACTAGCTCGTCCCAACGTTTTACATTCTCCTAGACCTAGATATACAGTATTTTACATAGTCTAGAGAGTATACGTACATACATAGATACGTTTACACACCTATACATCGATCCTACTCCTTCGCGGCATTCTTTTCAGTAGAACATTGCCCAATCCTGTCACATCATTTATTTTTGTGCAGAGCATTAAGTTTGATAAAATATAAAAATATATATATTCAGATTCATTCATTTCTTAAAAGTCAATAATTTACGATGTTATCAGTTATTTTTACAATTTAAAATTATTATTGTATATCAAGATACTTTAATAATATTTCCTTAAAAATATTATATTGAAATAAATAAATTATATGATTTCTTTTAAATTGAAATGTATACATTAAAGAAAACGTAGGAAGAAAAAATATGCGGATTAGATATTTGGTTAACTGCAATGTAGAAATAAAATCCTCTTTAAAATCTCTCTTTTAAATCTTTAAATATACATTTTTTAAATTAAGTATTGGTCCTTCTTGTTAAATTATAAGATCCATTTGAGATTCATCATACGGACCGAGATTCTCTCTTTAGTAGATAGCTATTTATATTCATTTTGCGCACATGAGGTTTAATTCAGAACTCTTTGAGCTTTCAAATATACAAAAAATCCATCCGCTCGTCCTGATAGCATTATCTTCTCGGGCTAGGCTAGAGAGAACGCTAGTTAACCATTTAGTGGATGTAGTATAAGTACTTAAGAGTAGCGTAAGTATTAGTGTAATAGAGTAGTAAGTAGTAAAGTGTGGCGGGGTGTGTGTGTTTTTGGGGCAGGATCATTACGGCGTTCTCGCAAGGCATACACCTGGAAATGGATCTGCGCACGTTGCGTGCGATACGCGTGTTGCGACCGCTCAAACTTGTCTCCGGCATACCGAGTGAGTAGCGCACCAGTACAGATTGGAAAGCGATCGAATTTTTGAGGCTCGAGAAAAGCCGAAGAAGTCTCGCGTTGCCGGGAGAGCCCCGTTGTATAAGCGAGATCTCGTGAGATCGTCGTAAATAGCGCGTGAAATAGTTACTCGTGTTCACACCTTAAACCTAGCGTCAAAAGTTGTTATTTTAAATGAAGCTTACATTTGTTTTGAATGCGTTAATCGATTATTAAGTTATTGTTGAATGTACATTAACGATACTAGACAAAGGTGTGAGCGCGAGCTAAAAGCACATTTAGCGCTGCTTCATTTTGTTTGTGTATTTAATTGCTATTACACGCATATCTATTTGAATAGTAAAAATATCAGTTTGAAAATAGTGAAAAGTCTCGTTTAGACGATTAAATTTGGCGCTAAACGTGCGACAAAAATGTCACCTTGTTGCTCGAGAAGATTTACTTGATAATAACTAATGGATATTTACAACTCGAAACTTCGCCGTATCTAAGATTTGGATACCTCAATGGTCGAGTACGATCCGCCGTCGGGCATATTTATTTCTCGAATAGTGGCTACACTAGCATTTGACAAGAAGCGAATTAACAAATATATGAAATCAAGTAGAGCAGAATTAGTTACATTTAATCGCAAATATATTTATCTATCGCTCGTAGAATGCTTTCTGTCGAATTAGATCGATCGTTCGTTTTATGTGAGTAGTATTGCCTAAATAGATACTACTGAAAGCTCGATGTTGTATTTAGATTTAGCGGCGGAGGTATCCTAATCGTTATTGCTCGATGAAGGATCATTTCGAATGACATCAAATGCATATCTTTTTTAAATTAATTCTAGATTAATTTTGAATTATTCTAAAATTTAAGATAATTTATGAAAATATTATAAGATATAAATCTTTTTGATATTATACTTAATTATTATTATAATTATCGTAAAGTAGACAGAATAGTATTTTTTGTTAGAAGTCGATCTTGTAGTTTTCAATAAATACTAATTTTACGTTATATAAAAAAATTATATGCAATTTCTCGAGCAACGAGTAACGACAATAATGCACGGAAGTTGTATCGAGTACAGAATTTCATATCGATCCCACAGGAACAATAGTTGGGCTTAATTATTCTTCGGTGATTTTTTACAAACAGGTCTTCAGGTGGTGCTCAAGTCTATCATAAAGGCAATGGCGCCGCTTCTGCAGATCGGCTTGCTGGTACTCTTCGCCATCGTGATATTCGCCATCATCGGCCTCGAGTTTTATTCGGGAACTCTGCATAAAACGTGTTATAGTATAGACAACATCAGTGAGTGTACTCGAAGGTTCAGTCGACCTTCTAGAAATTTTTGTCCAACCTGCTGCTTACAATATTACTTGCTTCATTTTACATACCCTTTATTTTTCATATAAATATAAAGTATTGAAAGAAAGATCTTGCGAAAGCCTTGCAGTGTATAAAATTATAATTTATGTTTACGATTATTTAAAAGAAAAAAATATATACATATATGTTTCAATCTTTGGGCTCTTCAAGCGTCCTTAGCACTAACGTACTTGCAATGTATTTTACAATGTTGGACGTTGCAGAGGTAATCGTAAAGGATGGCGAGCTGCCGAGCCCGTGTAGTGCAGACGACAAAAATATTGCCCCGGCCGGGGCCCACGTGTGCGACGCGAACGTCTCGACGTGCAGGGAAAACTGGGAGGGACCAAACTTGGGCATCACCAGCTTCGATAACATCGGATTCGCCATGCTCACTGTCTTCCAGTGTATCACTATGGAGGGCTGGACTGCCATATTGTACTGGGTAAAGCAAGAAATATGTTCTTCAGTGTTAAAAAGTTCTTTTTCTCTCATTCTCTTTCTATCTGTTACCGTATCTCTTTCTCTCACTCTTTCACTCTTTGCCTCTCTCATTTTCTCGCTCGATCTTCCCTGCTAAAATTTCGCCCTCTCATTATCGCGTACGATTTAAGTATCCTACGCCGTATCAAAAGATACGATAGCGGACATTCCCAAATTTCTGTGTTTCATAGAATGTTATTGCCCAGTTTTATTAATCCTTTATCAAGCGATTTGAGTATCGCATTTTTGTATTAAATATAACTATAATTCCCTCCCTCGTCAATTTACCCTTCTAGAAGAGAGATGTGTTATACCAAAGATACTTCTAGAAAGAAAAGATACTTCTAGAAGATATCGTGTTATACCAAACTGTCTCAGTACATGTGCTCTCAGTATTACCCTTCCATTTGCTTCTAAATGTCTCTTCCTCTTTCGCAATTAATTGTTGATCGATTTTCACCTCGATGTACTTATATTCGTATTCTGTTCGGCCTCTTTTCTGTTCGGCTTTAGCCGAATTTGCCGGCTTTCGGGTTAAAGAGACCCTGCTTTGCGGAAGCAAGTCTAACACTGATGTATATGTTCACCTTGCTCAGTATAACATTGTCAGTTCCAGCTCTCTTTTTTGATGTTTCAATATTCGATGTTAATTGTACCTTTTATTGTGCTTGACCCTTTCGTGAAAGAATTAAATTAATTCTTTTAATTCTCTTAGAAACAGACCTAATTGTAAGTAAAAGTTTTTAGATTTTAGCTCTAGAAACTAAATGTATAACTTGTGAAGAAGAAAAGTTACCACGGTCCTCCTGCTGATCACGAAAGGGTTAATGTTCAGTCAATGGATTACGCAGGAGAGATTTTAAAATATTTTACTGTAAACAATAAATTACCTCGAAACTCTTCAACGTAACTCCATCGACTATAACAAAATCACTAAACGTTATTTGTTCACTGAGAAAAGATCTTCGATTGCCTCATCAATTTTTGTAATAGGTAGCCCGCGGTAAAATGTCAGTCGGAAGAAAATGCCATGTTATGAAATTATTTGAACATTTTCTATAAAAATAGATCTAGTATAGTTTTTGAACTGTGAATTTTGACATAATTTAGTTTAACACATCATCTGCCTAGTTTTTTACATCTTACTACTATTGTACATAACAGAATTTTTATTATAATAAGCATATACCTAATGATAAAAAATATTGTAAGATGATTAAATCTTTAAAAGATTATATGGATAATGCGTTAGGCAGTATCTTTTTATTTTACATTGTTGTATCTAGTCATTTATGATTATTCAAAATTTTATATCAAATGTCACTTATTTTCCATAAGCATTGTAAAGAATTTCAGCTTATCACGGATGATGATACAATGGTAGTCGACGTGTTAAGTATCTGAAAATTTATAGATTCTTTTTTGAGATAGAGCGACTAGCGAGTAGAGAGATGTAGTGAGTAGTCTTGGGTCAGTTTAAAAAAGAGTGGCATGTTTCTCTCGTATTCTTTTTCCACGGGTTACCCGCAGCAATACTGAAGTTTCATAAAGTCAACGTTGTCTTGCGTAAATGTGATCGGCGAATTTTCAATCTGCGATATCCTATCTTTTTTTTTTAGATCAAATCTTTTCCCTTCATGTCGGATAAAATTTTTCTTTGTAAAGGGGAAATGAATATTATCGAATAACGATAAGTATAAATTCGAATCCCTCACACTCGGACGATCACATTTATCACGTTGGGTTTGGAGCAACGAGATTACCAATGCCAGTGCCTCTGTGTCGCATATAACGTTCTTTTGCCGTTAATTAATATACCTTCGGCTGTGTAACTGATGCATATGTGTATATACGCGACATCGCTCTCTTTCTATCAATTCTGATCGAATGATTTGCAGACAAACGACGCTCTTGGCAGCACGTACAACTGGATTTACTTTATACCGTTGATCGTCCTCGGATCATTCTTCATGCTGAACTTAGTTCTTGGTGTCTTGAGCGGGTGAGTATGTCCCTCCCGACAGCATCCCCCGCGACATCCTTTCCGCCCAGAGAAAAGAGTGACAATCATTGTTTCCGATCTAGCGAAATCGCGAGGTTCATTATTTCAGAATGATTTTTTTTCCTCGTCAGGGAGTTTTCTAACGAAAGAACGCGCGTCGAACGGCGGGCAGCTTATCGGAAAGCGAAGAGCAAACGACTCTTCACCACTGCGTTCAGTTCCTACTTAAAATGGATCACTCAAGCAGGTCTTCAATTAGTAGACGTTGCCTGATTAGTATGCAATAAATAGTATTCTGTTTGCGTATTTAGCACAACTGTTGTGGTTAGAAATATAAAATAGATCAAATAAATCATTATATAATTTATAATGATTAATTAATGATCTTAAATATTTATTTCTTTTTATTGGAAAAATTTATTATGAGTTTCTTAATTTGTAAATTACGGTACTGTGATTTAATCTACATATTTATATTATATTTGCTGTTAATACAAAATGTTATATACAAAATTGCTTCTTGATGAGTGTAAAAAAAATTTAAAATTGTACACTGCTGAACACGCAATGAGAATATGATGCAAACTGTGTATTCATAGAAATATGAATTTTTAGGCATTGGCTCATCTATTTGACTAACGCTAGATATTTTAAATATTTGATTAAGAGAAAGTAATGCAAGAGAATATTTAACAATAATAAATTTATCATAATCCCGCCTATGTTACATGGCTCCCACGACGTAAGCCAGCTTTGAAGAAGTCTGTGAAAGAATATCTCGTAAAAAAATTATTTCTTTTTTAATACCCCCAATGGCATTCTTATTAAATAAGTAAATAAGGTTGACTTATTAAACAAGGCAGTATCGTTAGAATATTAACGGCGAAACGCCAGAAAGTCCTCTGCTAAACTTAGCCTTTATACTTCTGAGTAAGCTGCCATGTCGTCTGTATCACGCTTGTAGAGAGTTTGCGAAGGAGAGAGAGAAGGTGGAGAACCGGCAGACCTTCCTGAAGTTGCGAAGACAGCAGCAGCTTGAGCGCGAACTGAATTGTTATCTCAATTGGATCTGCAAAGCAGGTTAGATCAATCACCGTAGAAGAAACACGTGAATTGAAAAGGATTGATTGAACAGGAATTTGTTTCGCGAAAATTTAGAATTTACTTTGTAGTTTTTAAAAAAAATACGAAATAATACCTTAAGAAAAGAATTCAAAATTTACAGAAAAAAATTAATTGTACAATAAATGTATTCTGTATTTTACAATCTGATTCCCAAGATTAAATATTAAATCTTTTAAACATAAATATTTTCTTATCAATCTATTTTAATTCACTTCCTTAACAATATGCTTGCAAAACAGCTCGCTTCGTACGCTAGACTCTTCACGAGTCGCTTCTTCGTCGTAAATAAAAATATAATAATATAATAATGCACGTAATATGAATTATTGCTGATATCTAATGTTTATTTTTCAGAGGAAGTGATACTCGCCGAAGAGAGGACCACGGAAGAGGAGAAGATGCACATATTAGAAGGTCCATATAACGCAACGTATATCGATATCATGAATATTCACTTCCATAAAGTTGAAAAGATTTGCGAAGCGAGTATCTCCGAAATGTGCTCGTACATATTTATATAGAGTGCTCCGAGTACTCAGAGTGCACTCAGGGTGACTCGGATTTCTTTCGACGCAGCCGAATAGATTTTTTTCTTCGCTAAAAATACATTGGATGCCGTTTTCTTACAATTAGACAAACCTCATAATTCACGATTTTAATAATCCTTTAGTTACCGCGCTATTTTTCGTAACACGAATCGACACGTGAAATTTTGAGAAATTCAGTATAAAAATATCAATTTATATTTTTAACGTGCGCATGTCATTAGACAACAAAATAAAAGACATCGCAATTATATTAACACATTTCATAAATATGATTCTTTCGTGAAGGTCTGTGAAATTGGTACTCCAAAATTTTGATTGATATTTAATTGCCCACAATTTGCCCACATTTGTCTATAAATTATTATTTTTATCCACCTTGCAAAAAATTAAAAATAAACAAAAAATTTTATTATTAACACTCCTAAGTGCGTTTTAATTTTTTTCTATTTTTTTTAAGATGGACAAAAAATAATTATTTATCGACAAATGTGGACAAATTTGTGGAAATATCAAATGTATTATCAATTTTGAAAAAATTTGCATTTTCAGATGTCAATTTCACAGACTTCTTTTGTGATTTTATCAGTACTTTTCGATCAAAAATTTATATTTTCAGTAAAATATTAATTAAGTCAAAATTTATAAAGAAGCTCACGTAATTTAATCTACTGCTTTATTTTGCACAGTAAGAAGAAGAGCAGCGGCAAAGAAGAAGAAGCTAAAGAATCTCGGCAAGAGCAAAAGCACCGACACCGAAGAAGAGGAGGGCGAGGACGACCAGGACGATGGTGAGTTGTATTTGGCCAACTTGGTGTCCAGTTGTGTCAAGTATTCTCTTCTCGTTCACCTCTTTTACATTTCGAGTTGATGATTCTTCTTCAAAATATTCGAACGAACTTGTGAAATTGAGACCAAGTTCAAGTAGTAAGGGTTTTCACGATTTCTTAGTAGTCAGAACCTATGTTATATCAACCAATGACTTCCTCTGGAAGCGTGAAGCAATTAGAAAGCAAATTCCAAAATGGAGAATTTATAAAAACTTTAATTTACAAAAATTTAATTGATTTATGATCGATATTGCAATCTTGCGATACAATAGTTGTGCCATAAAAATAGCTAAGAATTAAATTTCGTATCTGGGAAATATAAAGGTTTTGTAATATATTTTTAGAATTTATATAGTGCGAAGGAAATCGTTGGTTTGAAATTTTGGCCCGCCTTTTCTCTCGTTCTAAAATTCTTCTCCATTTATTGGCACGTTAGCCTATTTTCATGTTCATCGACATATTTGTTAACACCTTGTGGGTTCATGCCTGATTTATCTTTCGTATCGAGAGGAAAAGAAAAAAAAAGCGACGCTGAAAAATTATCTTCTTCTAATTTTTGCCGATGAATATTCTAAACACACGCTATCAGATGCTCCTCTTGTTTCAGTGCCTAAGAAAAAGCTCAAAGGTAACTACAACCGTGA
The DNA here is from genome assembly GCA_928718305.1 of Tetramorium bicarinatum. NCBI lineage: Eukaryota > Metazoa > Arthropoda > Insecta > Hymenoptera > Formicidae > Tetramorium > Tetramorium bicarinatum. The sequence goes on along the minus strand of OV788323.1, from coordinate 23,604,174 downwards.
ATGCTACGACTTTTCGCAAAGAGCTACGTAAAATAAGGCTGTATTCGTAATCTTACATAACTGTTTTATTTTTGTATTTTTATTTGAGAGATTTTTTTTGTTGATAATACACACACGTACAAGTAATATCGTGCATACACGAGCACAAGTACATGATTAGACTCGGGCTACTGCTTAGTAAATAAATTACTTGATGCCTATTCGCGTATACAAGATGTATTAATTATCGTGCTTTACTTCATTTAAACATGTAAAAGTTAATCTGACCGCATTGAAACGTAGTTTAATAAGTAATAACGGACCTAGATTTTTATCGACAGCCCTAATTCTGGTTAAAGATATTTCTTAAGCGTATATATCATTTAAAACATTTGAGTATATCTACCAATTATATGCAAACAAAGCATATACTTTGATATAAACTTTTAAAGAACAATTATTAGAAATTAATTAAATATTAAATGCTTTTATGTAAAAATGTTACTGGTTGAGTTTAAATATTCATTTGTAACTACTATATGATTTTAATAAATTAGTTTTAAACGTAAAATGTGCAGAGATTTTAATACATACAAAATTACGGGTTACTATTCGCTCACGCGTAAAAGTATAAACTGCCAAAGCATACTTTACACACCCAGATGAAGTATGATCATCACATAGCTAGATTATTTATATTGTATTAACTCGCAGGCTGTGGTTACTCGTGGTAGAGGATGTAATGAGGATGATGTAATAGAGAATGTAATTATTGCATTCTATGTAATTATTCGGACCGACTTGCTGCTGATTTTGTGGCTGATATGTATTATTCGAGATCACGCGGACCTTGCGCGAGAGACAGATCGGAGAACTCGGGAGCTAACTCATTTTTGTTTTTTTAGGTATTGCTTATATTAGCTGATGTGGCGATATATGAATATTAGATTTTTTTATGACCGGGAACATTCGCACAAACATTGAAAGATATTTTCTTTCAGACAATTAAAACAGGAAATATATTATTTTTTTGAGAATTTTTATCTTTTAACATCTACAAAAATTTACTATAATAATTACATTCAATAATCTTTCTTTTTCTGTGAGATAAATTTTGATAATAATGTCATTTATTATTAAGTGCCAATGTTTCCGAAGGAAATATTTCTACAATGTTTAGGTGTACCGTATGATGGTGGAATACTGATTAATGTTTTTATTATATTGACTTACACGATTACATAATTTTAGCTAGTTAAAGCTGACAGAACAGTAGAGTACTTAGTATTGTCAAACGAGAAATTGAATCCCTTGAGTAGTGTACAAATCCTGTCCTATAGAGTTTGATAAATAGGCTAATTTCAGCCTGTCAACACATAGTCCACACATAGTAACTAAGTAGATATAATATATACGCATCATCATATCATAGTCGTAATCGCTTGGTAGAGTAATTTAGTATAGAACTTTGTATGTCTATTTTTATATCTATATTTCGTTGAACCGGAGGTAAAGAAAATTTTCTAATTCTTCCAGTCGATGTAATAAGACAATTTTAAAAGTATTTGATTTCTTTTCTGCTCGTAATGAGCGTTTCTTCCCCAAAACTTCTACAACAATGTCATTATTCGCAATTTCGCAGAGTTTAAAGACTTCAAATAATTTCAAGTTAGTATAGATGATTATACTTTGGATCGTGCAATCTAAATCCTTGAACTCGTAATCGCAGAAATAGCTTAGCAAGTAGTATAAAAAACGTGACGTAGACATAGGACAAAAATTCTTAAGTTAAACAAAAGTTATATTACCTACGTCAAAATGAAAGTACATACGATGCCATTCAATTAACAATCGACTGGTCTGTAAAGTGTGTTGTAAGTGTATTTTATCGATTGTATTTTATGCTGAAGAAGTATTTTATACTTTGTAGGGTTCTCGAGAGCCTCCTACTTCAAGTCAAAGGTAAAGAAGCAGGGCACATGCCTACAATTTTGGCGGGCCGAGAAAAGGTTCAGATTTTGGATACGTAATTCCATCAAGTCGCAGCAGTTCTACTGGTTCGTTATCGTCCTTGTGTTTTTCAACACCGTCTGCGTGGCCGTCGAGCATTACGGTCAGCCAGATTGGCTCTCCGCTTTTCTCTGTGAGTTTCGTTGACTTTCAATTTAATTACTATTCTATTTAATGGTTTATATAGCTCGTATAAAAATTTATTTGCTCAAATTAGCTTACTAAAAGATATCTTGACAATTAATGCTGAGATTTGAAGTACTTTGATACAATGAAAACTTATTGTATTTAAAATGATCAAATTTGTGGGAGAGTTTTAGAATTTTAAATCGGTCTCTTTTTGTTCACAGACTGCGCAGAGTTTGTGTTCCTGGGCCTCTTCATGATGGAGATGTTCATAAAAGTCTACGCGCTCGGTCCTCGCACATACTTCGAATCGAGCTTCAATCGCTTCGACTGCATAGTCATCTTAGGCTCGATCTTCGAGGTGATCTGGTCCGCGTTCAAGTCCGGCTCTTTCGGCCTCTCCGTCCTACGTGCCCTTAGACTCCTGAGAATTTTTAAGGTCACCAAATATTGGAAGAGCCTGAGGAACCTCGTGATATCGCTGCTAAGCTCGATGCGCAGCATCATTTCTCTCCTCTTCCTGCTCTTCCTGTTCATACTCATATTCGCGCTGCTCGGTATGCAGCTATTCGGCGGCCAATTCAACTTCGAGGAGGGCACGCCGCCCACTAATTTCAACACCTTTCCCATCGCACTACTCACTGTCTTCCAAGTGAGTACAACAAAATGTCATTTTACGATTCTAGTATATAAATATTAAATCTGAAATAAGGAAATATTGTAAAAGATGACGGATCTTTTATTTGCCATCTATTGTAAATAAATTGTACTCGAACTTTAACAAGTAACAGCTAAATTAATTATTCTAACAATAAGTGCATAAAAACATGTAGTTGGCGAGAAAAATATTTGTTTTATAGTCTCGCTGACCCTCGAGAGATGTAACATGACGTACAATTTGTATACTTTATATAATATAAACAAATGTTAAATATATGATGAAATATATGAAGAAAGTAGTTTTATGTATTTTAAATGCGATAGAAATTGGATATTTTATTGAGAGTAAATATACATTGTTTAGTGAACGATGGAAATAATTAAACGCTTAGAATGAGGAATATTTTGTCTATTAATGTAATAATGGACGACAATGATGCAGATCCTGACTGGAGAAGACTGGAACGAAGTGATGTACAAGGGTATCGAGTCGCAGGGCATGACCCATTCGCTCTACTTCATCGTGTTGGTGCTCTTCGGCAACTACACTCTGCTGAACGTCTTCTTGGCTATCGCCGTCGACAATCTCGCCAACGCACAAGAGCTGAGCGCCGCCGAGGAAGAGCAGAAGGAAGAGGACAAGGAGAAGCAGTTGCAGGAGCTCGAGAAGGAGATCGAGTCGCTGCAGAGGCCCGGGGACGGTGGCGCACCGAGGGTGGAAATTTGCCCTCCAAGCCCAACTCAGAATTTGTAGGTTTCCCTCCTTTTGCCGTATTCGTGGAAATTCTCGTCTCTTCTTAACGTTTCATTGTACTTATAGCAGATAATATATAATTTACAACGAATTATTACTTTTTTACGATAAGTATGAATTGTGAAAGATGTTCTTTCTTCATGGAAGGTTCTTTATTGGAAATCGAAATAGTATATCCTCTCACATATTCTGTATAGCAGAAAAAAATTCGACATTCCCTAGTTAAGAATAATTTAAAAGACGCGCTGATAAAATTTCATAAAGTTGTTCTTCTTGAGCTCGAGTCTCTGTTTGTGATCTCTGTGTGAGATAGAATCGGAAATTTCACAGAAACTTTGACATAAATCTAGCAACTTTGCAAATTTTAATTTTACACAAAATCATCTGAGCAAAACGAAGTGATTAGTAATTATTTAATAAGAATTTAATAAGTTGATAATACCTAATGTCGATTAATTTAGAAAATGTAAATTAATTAAAAAATATAAAAAGCAATACTGATGGAGAGGCACAGAATGGAGAACGACGTCTCGTCTTTTCCAGCAGAGACGGAAGAGTTGAAACCCAGACGTCCGAAGAGAGAAGGCAGGATGACGACGACACGGGACCAAAACCAATGCTGCCATACTCCTCCATGTTTATACTGTCCCCTACGAATCCGTAAGTAATAATAATAATCCGATCACTAAATTCTCGCCAAGAATACAAAAATTCTTAATAAATCAAATTTGTTATTAAATTAATAAAATCAATCGATGTTTGCACATAAATTAAAAAGCAGACACCTGACCTACATTTTACTAGCGATTATATTGTCCATTATTTATTTTGATATTTTCTAATATATTTTAACATATATTATTCTATTATTAACATATTATTAATCATTATCTATTAATAGAATTAAACATATTATCTATTATTAACATATATATTATTCTATTATATATGTATTATACAAAATTATTCTTCTCATCTTGAGAACGAAATTGTTGCTAGAATAACGAGATCGTCTGTTTGCAGCATAAGAAGAGCCGCCCATTGGGTCGTGAACCTTCGGTACTTCGACTTCTTTATAATGGTGGTGATATCGTTGTCGAGTATCGCGCTGGCCGCCGAGGATCCCGTTTCGGAGTTCGCGCCAAGAAACACAATCCTCAATTATTTCGATTACGCGTTCACTGGCGTTTTCACCATCGAAATGGTGCTGAAGATCATCGACCTCGGCATCATACTGCACCCGGGCTCGTATCTGCGCGAGTTCTGGAACGTTATGGACGCGGTCGTAGTGATATGCGCCATGGTGTCGTTCGCCTTCGACATGACCGGCAGCACGGCCGGCCAGAATCTCTCGACCATCAAGTCGCTGCGAGTGCTACGAGTGCTCAGGCCGCTTAAGACAATAAAACGCGTGCCGAAGCTCAAGGCGGTGTTCGACTGCGTGGTGAACAGTCTCAAGAATGTCATTAACATTCTCATAGTGTATATATTGTTCCAATTCATATTCGCTGTGATCGCGGTGCAGCTGTTCAACGGCAAGTTCTTCCACTGCACCGACGAGAGCAAATATTCGAAATCGGATTGCAAGTGAGTATGTTGTTTCATTCAGTCCTTTTTTGCTTCTACATGTCGTGTGCTGTGTGTTGAGAAAACCGTTTCGGAGAGAACAGATAATTATATTAGAACATTTAACAATAATCGAAACTTGAACATTGGTTTCAATAAGTAAGCAATATGAGTAAACTTTTAACAGAACGAAGGCAGAAAAAAAACTGAAATAAAGCTCTTTACATTTATTTACAAATTGTATTTTTACAAATGGTACGAGTAGAAATGGTGACTAATTTTGCTTTCGTGACAGCGGTCAGTACTTCATTTTCGAGGAGGGTAATATCGTACCGGAGCTCAAACCACGGAAATGGGAATCCCAGTCCTTTCATTACGACAACGTGATGGTGGCCATGCTGACGCTGTTCGCCGTCCAGACTGGCGAAGGCTGGCCGCAGATCCTGCAGAACTCGATGGCGGCCACGTACAAGGACCAGGGCCCCATCCAGAACTTTCGTATCGAAATGTCCATTTTCTACATCATCTACTTCATCGTCTTTCCATTCTTCTTCGTCAACATCTTCGTGGCCTTGATTATCATCACGTTCCAGGAGCAAGGAGAAGCTGAACTGCAGGACGGTGAAATCGATAAGAATCAGGTAATCAGGTCTCATGTCCATCTTCACTCAAATTAATTTTATTAGCGTTATTTCATTAGTTATCTTTACGAAAACTTGAGTAAATTAAAAAGAATGTGAAGTCACTCTATGAGCCATTAAAATTTTAATCCTTTTAAAAGTGAAAAACATTAAATAAATATAAAGTTATTATATGTATATTAATAAATAATTATTTCTATATGAATTTCTATTGTATGAAAAATTTTTATAAAATTATAGATACTTTTAAGTATGTTAAATACATTTTCTTATCCTTTTAAATTTTTATTTTAATTTTTATCTTTACCACATTTTTAACACATATACGATTGCACAAAATTTTACAAGTATTAATATGGACATTAATAATTGTTAATCTTTCAGAAATCATGTATAGACTTTACAATACAAGCTCGTCCGCTCGAAAGGTATATGCCGAAGGAGCGGAATAGCGTAAAGTACAAAATCTGGAGGATAGTCGTATCTACGCCATTTGAATATTTTATCATGATACTCATCGTATTGAATACAATACTACTTATGATGAAGGTAAGTGTCACGATCTCTCTCTTGCACTGCAATTTCTCTAGAGAGATTCGTTAATCAGATTACCAATTTTTTCCCCGATCAGCTCGCGGAAGCGCGAATAAGAAAAGAAGAACGTATTCTGAAATACGAACCTTCTTATGCGAGTAGTCGAAAACAAAACTTGTACGCACCAAAATTCTTATATAAATTAAAATTTCTTTTGAGCGCTGGTACGAGAGAACTTTTGCAAACTTTGTGGCCAGCTTTGTTTTCAATTCCTCATATCGCGGCTCCAAATCAAAGGAGGCATAAGTGCAAATTGTTGTTATTTTTTCAGAATGCATATCGACAAAAATCATTTTTGTTTTTTTTTAATTTAAAATCAGAATAAAATATTTCTGAATCGGTAAAAAAGTTTTTTTTCTTTTAGAGAGAAAGTAATGCATTTATTAATTTAAAAATAAAAATTTGCTCATGCCTCAGTTCTGGTATTGCGATGTATCGCCCGTTTATCTTTGCGTCCTGCGATAATTGTCGTTCCTAGTTTCTTCAACATATGCGCGTTCTCTTGGCATAAGACCCGTTAGGTCTATCGGCAACTTTAACCAATCGACAAACAGTCTCGTCTCTTGTTAGCATTAACGAAGATACGCGAGATCGTAAACGAGAATATGTCGTGTCCAAGCAGAGTACGTAATACCGAATGACTGTACCATATCTATATATCACGTTATATACGTACGAGGACATTGTTGTTCTTGCCTGCTGACCTTTTTTGATCGTTTTCTCTGTATAACTGTATCACCCTTGTATTTTATCAATACGTGTACACAGCTATGTCGAATTTTATCTCATTCCGTTTCCTGAAAGTCTCCCAGCAAAATTTCTTCCTCTCGAACGGCACAAGGTTCGTTTTACTTTCGTTTCTACACTTTGTTTCCTGAATAAAAATGTTTTGTATTTTTAATAATTCAATACTAACATATAGTGTTATATCTTTTAATAATTGATATACAAAATGCATTTAATTTAAGATAACTTATCTTACGTTTTTTTAAATTAATGCCTCATAATGTTTAATGAATTAGTTTTATTAATATTGATCAGTGATTCTTTAATCTTCAAAATATTAAATTATTTTTTTATCCCATTTGTTTTGTAATGAAAATACGTTAATAAAATTGCGATTATTCTGTAAATATCTAAAGATTACATGGTGTATCGCAATATTTAAGTATTTAATAATAAAAATAAAATTAGCAACTTTTTAAAAACTTTACACGCATTGTATAATTTTTGCAATTCTCGCAATATAGATTTATTCATCTTTAACACAAATTCACTTACAATAAAAATTTATTTTCTCATCTTAATATTTTGAAGATTAATAAAACAAAAAAATTTTTTGTATTTGGTTCTTTGCTTTAATTTTGCCGTATATTTTTATTAATTTATATAATTTTTTTCTTTATCTTAGAATTGATTTCTATTTGATCCATCATTCCATTTGCATGGTTGCCGCTGTGTCCTCGTCTTCGAAGTAGACTTATTCGAGAACGTGCGAAGAGGGAACACGTTTTCGAACATCAGTATAATGACACCATGTATAAACACCAACGTGCGTTCGACTCTTGCATTTGTCTTGCTAATACCATGTTTTAACTGGTAACGGGGTGAAGCGTTGCACTTCTACTTGGTCCCTGCTTGATATGACTGACTTAGAAAACCAGGGTGCCAAAAAATTGCGTCTATAAGCCCTGCACGTGAGAATCCACGTGTTGCTCTGAAGCATCTTTAATCCCTGCCCGTAAGCTGTCTGATTCTTCCTTCTCGATACCTCTCTCAGAAAATATAACAATCACAACTTTTTCAAATAAATCAATAAATTTGATTTCAAATAATTCAATAATTTAATACTATAATTTAAACAACAAATTAATTTTATATTTTCTTATACGTAAGATCAAGTAAACGAATTTTTATCTGAAGCGAAAGCAATACAAAGAAATTTACAACTGTAACAAAATTATTATTTATTTATAATATATTTTATTATAATTCAATGTAACAGAAAAAATATTTATTAGTTTTCTATGAGAAAAATAATTCAAATTTTTTACAATGATTAAAGGACTACTTATTAGGAAATTGCTCAAAAAATTTTCCTAATTTAATAATTATTAATAGTTATTTTTACACATTTTATTTATATTATTTATTTCATTTTATTAATAACGATGATTGAATGGAAGATTTGAATGTTGAGTGAGTTTTTTCTCTAAATTATTGTTTTATTCACTTTTCTGATTATTAGTAATTAGATATTGTTACTATAAATTACGGTACATTTTTTCTGCGAGATTTTGTCTTCAATTTGATTCGCTCTCAAATTCTCAAAGTCATTTACTGTTGTTAGAATAGACGGGAGAGAATTGATCACGGATTCACGCACGCTTTCAGTCTTGAGCCCAAGAGTCCTGTACTCTATTCTAAGTTTCTTCATTTGCTTTCCAGTTCTATAACTTATACAGTTGAACGCACGAGATGAATATCTACCCTCGTATCTCTGTTTCTCATGAACGAGATCGTAGACTGAGCCTGAATTAGAGACATACACACATACACCTATTACGCTAATTCGAATCCATATGCAATGTCCGATTATATGATTTATGGTCGGACTTGTTTGCCTGAGAAAAAGAAACACAGAATGTTCAAATCACTTGCACACGCACTGCACTTGGTCTTGAAAGCACATATTACATGAAACACGATGTGTTCATGTTGTTCGGCACGCTTGCACTCGAGCGAGGAGAACAATATTTTGTTATTGCGCTATAAAAAAAAAAGATTTGTATGTTTTTGAAATTTTTGAAAGGAAAAAAAGTAAAATTAATAAAAAGTTAAAATCAACAAAAGCAGAATTACGTATGTATTGTTCACATTTTTATCTGAAAATATACTGTCTTTCAATATCTCGTGACTGGAATAATTAAAGAAAATAATTTAACATTATTTTGTAATTTACAGTTAAAAAGAATTTGTTTTATCTTTTGCGTATTTCACTTTGATGTCACAAAATTAATTAGTTTAATTTCTCTCAGATATATCAGACATAATACATTAATTTATTACTGTGAAATAATACAATGCAAATTAATCAATTCGATACTTTGGTTGCAATTGATTGTCTTCTCGTTTGACACAGCGACGGCTGATGTATCTATATATGTATACATATAGGGTGCACTTCTCACACACGTGCAAAATTGCGTGTCGCATGCTGGCTGCCGCCGAAACAGATCGACCGATATTAAACAACATTAGATATCTGCTGAATGTGTGTGTGTTTTACAGCGACAAGGAACACACTTTGCACGGGACGTTCGCACGTTTCACCCTCTCCTTTTCCCATATAAAGAAAAGGAAGATTGCAAAGAAATCTGAGCACTTCGGAAAGTGAACTTTCGTAATTCCTGACGATTCCTTCGTTATTCGAATTGCACTCTTTTCGTTCTGGAACTCCATTTACTTTAAGTGTTTTTGTTGGATTGTTTTTTTCGTTTCCTTCGACCGTTTCACTCTTTCCTTCTCTTTTTTCTGGTCACAGTCTCTATCGATTTTGCAACTAGTTTTTTCAGACACTGATTCGTATATGCCCAACCTACAGTCCACAACTCCTTGGGAAATAATGGCAGAAAAAGAATTAACAACTAACGCCGTTATTCTTAATGATATACTTAAATTTCAACGCACGTATTAATATGTAGCAGTTTAAATGTTAACTTGAATTTTTTGTCTTTTGTCTCCAATTTCTCATGTGTAAAACGTACAGTTTAGATGTACATTTAAAGTTTCCCTGATTATCGCAGATATTTTTACAAGATGTAACACAAAAAGAAACTTGTCTTGAAACTTCCCTTTGTGTTACAGTAAATGATTTTTTTTCTTTTTGTCGTTAAGTCCGACGGAGTTCATTATTCCCGATATACAATCTATTGATCTAGAAAACCAATCGATCATCATGCCCGATATCTGTCATAGCATCGTTAACAAATCGATTAAAGAGATACATAAGGCAAAGAGATAGTCTGCGAAGTGCAGGTAATGGTAGTGGTAGTTAATCTACGTATACATGATCGACACCACACTCGTCTTTCGACGAATTGATATCGCAGGAATGTAAGAGAACAAACGTTTCATTTAATACACGCATACCGATTAGGCTCGTACACGTATAAATTTTTACGATAGGAAAATGTCCCCCCTGCCCCGCCCTACATTCTACGAATATATAGGCGTACATCACTACATTTTTTTACATATACGTAATTTTGCATATATTTCTTGCACTTTATCTTACACGCCGTACGTATGTACGACTGAACGACTGTGTACCAATTCATGACACCCGAAAGCTGACACATAACATGACCCGCGAATCATAACAATTTATTTGAAATTTTATTATACACTTTTTTAATTCTTATCTCGAAAAGTTTTATTTTGACATTATTTGACGTTATTCTGTATTTGATGCAATTTCTACAGCGCTATGCAAATAAAACAATATGAAGGGGATGATAATACATCAGCAGGGCTAATTCTATGTGTCATGTTAAGATTATTTTGTTTATCATGATAAACATGTAAATGTCATGTGAAGTTAAAATTCTTTTTTTTTTATATGTATAACTGCTTTCTATATAAAATTATTCGCGTTTTTAAATACAATAAATTGCAAATTGATTCTATTAGTGATTTTAACTGTGATATTAAATTTAATCAACAGGAAAACTTATTAAATAAATTTTATTTAATATATTTAATAGTTAAAATTGCACAGTACATCTGTTTTCAATGTTTAATCCTGCTGGCGTGGTTACCCCTGGCGTTTTACGATATATATTGTGCAGCACAGAATGTTCATGTATCGGTGCACAGAGTATCGTGAAAGAAAAAGAGAAAAGATGACAACAGAGCCGCTTCTTCCTTCCTCCCACGAAAGATCGGAGGAAGGAAGAGGATCGTGCCGAAAGAAAAAAAGGTCTCGTCTACACGCGAGACACGCGATTTAAAGCTTGTACGTACGTACGTATGTCTGTCTGTCCGGCCGTGTGTTTGTCAGTGTATGCATTGCAGTTCCATCAGCAAAGCGAACCGTACAAGAACACGCTGAAGTACATGAACATGTGCTTCACGGGGATGTTCACTGTCGAGTGCATACTGAAGATCGCAGCATTCGGCGTGAAGGTAGGCTTCACACACCGCCAAACATCCTTCATTCATCGAGCTCTCAATATATTCCGAATAAAGCGAGATTTAATTCGAAACTCTCGCCAAGTCGAGTCATGCGAAAGATGGCTCTTCGTGACCGTTTTCCAGAATCGGAAATCTGAAGAAATTCACCTCCTCTCCTTAATAGTCGTATCGCGCGATATAAGCATAGATTGTCGAGATAATTGATAAACATTGAAATAATTTGGCGTTGAATGTATTTCAAGTACGTAATATTAATCTATCAGAAAAAATATTATTAGAAAAATTATTTAAAATGTTAAAATGTTACGAGGCAAGAACGAGGCAAGAATAGCAGAATACCGCAATGATCTTAGTGATGATGAAAAACGTGGGAAAGTCGCGAGAGAGCCATTTTTCGCGTCGCCGGGTAAGTGCCGCTTATTAGAAGGTAATTAGAAGCGGTTCTTCGCGAGTACCGATGTAGCAATACGACGTATCGGAACACTTTCGGTACTCCGAAGATATCCGTATACATATACTCTCTATCTCGCGCGTGTATACCTCTACAAGTATATAGAGTATACTATTTAGTGAACTTTCTGTGCGCAGGGCTGAACAAGCGCTAGATGCTGTCGGAGTAGTTGTAGCGTTTCCATTTCTCGATATACCTTCGTACGAATATATAGATATGTATCTCGATAGAACTAGAATGGTATTTTTCGATGGTGCTCCACTGTGCAAGGATATAGCTGCAAGATCTAGATAGAAACTTTTTTTTTATTACTCGTACTCGTTGTTTTGTCCTTGGGATATGTATCAACAGATAAACTCTACAAGTACTTTAGTATGCAAAAAAATGCTCAGCTCTGTACACGTAATCGAGCTTCAGGGGCAATCTGGGGAGGCTTGAGATATAATACATTTAAGGCACTTGATATCTCCATTTTCATGTCTAAATCTGATTCTGAATATCTTTCATAAAAATTCGATGCTAAATGAAATAAGAAAACACAACATTTTCGTTAGTATTTTCAAGCCGTATTGGCTTTGGAATCATATTATTTATTTAGTGAATTACATTTTTGTGGCTATCTGAGTCTGAACTTTCAAAAGAAAAAAATTTGTGATGTACAGAAAAATTTCTGTAATATACAGATCATAATTAAGCACAATCAAATATAATTGAAAAAGTTTTACAAAAACAAAATAATTAATTAGATATGAAAATTAGATATAAAATTTTATTTATTACATTTAACACTATAATAAGCAGAAACAATGCAAATCTTCCCAGGTTTCCTACACTCATAAATACACTAAACACAATGATAATGGGATTAAATCATGAATTGTAAATTTAGAAATGCATTTCTTATTTTTATTTATATTTATATTTTTACGATATTAACTTATTCTTCTTTTATCCCGTTATCGCAATAAGCTAATTACATTGACTTTATACAAGTTGCTAAAAAGAACTCATACTACGATCGAATACTTGCAAAAATCGGTATCTATTATTTCATTAATGCGTATGGCGCGCGCGCGCGCGTACACAACACACACATACACACACAGATATTCGATCGTAGTATTAAATATTTTCTAATAAGTATTTCCGCGAAAATTTAATGTTCTGTGTCATTTTTATTATGCTTCATATTTAATGAAAGATATAATTTATTATACACACTCTTAGAGCTCTAATTAACATATAGTTTACACTAACACACAAAGACAATTACACTTACAAATACACAGACATTCAAAAATTCATACGTGATAAACCTTCATATGGCACTCATAGATATTCAAACATATCGAATTGAAAACATAACTCTCACTCACAATCGGGTCAGTTATTTTCAGTTTCGTATGTCTTTCTTACTCTTTTCGTTTATCTATTTCTTCTTCTTACTGTTCTCTCTCACTCTCTCTCTCTCTCTCTCTGTTTTTATCTGTCTATCTATATTTTTTCTGTTTACTTTCCCTTTCTCTACCTTATGTATATTTTATTTTCTTGTTCATCGTTTTGATTTTGATTCGAAATATTTTTCGAAATGGAAAACGGGCGGGAAATTATTAATCCTAGAAGAAATCTCGAAAATCAAGAAAAGATGTACATAAAGGAAGCGTTGTTTTTTAATATCCCTTGCATGTCTTGCCCGTCTTGCCTGCATCCGCACGTGATCACTTGCACGATCAGATATATTTTTAATCCTCGCATGTGTATATCACAGTTATTATGATTACGTATTGTGGGTTAGGAATGACAATAATGGCGATGACAATGATGACAATGACGATAAAGATGATAATGACGATAATAAAGATGATAATGACAATGATGATGATGATGATGATGATGATGATAATGATGATGATAATGATGATTATGATGATGATGATAACGACGACGATGATGATATAATGATATGATGATAATAATGAGGACGATGATACATAGTGATGACGATGAAACTAAAACCGAGAAGCTACGAAAGCGCTTCTCGCTCCTTTCTAATGCACGCATGTCATTGTGTTGTGAGAAAAAGCATTAACTTTTGACACATGCACACACTCAGCACACATGGAATCGAACATCGTATTCTACGTACACACACCGATCGAGACTTACGTATCACATGTACGACGAGTCTCTTGAAAAATCACTCTGTGAGAGATTGGTTAGACTTGCTTGGTAACTTGGCAAGAAGAAGAGATCCCGCTTCCTATAAAAAATACATGAAATATAAAAAAAAATAAGAGATCAGATTTAATTATTTTTATTAGAAATAATTTTATGATATATTATATATTCGATAGTTATTAAAGTAATTTTTTTATAAAATAATACATTAGAAATGTGTATTTTTAATATTTTTAAATGTACTTTGACACATATTATTTCTATATCTGTATTATTTACGGTATATGATATAAAAACAATACAACTCGATGATCTACCAGTTAGCAATTAAAGCTGTAAGGGGAAAATTTATCTTTCCCTATGTTTTACATTATTGGAATTTACAATTGAAATACAAACCTTAATGGAAGTTTTAAAGAAGATTTAAAAAATAATGAAAAGATGAAAAAACTATAATTATAAATTATATAGAATGATATTACAATGATAATGCAATTACAATGATATGCAAACATATTTCTCGATTAAGTAATACTTATCTTGAACGAGAAAAATAGATGGAGGGAACAATTGAATACGGAAATACGAGACTAATTAAAAAAGAACGAAGGGATATACATATAGATTTATATATGCAGGGCGCACAAAGGAATATTAGAGTCTGGGTTGTGTTACGTCTGTGTGTTGGGTGTATCATGTTTTGTAGTATCACGAAGCGCCGGCAGTTTTATTGGACTTCTTGACCATCGTGAACTTGGTCGTCACTCTCCTTTTCCTCATTGAGTGCATCCTTAAACTCGTCGCCTTCGGATGCAAGGTATAAACAAGCCTCTTAAATCGCTCTAATTCCATCTCACTCTCACTCGACTCACACTGCAAATTTTTATCACTTGTAACTCCATCGAGACTGACATCACTCATCGGTCGTCATTGATTGTGTGATGTTACCGGTCGGAGGATTCTCGTGAAGAAAGTGGGGATCCGAAAAACTGGCGAGAGGAACAGAAGGGAACACATCGAGACATCGCGAAACTGTTTATCGCGAAAATAAAAAGTATCTTTAAAGTTTACTCTTAAGTAGACTTATCAAGATTTCAAGTAAACTGTATGTGATATACGAAATTTTTATTAGTATTTTGAATAGGCATTCAAGAAGTAGTAATTGTCAGAAAACAGGACACTTTAAAAAATTGTTATATCGCTGAATTTCCTACAAATATTGAAAATCTACTAGATATAAAATCCTTTTAACATTAGTAAATATAAGAAAATTAAACTATTATTAACTAGCTTAGTTAAGAAAATAATTTTAATTAAGCAAATTTTGAACTCTTTAATTAATTATAAAAAGATTATTTCTTCAACTTTTTTTACAATAATTTTTACAACAATTACTAAAAAATGATAGTGGAGATTGCTGTACCTCGTTTTTTAGATGTTTTATTTTTGGAATTTGCATAAAAAATCTAAAAAATGTATAATTTACAAATACTTACCCTTAGAAATGTACACAAATTTTTTCATTAAATTTATTTAAACAAAAAGAGAGAAAACTACAATTTAGAATAAATTAAAAATCTATTTCGTGATTTAATATTTCTGTATATTTGTCTTACTAAATTCTTTGTGATTTATTTTAATCACAAACAGTATTTAAATACAGAGTACATGGACTTATTATTGTTCTAGACTAAGTAATATTAAGTATTACTATTAATTTAACTTAATACTAATTAGTTTTAGCAATATTAAATTAATCATAACAATAAGAAAACATGGACAAATTTTTTTAATTAGATGAATTGATTGGTGTTCCAAAGTACGAAAGAAGACGTTCCAAAGTATATCCAATGTATCCAATGTATAGCAATCTCCCTTACTGCAAATCAATAGTTTAAACGAAAACAGCGATTAATTACATTTTTGCTGAGGAAAAATAATCTAAAAATCAGAATATAAGCTTTTGATGTGAATTTTTCAGAAGAAATTTACAGAAATTAAATAATTAAAATTTAATATAGCTTTTACACGATGCATAATGTCCAATCAACTCCTATTTTCTGACGAAAGTAGAAAAATGTTGAATATCAAGTTCGCGTGTCTCTATCTCTCTCACTCTCTCTCTCTAGTTTGCTTGCTATTACCGGCATGCTCCCGTAGATACTTTTCTAGAAAAGATCCCGTCACTTATACTCCAGCCGATCATCGATCACCAAAGCGTGTGATTTGGGTAAACGCTTTAAAAGAAATTCTTGTGAGCAAATATCTTCGTCTTCATGGATCAGAAATTCCATGAGCATTGTTTCATCATAATTATAAAAATATAAAAAGTAAAAAGAATAACTTACTTTTTACAACAAAAGTCATGAATTTTTTTATTGATCATTTAATTAATTAAATTATTACATTTACATTATATAAGTAAAATGCAATATCTCTCACTTTCTAAAATAAATAATTTTTACTTTTGATGATTACAGTAATTTCCTACATTTTAAAGTAATATAAAGTTATTAATCGTAATCAAACACTTGTTTGACTATGTTGATTAAACAAAAAAATTATTTGAAACTATTCTATGACGAAGAGATTTGATCAATGATCGTTATAACATTCAAGAGCACCGTTCAGAGAGACACACGTTACAAAATTTCAATTTAATAAGTATTACGTTCATAAAAGGAGTGCTCACGAACACAAACACGCACACAACACACGTACACAGGCACTCTTACACACAAAATAAATAGCGTACTTTCACAGAAGAAGCAGATTGTGCTGTACTTTTCTTGTATCTCGAAGTCGAACTTGTAGTTTCTTCTCTAGTGGTAGCTACGCAAACATCTCACAAACACTCGAGCTACGCCCAAGTTCGTTCAATAGATTACTGAACATGTCCAATGATTAGTCCAGATTACTTGCTTGCTATTGATATCTATTAATACACAGATCAAGACACAATGAGGGATAAGAAGATTATAAAAAAGTCGAATGGACAAGAATAGATCACTCGTTAATAAAGTATTAGTTTGTATACGTTATTTCTTTTATTCCTGAACGATTGTTTTAATTCCTAAGCAATTACAGTGCATGAAACAAGTGACAATAGATCGCATAAGGTAAGCAATGCAGAAATCTTAAATGTATGTAATGATATTTAAGAAATATTCTTGTAAAAAATATTAAAATATTTTTTTCAAAGAAATTATATTTGAATGTAATTCAAATCATCCAGATTTAATCTTCTATTATCAGATTTACGTTTTCACGAAATAAAGGCATGAAATGTAATTAAAACGATACTTTCTAAATTGATAATTTTGTATAAAAAATTAGAAAACATCTGTTATTTATTCTCCCATCGACTATATGTATATATTCTGTTTTTAAATTGTGCATTGAATCATTTTTCTTCGCAATTCCTTTTTAATCTTACTCTTCATGATGTCTTGACCTTGATTCTGATTGCTCGTGTACGGAATCAATAATTAGAGTTTTGATCTGCGTGTGTTGCGATGGAAAACATGTGTCGGAGCTGTTTAGCGAGCTTTGGGGTAGTAAAAATAAATATTCAATTGGGGCGATGAGATTACTTTGCTAATCAATTTTTTCAACTGTTCCCGCGGACAGAACTTCTTCAAGGACGCCTGGAATACCTTCGATTTCATCACGGTGATCGGCAGCATCGTGGATGCTCTCGTGATCGAGTTCGGGGTACGTAGAGCACCGGAAAGTAGTGGAAAAAAGAGTATAAGTGTGTTAATTAGTTACTAAACCCGTAATAGAAATCTTCCAGGTATATGCATATGTAATCGGGAACTTTCCAGGAAACCCGAGACTAGACTATGATGATTGCGTGTTTTAACGAAAAGTCATTCCGATGAAATCGCATCAAATGTCAGAATTAATCTTGTATGTTGACGGATATAAAAGTGATCATAATATGGATGAACTAAATGAAATGTTTTACATTTTGGTATATTTATGGTATATTTGATATATTTTGGTATATTTATGAATTGGTATGTAATAAATATAATAAGATAAAATTTTTTTATAGAGAAAATATTTTGATTATATTTATAATGAATATTTAATTTTTTTCCCCCAAAGTAATACGATTATAACGAGCATTATATATCGGAAATCGAGATTAAAAATTAAGAATCAAAGATTTATACATTCGAGAAATGTAGAATTATACTTTATATATTTGAAAAAATATTATTATATATTTGTCGCAGTATGAAAGGGCAACAGAAAACTTGAATATTTTGTCATCGCGATTATTTCAACATACTAGATTAATTCTCATTGAGACGAATTTGTCGGAATGCACTTTTCGTCAGAACACGCATCAATAATAGTAGTCCTTAATCGTCGCGGCAGTGTTGCTTGATGTGTACCTTTATCTTTCATTTAATTCTTTTGCTGCTTACTTATTGTTAGATTCGCCGTGCAAAATCCGTGTGACGAGCTAGCAGATAAATTACGACAATCGAAGTACCTTTGTATTATCTTTTAGCTTCGTGCTGCATTCATACGCTACATACACCACACCGTACATACATCGCTACATTCGCACAGTATACATTTATGCAATTAAATAGTAAAACAACTGTACATACATACATACATGTACATACATAAACATGTTCCCCATACCAATCCTATCCGTTCTTTGTATTAGGAACATTTCTTTCTATATATCTATATATATATATATCGATATCCTGTGACTTAGATTAACAATGTCAGTTATAGTTTGGAAGAAGAAAAGCAGCAAGTACCATATAGGGTAATTGTCGTAAGATTTCTTCCAAATCATACAGTGACGTTGGTTATTTCGATTCCACTGATGTAGCGATTACAATCTAGCCGATAATATATGTAGGCTATGAATGTAGGAAATGAATATTGATTTGCAAATCTCAGAGAAATATCCAGTAAAAATTTGTGTCTAAATCTGTATATTTGCTGCCTGCGCTTGCAAAATATTTTCCATAAAGATATGTCTTAGAAGTACAGGTAAGAAAATAGCTAGAATTATCGTGAAGTGAGTATTGGTCCTGATATTAAAGTGAGCTACTTACGAAATTACTCATCGCCAATGTTAATTGCCAGTCATTAGTATTTCTGTTCTTATTGTATAAAATGTCAGAAGTAAAACGATCAAAAACTCAATATTGGGGGTGGAATAATCTCGCAATCTTACATATTTCTGTAATAGGACTGGCTATTTTCGAGCGTGACCAGTGATGACCAGCTAGGCCAGCTAGGCCAGCTAGGCCAGCTAGGCCAACTAGAAGGTATAAAGAAGGTATAAAATTACTATGCAATTTTTACGTTGGCGACATAAGTTGGAAGAGGTTACGACGTTGCAAGTACAGAATTAACAAATACCGCAACTCTAAATGTAGTTTTTACGTAGAAATCCGAACTAAACCTTTCTTTGCAACTTCTTTTCGAAAAGCTGCAATTATTATTTGAAATATAGATATCTTTATATGTTATTCTTATCATATATATATATATATATATATATATATATATATATGTGTGTGTGTGCGTGTGCGTGTGCGTGTGCGTGTGCGTGTGCGTGTGCGTGTGCGTGTGCTTGTGCGTGTGCGTGTGCGTGTGCGTGTGTGTGTGTGTGTGTGTGTGTATGTATTAGCGACAATATTAGCAACAATTGTGGTGAAATGGTGATGACAATCAACATGATTTTATTTGAGATTATTTGCAAGCAAAAAGAGACAATTGGGTTTCGGAAATACTATTTTATATTCTCGAGACCCTTCCTAAGTCATTTTTATACAAGTTACTTTTATCCTGTTTATTTATCCTGTGCATGTACTTTTCAGATCACAAAACTATTCATTCGTACATCACACTAACAGTCTCGAACATTTTACAACACGAATTCAGTCGTTACACTGTAGTTACATTACCAAACAATATTTTAAAGGCATATGGATGCGGTGTCTAATCTATCTCGATCTCGATTTACTAATCGTTTTCGTATAAAGAATCTTTGATGCAATAATCGGATATAATTCAATTGTTACAGCAAAAGGATTAGCATAATTATTTTTTTATTACGTAATTGCGTTACAATAATTAAAATAGTTCAAGCATTATAATAAAACATAATTCTTCATTAATGTAGACAAACTTGAGCATTATTAACTCATTAATTTAAAAATAATTAATCCATACAAACTTCTAATAATGTAGAAATTAATTAATAATGTAAATTTCATCAATGTATTAATTTGCAACTAGTCCATTTATACTGGATATAAAAATTAAATTTGTATAAAGACAAAAATGATTTTCAATAAAAAAAAAAGAAAACACTGCTAAACTTAATCTACTGAAATATAACAGAAATACAATTAATTGCTTGTTAAAAAAATATATTCTATTTACTTCTACAATAAATAAAATACTAATGATCAGTAATTCTTAGTAACTTTTATTACAATTGGTTCTACTTTTTTTTCGACGATAATTTTGTATTCTTAAGAAAGATTTTCTTAAATTTCATCGGGGATTTACTGCCGCTCTCATTTTTACATCCTGCGAGAGAATCAAGTTCACTCCACAGCTTCGTTCGTGCATCGCCGAGGATAAGGAAACGCAGCACGTCGAAAGGATTGATATCCCTCGACGTGTGGCATGCAATGCTGAAACGCTGCACGTACGAAGCTCCGTCTTGGCGCGTAATAAGAAGTCGGCATTTTGTGGGGTTAAGTGCAATTTCCTCTGTCCCCTGCAGGAGAACTTCATCAACGTCGGCTTTCTGAGGCTCTTTCGTGCTGCCAGACTGATCAAACTACTCAGGCAGGGGTATACGATACGAATTTTACTCTGGACCTTTGTACAATCATTCAAAGTAAGCATGCTAAATTGAACTCTGATTTTTCTTTATCATTGACTCCGTTTTAATGCAACGTGCCGCAGTTATTTTTTCTTGTAATTCAACATTCTTGACTGTTGCAAATTTAGCCTGATTTATCATCAATTTCTACAGCTACGATTAATTGTCGAGATAACGATAATAAAATCTATCTTCTTTCAGGCTCTGCCTTACGTTTGTCTCCTCATAGCGATGCTGTTTTTCATCTACGCTATCATCGGTATGCAGGTATGAATCCTCTTCCGTTACTTCGATTTCTCTCGGAAAGTTCCTACGAATTCGTCCATTAAATGCACTTTTGGGGGATGCTATGCAGAAGGGTGCAGGATTCAAGTAATATGATCATTCTAGTTGACTGACAACAAGGTCTATAAGTTTAATGAAATTGGAAGTTATACTTAAAAGCATTACGAGGTTAAAAATATCATTATATAGAAATAGATAAAAACCGAATAATAATTATCTTAATACGTTCTACATAGAAAAAATCAGTTACGCAATTTTTTTTACATAGAAAAGCTTTTTTTGTAGATAATTGATTTTATACGGAAAATAATAACTTCTTTAACTAATTAAAAATAATTGGCCGATGATCTTCAAGATCAATGCCTATCGACAAATTAAAGGAATTACTATCGCTGGCGTGCATCATTTAGAGTTCTCTAAAAGCGAGAGCCATGTAATTATCTCAGCTTCGAATCGGGTGAGAAACGACGTGTCGAGGTGATCTCGAGATAGTTTCTGGCACGCGCAACCTTGCAGATTGGGAATTTTAAGTGACAGACAGCAGATCCCCCCGGTGGCCATTAAGTGACCCTGAAATTGTCCGTTGTCAGGTCTTTGGCAATATATCAAACGATCCGGAAACAGCGATCGATGAGCACAACAACTTTCAGTCCTTCTTCGCCGGTCTTATGTTGCTTTTTCGGTGAGTCGAGCAGCTAGATTGACTGCTGGTTCAACGGCGACGAATGAGATGATCTCTGACCAATTACTGGCTTGTCCAATTGTCATTTTCTTTTCGTACGAAGAAACAGTCTGAAATAAGTTCATGATTTTACTGTCTTTTAAAACTAAAAAGATATTTTCTTTATTTGCCCGTCAGAAATTTATTCTCTTCGTACATGAGATGGGAATGATTTTGGCACACAGCTGATTTATCGATGCGATCTATCACGATGTTTCGCAGAATACGTATCGCAAAAAGGCCCTATGATATCACAAAAAATTAACATGAAAGATCCATATCGCTCGTGCATAAAAGAAAAACACATACCTTCGAAACGTCTTATAACGTTTCAATTTCGTTTATAACAGTTACTTTAGTAGAAAAATTGGATCTTTTGTACTATATATCTAATTGATATTGTAATATATATCGATCGTTGACTGTGATTTTTCAACGAAGCATCGTTAAAGATCTCGTGCGATATTGATGGGAGATACATCGTCGACCGTAGAGCGAGAAGTTGAGGGGAATATACATATATAAAAGTGTGGTCGTAAATTACATCCAGAGTAATGCTTTGTTGGCATGAGCTGTAACGCGAGAGTAAGCTGCTCGACGTGTTAATCTGTTGTGACTCATCCCAATTAGTAACACCCCTATAGAGAAGTCTGTTTCATATAGTGATGCCTGCGTTAAAGTCTTGAAGTTTTGATTAAGGTGATGCTTGAGAGAATGAATTTTATTAAAAATATTAGTATTTTATTTGTATCACGCAATATATATAATTATATACATATATATATATATATATAAAATAAAATTTTTTATAAACTTACATTAATAATAATTGATATTTTGCCATTTGAAATTGTCGACAAAAATTTAATTATCAAAATACTGAATTATTAAGAATTGTTAAGAAAATATCTTTATAAATCAGAATTGTGGAGATAAATAATTTAATAATAATTTAACGTTTGTTTTAATACATAAATTTCATTTATATCTCAATTCTCTCGAGTACACCGTGTACTTGTTGAAAGGAAAAGTATGAGAAACTGTAGTTAGAATTGAATTCTATGATACTCATTATACACGCATACACAAAACCGTGATCGAAGCGATACAAAGATCGAAAAATAGTGGTCATCCAGCGAGAAGGAAAGCAGAGGACATTTCAATTATTTCCGTTTCATATTTCGTTATTAAAAAAAAGAACTTATTTGGTGAAGCAAATTTGTAATGCCGCTCGTGCCTTTTGGCTGCGGCCCTCTTCTTTCTGTGGATCTCAGGTATTCGGTAACATCTCGCTAACGGATCCTGAATCTTCTATTACCAAGCACAACAATTTCCAAAGCTTCATACAAGGTCTGATGCTGCTTTTTCGGTAAGTAACGCCAAGCCACAGGAATCTAGCTAACTGTTTAGCTATTGAACTTGACCACGCGATTGTCAGCGCGATTTGCAAAATGATCGAATGAGCTTTCACGCTCAATACCTGCGGCAAGCTACTTATGACTTATTTTGTTACGATTTGCGAGAACACGATGCAGAAGACGATCCAAGTTTTCTCGGATTGTGATGCGAAAGCAGATTGATCTTTGGTGACGTCCGCGTGACGAGGAATTAATTTATGGAATTGTTCATGTGGCACTAATCATGTATCGCAAGTATTGCAAGAATTGGTTGCATCGATTTATTTTGGAAAATGTGGAAAAATTTTATAGATTTTATTTCTCTCAAATATTCTCACTACAATATATTCAAGAAGATGATTTAATTTAATTATATTTAAAAAAAAATTTTTCAATTTAAACATTTTATTGAAATTATATTCAAACCAAAATATAAGTACTCCAATCCAAAAATATCAAGCCGGTTCAACTTACACCATTCTCACGTTGAACGTCCCAATTATCACGAGTCTCGCGGAGTCTTCTAATCGTTTAATTCATATTATTTCCGGATGTATGTTCACAGCAGGCCTTTTCGCTTCGATCCAACCACGTATTACTATAAAGTTCCCCGCACTAAATTGAGCACAAAAGCAGAATCAGGCTAAACGACACGGCATATTCAGCGCAAACAGAATAATACACAGCAGCCTCGAGTAGAATTGAGTTCGTCGTATTAAGTTCGCAGTATCTAGATCGCCTTTGATGTTGCGTAAATTGTCAGGCCTAATGCATGACGCGCTTGCAAAAGGACTGGGCCTAATTATTTGCTCTCCTCAGTCCGTTAAAAAAATTATTAATAATAAGCATTTGAAGCAACTTTGATATGGAAAAATAATCGATTTTTATTTCTATATAATTCTTATTCAAATAGAATATATGTAGCAATAGAATGCATATGTATAGCTTATTAGAGAGTGTATAGGATTTTATTAAAGGACTGAGGAGATTATAGAAATTAAACTTACCGTGCGCTGCAAAAGAGGCAATGTAGTCATAGTTTACCAGAATATAGCATGAATTTTTGTAATTTTTTAGTTCAACTTTTTTTTTCAATTGCACAAAAGGATGCTGCTTAAAAATACTAACTTGGGATTGTCTTTGTAGTACGCCCTTATTCGCGAGAATCTCAGTACTAGTACGAAAGAATTATACTTAAGAATAAATATTTACGACACGAATTCGCGATGAAATTAATTTTCTGACTTTCGAATAAGACAAAACGAAATAAATATTTTTCAATAATAACTTCCATCTTAAATTTAAAAATCTTAAAACATTTTGATAAATTTGGATTGCTTTTACGAAATTATTATCGAGCTTCTAATGGGGATTGGAATATTGAATTAATTAAATTAATTAAAATCAAATTCCAATTAATAATTATGTATCAAACATGGATTAGTTCATAGTTGTTCGTATCTATTCTCAAGTACAAGTTGTCAATTTTCTATAATAATCTCATGGTAACTTCGTTGATCATTTAACATCAGTTAAATTAAAATTGAAAGGTCTGCATGCGGTTGGGAATATTAGCGTAATAATCGCGGCGCATAGGTCGCTGAAGTAACCGCAGTTCTCGTTTCGATCAACATGACACGAAATGACATAATGGAGACGCTCAAGATACGATTTTCTCAGGTGTGCGACGGGCGAGGCTTGGCCGAACATCATGCTGTCCTGCGTAAAGGGCCGTGCCTGCGACGCGAAGGCTAAGCAGGAGGCGGAAGGTTGCGGTTCCAATATCGCCTACGTCTACTTCGTGTCGTTCATCTTCTTCTGTTCGTTTCTCATGCTGAATCTCTTCGTCGCCGTCATCATGGACAACTTCGATTATCTCACACGAGACTCGTCGATCCTGGGCGCGCATCATCTCGACGAGTTCGTGCGGATTTGGGCCGAGTACGACCCGAACGCCACCGGCAAGATTCATTACACGGAGATGTACGACATGTTGAAGAATATGGATCCGCCATTGGGGTTTGGCAACAAATGCCCGAATCGGCTCGCGTACAAGAAGCTCATCAGGATGAATATGCCGGTGGACGGTGATGGCAAGGTGAACTTCACTACAACGCTGTTCGCCCTCATTCGCGAGAATCTCAGCATAAAAATGCGATGCGGTGAGTTTATCGAAAAAACTAGCGTAGAAAAAAAAGACTATTATCATTTCGCAAAAAGCACTTGCTGACAAAATAAAAGCGATCTTTCTCGACTTTTGTATAAATCTCATGTATATAAAATCAAAGTCAACGATATTCTTTTAAAAAGCATTAATCTTTTTTTCTTGAAAAAAATTTATTTTTTAAGTACTGCATTATAGAATAGACATTTTAAAATATAATATCATATATATGTTATTAAATATCTTATTATGTATTTATTTCTTTTCTGTATTTTGTGCTGTTATAACAATTAACTATAACAATATGTGAATAATTCTAAATATTTATTTCGTTCCAGCCGATGAAA
This sequence comes from Tetramorium bicarinatum, assembly GCA_928718305.1. Lineage (NCBI taxonomy): Eukaryota > Metazoa > Arthropoda > Insecta > Hymenoptera > Formicidae > Tetramorium > Tetramorium bicarinatum. The sequence continues at coordinate 23,578,222 of OV788323.1, read as the reverse complement.
TGAATCAAGCCAATGAAGAACTGCGAGATACGATCAAGAGTATTTGGCCTTTACAAGCAAAAAAGATGTTAGATCTTTTGATACCTAGGAATGAAGGTAAAGTTTGCTCCTCACTATCTAACGAGATTCATTTTACAATTCTTGACGATCGTGCGATGATTCTCCTTTTAGAATTGACTAGAGACAAGCTCACCGTGGGTAAGATATACGTCTGCCTTCTGATACTCGAAAGTTGGAGGTCGACAAGGTTTGGTCAGCTAAAGTCTGCCGAACAGGTGAGTCTCCCTCTCGCTGTTTCTTCGAATTAAAACTATATATTTTTCATAAGAACAACGGCAGGTTTTAAAGACACGGTCTTAGAATTAAGTTTTTTTTTTGTGATTCTTCAATCACGATTTTCATGTTTGACTTTTCTATTTCCAATAAGTAAGTTTATTATAAATGTAACCGCGATATACATATACAAAAATTAACAAATGTTAAGTAAATGATTCTAAATTTGTGTGCTTTCTAAACTTTCGCTGCGGAAGAAGTAAATCAAAATGAGAATCAAAATTGAGGATCTCGATTAAGAATGGAGATTCTAACGAATATTTGTCGTTGACTTCCTCGTGGTAGGGCAACCGCGCACAAGAAAAATTGCGAGTAAAATAGAATTTTTTTCTGGAAGTCTCGTGCAGTTTGGCTTGGATCATTCAGAGAATATCACGAAATTTTTTCGAGTATAGATATTTCTAATAGATACATATACTTGAATATTAATTTACTGATTTATTAGAATCTGCAAAACATTTTAAATTGTAGTCTTGATATCTTATGTAAAAGTTGATTTTAAATTCACTAGAAAATAAATCTCTAATTATACGAAGGGATAAAATAAGAGGAAGAAAATAATACTTTTCTACTTGTAGTCCCATTAAATTTAATGGGACAACAAGAAACAATAAACTATTTAGTCGAATTATTTTCACGATTATTTTATTTTCACAACTATTCTTTTTATTTACATTAGCTAAGTCAATACTTGTAGAAACAATTAGTGATGTGATCTTATTCGATATTGTATCTCGAAATTTGTGCAAGTAATTAATATAGATTATCGGCTTCTTCGATCTATCGATTGCTATTAAACTATTTAAAAATAATTTATTAATATAAATCATTCTTTTAAAATCGTTGTTGAATTAAAAATTACATTTAGGTGTATCTATCAAAAACCTTTTTTAAAGACACTCGATAGATCGATTTGACAGATGATATTTGTACATCATAGATAGCCTGAAAATTTTGAATGAATTTCAATTAGATTACTAGATAACAGAAAACACGATATTTTTTATTTTTATATTAGAGATCTCTAGAACGAGAAAATAATTACCAATTTTTGAGCAAACAAATTAATAGCATTTAGAATAATTAACGATGATAATTAATTTATTCTGATTAAACTATTTTTTTAAATATACTTGAACCGGAAAAATGTTTACATAAGTTTCAATCATCTCCTTGTGTCTTTTCTCTTTATTTTCCAGAACGATAACGATCTTATCGATAACGATAATGCTGGGCAAAGTCCTGCAGCCCAGGCGGTAGTACTTACTTTTTCTCTTACTTATTATCTTATATTAACACTGTTTCATTTTTCTTTTTGCTGTACGATTTGTGTTCATATTCTAATCACACTCGTCCGTTTTGCATTAAATATGTACTGCAAAAGTTTCCCCGATCTCTTTATCTTCACTCTAATACTTTCATAACAATATTTTATTCTTACTCAAGAAAAGAAGCGAATCTTTTGCAGCATTTATATTTCGTTTTTTTTTTGTAAGATAACACTTTTCACAGTCAAATTTTTTCTATTTCACTTATCACACACATTATCCAGAGGCACACATGATGGATACATCATACAGGAAAAATACATCGCACCTATACAAAGTATTACACGTAACACGATCTACAAAATAATTATTTTTTTTTCTTCTAAAACAAATAAATGTTTTTTTGACATAACGTTAATTTTTATCTCTTTGATGTGTTTAAAACGGTAAAATATTTACGCCAAATTCCTTGTGTAATATAATCTATAAAATATTTTTATTTTTGATTATATAAGACAACTGTGCCTCTGGTATATATTTTTCTATTTTACACCGCACACAATCTTTTTTTTTCACTCGTTATAAATGTATACGATTACTTTCAATTTGTCTTTCATTTGTGTAAAATAGTCCTTTGTTTAATACTAATATAACTATACACACATGTACACATCACAAAAGCATAGCGAAACAGCTGTTATCATTAGTAATAGAATCAAGTACAAGTAGTTATTATTACAAATACATAAATTTGACGAATAATGTACGCGAATGCGCATATAAATATAAAATCGTATAAATTTCATTCTTTAATTAATTTCTAATTTCAAAATAAATCAATTTCGCAAAATTTCAATACAAGATTATCTTATATTATCATATATTTTAAAAAAATTATTAAGCAGATGAAGATAATAATTATGTTTTAGACAATATCTTTATACATTTGGAATTAATGAAATTTAATCTAAAGGACGCAAGATATCCATAGAGATAGAAAATTTAATTAACGATAAGAAAGATAGCGAAAAAAATAAACAGCTGTTTTGCATACGATAATTAACACGGCAATACATTTTAGTCTATTTTACTTAGACACTTAGACACTTATCACGTTAGACATGTAATACCTAATAGATCTTTAATCAGGCTGGCACACGAGCTAGTCTTTAGATACTTAGTGGCCTCTCTGCGGAGAGGTTATTTCCTTTTTTTAATCGCACGTTTCCTTTTATCAAGCATAGTTTAGGTAACGTCGAAGAATAGCTCTCACTTCTATATATCTATATATCACGAAGGGAAGACGATTCTCTTCCCCGTATATAACTTTCGGCGGCAGTCCCGCACGTGCGAGAGACTCCCGCAGTGATATATACGATTGTAATATGTTGTCAGAGTTGTTTTAGTTGTCATGTTGTTGCCGACACGTGGGTAACACGTGGTTACGTACGCACGTGTACGCGCGTGTAGTTATATCGGCTCTTTGTCGACCGGCAATACCGGTATAGTTATGTGTAAGTAAATCACCTCGTAGAGCTCCTCTCGAGCCTATTTAGAGCGAGAAGTAGCCCGATGAGCCAATCGATTCTCGAACGTATATACATATGTATAGTCCGCCTTTTGCCTCAATCTACGACAAACGCCTCTTAGACATGTACACTCTTTTCTTGCCAAGCAAGCCTTTTTTCGATTAATTACACAGTATAGTTGGCGATAACCGATTCTTTTAGAGCGTGACGTAGAAACTTCCTTTTCATTCTGCCGGACTGTCCGTTTTGCTCACGAGCGTTTGGTGAATATCTCTCTATTTAGTTTTCATGCGAATAAATAGTAGAAGTTGGAGTTACATTGCTCGAAGCATTTTAACTTCGCGCTTGTCACAAGCTCAAGTAATATAATACATCCTAATAATAAAAAAAAATTATCAGCCATCACGGAATTATTGGCGCAATAGTGAGTGTCTGTAATAATTAACGGCAATTGAAAAATCACGGAAAGCCGTAACCATTAATTTTATTATTAGGAAGTCATTGCTCTGTATTGTTTACACGCGGATATCGATTGCCTCGCTCTTGATCGTAATAAGAAAACAGATTCGAGGATCATCTAATATCTAAGCAAGCACATTCAGATGTAGCAAAGATTTGAAACTTGAAGTTTACCGTTTATCTTTTTTTCTTAGATGCTAGATAATCCCACATACATCTTTTTCTTACGGTGCGAAGTTAATGCGGCAGCTGATGATAACGCTCCTGCTAGCTGATGCCGAAAAGATTCCTTTTTTTTCTGGTTTCTTACGAGTTTTACTGCAGTAGTGTAGAGGAGATTAATAGGCACCTTTTTGACCAGTGATTTCAGCAGTAGACTCGTAGTCTTGCCCAACTTATTCGATCGCTTTCTACTACTAGAACAGTTTTCTGCTTTCTACTAGAGCAATTTTCCGCTCTTTCAGTTACACGTTACACATCATTTGACACACTCTCTTATATATTGTATACACACGCACACGTGTTAACGCGCACTGACACAGAATAAATCAATCTTTAACAATCTGTGATATAGCAAAAGAAATAGCTTTCACATAACAATAACAATTTATTCAAGTTTTGGTGAATAAGCTGTTCCGCAAAAACAGCTCGATAAATTGCTCCTATAAATCGCGAATACGGCGAGGAACCCGAGCGTGAATCGACGATGCTTACGAAAAATACACTATAATGTTGAATAAATATTTCGTAAACATTGATGATCACTTCCTCTCGTGGCAAGCAGTTTGTAGCTCGATAGATGACGAACGACTTACCCGCATCTCATTTATTTGCATTCTAAGTGTCTTTCGATAAATACAGTTCCTGTTTTTTACGGATTTAGCAAGCACTTGACAAGTCACCGACATATAAAAGATGTCCTAAAAAAGACAATTGCTGATGCAGATAATAATGCATTCTAATAAAAGATTTCTGATTCTCACGAGAATCGAAGGCAGAAATAATTATCATTAAAACGTGTACTAACGATTTTGGGACATCTCATATAGCGGCATTCCAGATTCCTCAACCTTGGAATACTTCTACTCAGACCCGTTTTTTGCATACTAAGCAGCAGAATTTCAATTTTGTCCACGATTATTTGGCATATCTGTATAATCTTTGCCGAGTGAATTATCCGTGTTCTACCTCGCAAGCACAAGTCGATCGTAATAATTCGCGGCACTGATAACAAGAAGAATTTTTAATATTCATAATTATCGCAATATTTAAAATAATATATTGTACACAACTGTGGTAGAACATCGGGACTTGACTCGTTTCGTGCATGCTTACTAACAATTGCATTCTTGCAGTACTATTACGTCTGTCAAAAGATTAATCGCGTTTCCTTACTAACGCATTTGTGTCCACTTGTAACACTTTCGTATACGAGGGGATAAAGGGGAATAACATTTCTTATTCTTTTTCTTTTTTTTGATATATACGTAACATAGTCTCGATCAACATATACAGGCTTTGCGACGCAATACAAAATTTGTAATCCCGCTGCAATACCGTTTTATGCTACTGTTTTGCAATTTCTTGCATTTACACACGTTCTCTCGGGCGTACATAGTAGTTCGAGATATGGAACAGTCCGCCGTAAGATTGACACAAGTAAACGCACCATCACGGCATGCCTTTTCTCTAGCATGGCCGCCTCTTTACTCTGAGAATTCTTTCTCACCGTTTTTTACACTGTTCATTCTTGACTTTGAATGCTTCCGATCTTTATAAGCGTTTCTCATTCTACCACGATTTTTCGAGAGACCACCGACGAGAGGTAACGCTAAGAGAAAAGCCTGTATGTGCCTGTACATATATATATATTATAAATATATATATAATTTGTTATACATATGCGAAGGAAAAAATATAAAAAAATGGAGAATTAAAAGCGCAAAAAAAAGAAAAGAAAGAAATTGTTGCTCGAAAAATGAGATCCCTGTCGATCAGCTCTGATAGCTGGTGTGCTTTCGCACGTTTCGCAATTTAGCCATCGGCCTTCTACAACTGCCTGCTGGACATGGCGGCGGTAAATCACACTGGAAATAATCACGGAGCCGGAAGTAGGGCGAACAGCCTGGAACCGGTGATGCGACCGGCCATGGATGCAAAGCACGAACGACACAAAGAGCACAGGGATGAGGAAGAAGGAGCCCTAGGCGTCCTCGCAGCCGCCGAGCATCGACGTCAGCGTAGCATCAGGTATGTAATTTCTTATTTATTAAAAACAAACCGTGTTAAAACGCGGAAGAGGGAATAAGAGAGAATTTCTTAATTAGATTATTTCTACACCGCAATGTAGATATACAATGAACAATGTAGATATTTTTAGAGAAACTTTTTAATGGCCCGATTCTTTAGAAGGCAAAATAATTGATCGAAATTCATCGATTTATCGATCGATATTCCAATTTTTTAGATATAAAAATCAAAATTCGTAAAATTTACAGATCACAGTAATTTGAACTAATGGACGCGTTGCAAATTATGAAGAAATGTTAATTTTATATTGTGCAATCTATATATGTATATATAGCCTATATATTTATTGTCAGTACATTTCTTCGTCAAGAGTATACCAGGGTGACGGTTGGTTTGATTTCAGAAACAAAAAGGTGAACTGGAAGATGTCTCGCCAGTACGATATACTAGGCAGCAGCGGAGAGAGTAGCCAGGGAGGGGGTGGGTCTGGGGTTGTACTCGTAGTTAATGGCGAGGATCGCGCCCCCGAGCTAGAGCCATTGCTGGCCGAGGTGCCCTCCCAGCGGGATGATCAAAACAACTACTACCACGACCATCACCATCACGACCAATACTACTACGATACCGACAATGATCAATACTATGACCATCACCAATACTACCACCACCACCACCATCACCATCATCTTGATCACCGACCACCCTCGTACTACCAACACCAGAACACCTACGCACCTCGCTCCTCGATCCGTTACCAGAAGGTGTCGGCTCGGTCCAAGCTCAAAAAAACTTTCCTCGATTTTTGGAGAATGTCCTTCTCCCCCCCCCCCCTTTTGACCCTATCGGAAGTAGATCGCGATAAAGAAAGCCGGAAAAGACCCTGCCCGTTGTCTCGCTCAAAATGTCAGTCATATAAAATCGCGACCGTGTATACGATAAAATGTGTTTAAAATGTGTTAGTTTCGTAGTAACTGCAAGATGTTTCTGAACCGAAATGCTCTCGAAGCTATTTTCCTTGAAACTTTTCTTCTTCTTCTTCTCTTCTTTTTCTTCCTATGCTTATCCATTAATGGATGTTATAACTACGTTATGTGATTTTCTTGAGAAAGATGATAGTTTCCCGTTGTCTTCCTCCCTAAGGCAAGATTCTTGATGGATTGCTTTATTTCACCGAGAGGTGGCGATTGAGTAATAAATTTTTAAACAAATAAGTATTTGTTTTTGTTGGATCTCGGGTCTTCTAGTTCGTAAAACAGCGCACACTTCTTTGCGCCACGCTCGCCACTTGAAACTTTTGTATCTTCTTTTTGGAACTAATTTTATTTAAAGAATTAAAAAGATCTGACATCATATTTTAACTGTAAAACTGATAGATTTTAAATAATAATACGTCAATTAAATTATTAAATTATGGTAAATCTATTCAATATAATAAGTCAGATTTTTACATTAGAGAGCATATGTTTATTTAATTAATTCTGTCTCTTTTAATACTATAAAATATTTTTGTCTACATATCAAAGTATTTATTGTTAAAATTGTGTTACATGAGATATTTTTGCATAAATGTTAATAATTTAATCATAAAAATTTATCAAAATATACAGAAACATCCTGTAATTAAATATAGATCACATAGACTGTTCTATTTTATCTCAAAATAATTCTAGATTAGGTTATCTAGATTAGGTCGTCTCTTATCGCGAATTTGTTCTGCTACACTGATTTAAATTAGGATGCTGTCTCGCACTTATTGTAATTAATTGTGTCACCTAAAGTATTTTTAGAAAATGTGACCTTCTCCCAAAGAATTCTTATGATAATATCTAGATAAATGAAGAACATCCCTAGATAAAATCCTGTTAGTATGAGAAATTAGATTTTGAAAAAAAAAACATTAAACTCCCGCTAGATGAGTCGGAAACACTTGTGTTTAAATTAGATTAGGACAAACCGTCTTAGACAATCGACGTTCTCTATCAATCCGAGTTTCAATGTTTCCGATCCTTAAAGGTTAATTATTCAAGAAATCACGCGGATCGAGAGGTATTGCCCGTGATGTCGTGATCTGAGCACTCAAGACCGATTTGCCAGTGGAATTGGAAAAAATGTTAGTTTTTGTCGGAGAAACCGTATACTTTTATTACTTGTCGCGTATCGCGCAAGATTTCCTTCACTTCTCGCTAAAAAAATCAGTCTTGGTCGAATCGATCTTGATCTCGTTGAGTGTGTTAGCGCTCCTGTAAATAATAATGACACCTAGAAACACACGCTCTAGCGCGAACACTACATAGAGAAATAGCCACGTGTATCACCCGAACGCTCTTAGCGACTCTTCTCGTGTCGATGCATAGAACAGCTCCCACCCCCTTGTCCCTTGCTGCTTTCGGCCTTAGGATTATCGCCGGAGCAACGAAGCAGTCAACACGATCGCGCGACTGCCTCGTTCTCCTCTCGTCTGTCATATTTTGTCTTGATTCTTTATGTCCACGTCCCGGTAAGTAAGTAACAGAGCACACTCTTGCGTGGGAGATTCCTGTCTCTCGAAGGTAGCGGATACCTTCCTTCTTCTAATCAAGCGATTTCGGAATTTACTGACGAGTGCATGTGCATGAGCGAGACTTTTCTAACTTGCATGCCATTTAACACACACATTTGTATGTATCTCTGTGTGTGAATTACTCCAACTCCGCCTTATCTCTCAATTTCTCCTGATTTTTTGCGAAGCTACATTTAATTTTATTAGTGACAAAAGTGTAGGCTGAAAATTACAAAGAAAAAGCAGATCGCACGTGTTAAATACAGAAATACAGTCTCGCCTTTTTCTCTAGTGTAACATTGATTAATCGATTAATTGTCACTGCGACATTGTGCAATAAAATAATAAAATAATAAAATTAATAGTTGGTAAAATTTTGCCAATATTATTAATTTTATTAGTGGAAAATATATTTTATACTTATTCAATTCTTATTCTGAAAAAGTTGAACAGTTCGTATTCTTCATAATATACGAATGCACTGTGAATTTATTATTTAATTACATTAGATTTCTAATATAATGAGTGAAAAAACGAATCGAAAACGTGCGTCTGCTTTTGAATTCCGGAGACAAAAGGCGTCTCGATAATCGTGTTACGATATCTTCTTGTTCGGAACGCGCGCGAATCGACAGCGCGATATTGCTAAAGACAAAGAACCGGCAACACCCCGACTCCCCTTCGATTCCCGATCCGATTCTGAATTACGCAGACAAACTACTAAGTCGCAAGTCTGTTCTCGTTTAGGATCTGCAAGACGTCATACCGTCCGATTCACGTGCTGCTAGTCTCGAGAGTCTTACGCATCCTGGTGACAGAGTTCTTCGTCCTCATCATCCCTCGGCGCCTCCCCCTAGACGTTCACGATCACCAAGTATAAGGTATTGGGCGTAATATGTAAACATGTGAGCGTCTCGAGAAAAAGCCACGCTGTGTGGCGTGCGAATTAATTCCTCCACATATGAAGAATTCCGAAGAAGGGCCATTTACATTTAAGGCCATTACAATTAATTGTAATAGCAATTTGAGAAATTAATTAAGTCAAATGTACTCCAAACTATAAAAAATAAATTAATGAAACATATGAAATAATATATATAAATAAATACAATATGTATGTAGTAAAATATTGTATTACATTAAAATCGGGGGGGAGGGAGGGGGAGAGCATTAAATTATATTTATATATTTTAAACCACTGAATCAAGGATGATCTTCAGAGACACTGATATCTTTAATTTCTCTCAGTACTTGGTTGTTACGACATGGCTAACGTATTAGCTGGATTATGCGATGCTACACGACGTTTTGTGATTTTCTCATTCGTTGTTGTCATAATTTGCAGAAGACACTCGCCAATAATGCCTAGATCGCCATCGCCATCAAGGCGATACGCCCGGTACGACCATCAAGGTCATTATCATGACGGACCAGGGTTTAGCGACACCGTTAGCAACGTCGTCGAGATACAAAGGCACACTCATCATCCCCATGCGTCACAATATAATCATCGGCATAGGATACGAGGTACGACGTACCGGCGATAATTCCGACCAGCAAAAGCCACGACGGTGCAACGATAAGTCTTTTTCACGGAACCACGACAGCGAACTCTGTTTCGTGTTGATCATCCCCAACCGGTTTTTCTATCTCATTGTCTTTTATCAGCCTGGAATATACTACGAACACACAGCATCCTTGTATTTATTCTATCACCGTACCACCGATACCTTCATTTTTCTTGGTGTTATTTACATTATATAATTATTATTGATTATTATTGATTATTATTAATTATTATTGATTATGATTATCTCCAACCGGCTTGGTGATATATTTAGATCATCGTTTCAGAAGTCACTACGAAGATAGCGCCAATGTGTAACATGTTCTTCTACTACTCTTTACTCTTGGAAATTGTCAGTCAAAAATTTTATAGATTGCAAATCTGTTTGGCGATCAGTGGAAGCAACGAAAGAGAGTTCGTGGTCACGGTTTTATAAAAAAACATGAATGTTGCTATAATGTTGATTTTACTCGAGGCAGAAAAGCTCTGTGTGATACTCGATGTAATACGTTTCTTCATTCTGTTCTGTTATGCGCCTACACAGACTATTACGACCACTGCGACTATTACGACGATGGTAATTTCTTTCACAACTCTCCTCTTCTTCATTCCCTTGTCTCCACGATGCAATTATGATGTTACTACATAATCAATACGATCGTTTGGCTTTCACGATTTTTTTCTTTGTTCCTGTTTTGCGATGATACACATTCTTACACACGTACACGGATATACACACATGCAGAAGACACCACAAATCAACGCAATAGATTCCAAACAATCGATATGTACACACAACACCAACAGCAAGTTAATGTTCAACACATTCACATCGAAAGCATTTCTCTTCTTGTTGCTATTCGATGCTTTTTACATTAGAGACACTGTTGAGATTGTCAAAATAGTTTTATCAAGGAAACTGACTAATCGATCGTATAGATCATATTGGATTGTTATTGTAATTTATTAATATGTTTTCATAGTGTGTTCAGTTCTCAAATACAATCCAAATACAATTCTTATTTCATAGATAGTTGACGTGATATAGATGATTTGATAGATGTAACATGTATAAATGCCGATCGTATTTTTACATCAGTATATTTAATTAATTTCACATCCTAGTTTTCAAATAATTATATTGTTACGTCCTCGTGCCTTCTACAATCTCAATCGATGAGGCACAAAGCAACATAATCATCTCCAGAATTCATTAACAATTAAATAAATAATAAATAAGGAGATATCTAAGAGTCTGAGCGGGTTTCGTGCGCGTGGCGAACGGCTTTTAATAATTTAATCGTCAATCTTCGCATTTCGCTGGGTTAAATTGTGTTCTATTGTTCTAACGGTAAAAATTCTATTGTTAAAATTCTACACGAAATCATTAATCTCCTAAATCATTTTTCTTCATTAACAAATACGAAAATGTTTCACGAGTAAATTCGGCGCTCGGGCGTAACGATATGAATTGTAGAATGCAATATTGAGTATAATTTAGCTTGTCTGCAAGAGACTTAGAGTTTGAGAATTTTGCACAATAAATGTTGAGATTATCACGATTATTGATGCATCCGTACTTTAACAATTTAGTATCGTAGAATGTGTGTGCATGCTACAATAAATGCCTCATAGAATTTAAACCCGTTAATATTTAGAGCACTGGCATCGATTTGTGTATTTGCATTACTGATTTCGAGTGATTTCACAGCATTACGAACACAAAACACTACAAGCATGTTGCATTAATCCTCTTTCGGATAATTTCAAGATAACTAGCACATATCTAGTATCTTCTTTACTTTCTAAAAACCGTATTATGACTCGTAATGATTAATTTCGCATAATGTAAAAATCAGAAAAATTACATCAATTGTTCCATTATTAAATTGAGTTTTCATTATTACATATTTAATAAATATAGTCGGCATTCTTTCTTAGAAAAGATATGATAGTTTGCTACAGTACAAAGAATTAGTCATTAATATATAATTATATATATTGTGTTACAACAGTATCGTTGATTCGTCAATCCTAAATCCTTTTCGACAAATCGAGCTGTTTGACTTTCGCACAGAGACCGAGTAATTGAATCTAAATTAAATTTGTTCCCCTTTAATTAGGCAATCGAGCCAACAGTAAATTGAAAATCCGAAAATTGTCCGGTCCCCGATATCCGTGTCAGGTTCCCAAACGGCTTTTCAACAACTTTTCACATTATGCTTATGATTTACTTGTCAAGCAACCCTTGCGCCGTGTGTCGAAAATGCCCCGCCGCAACGTACCGATTGTGCCGCGCGTACAGTGCAGAGCGGAAGACTTTAACGAGCGTGTCCATTAGGTCCATGGAGCGCCTCGACGAGTCCGGCCAGGTCGCCGAGCCCGGTTCACAGGATCGAGCGTGGTGGCCATTACGGCACGACGAGCCTGGAGCAGCGTTCGAGGAGTCCCAGCCCGATAGGCGGCAGTCGTCCGCATCATCATCATCATCGCCATCATCCGCATCAACACAGCTACCCGGTGTTGGTTGCGAGGAGAGGCCAGGGTCGCCGGCTGCCACCGACGCCGAACAAGCCGTCGACCCTACAGCTGAAACCGGCCAACATCAACTTCCCCAAGCTGAACGCCTCGCCTACCCACGGACCGCACGTCATGGCGCCGAGCGGACCGGCCCACGCGCCAGTGGGACCCGTAACCGGTCATGTGCAGCATCCGCATCCGCCGTCGCATATGCCGCTTTCCAGCATGCAGCCGAGCCATCATCCGTTGAGCTTCGAGCAGGCTGTCGCGATGGGCCGCGGTGGTCGACTGCTGCCCAGCCCGGTGCCCAACGGTTACAGCAAGCCGCAGCCTACGAGACCGTCTAGGTAAGAAGTCTTGCCTATACCTCTCTCTCTATCTCGGAATAATCTCATCTTCCATTATTAAAAATAATTATTACAATTATATCCATTTCTCTCAATGTAGATTAACTTTAATCTCGGTTTAACTCACCTTGTATCTGTTTTGCAATTCATGGAATTAAAAAAAGATAAAAGGTAAGTTAAGTTGAGATTAAAGTTAATCTACATTGATAGAAACAGGCATTAGTCTTCGTTTGCTTTTTCTTGAAAAAGCTTCTTCTAAGACTCCAAAATTCCTTGATTTTACAGTAAATTGCTAACATGAATTATAAATTATCTTCATCTACTTGTTAATGCGTTTCTTTTTTATGTATAATGTGTCCACTCGCTTCAAATTGTAGTAACGAGTCTTGATTGGACGGATAATGTTTCTGAACAGGACGAGGCACTCGGACAGTGACGAGGACGATTGGTGCTAGCCAAAGTGGGACCCTGGACGGTGGTCCGGTAACGTGGACGCCCCCAGGCGTCTTAGGGTTTGCGCGTGATAGTCGTCCACGTGGGACGCGCGTTGATTTTGATGCGAAGGTAACGAAAGTGCCGCGGTCGACGAAGCCTCTGGAGACATCCTTCCAGATTTCGACTGGCCGACGAACGGTTCCATTTCGTAGGAATTGTTCCAGCCACGACAACGCGGCGACCGAAAGAGGTCTAAGAGAGTCGAAAAACGGGAAAACGATTCCAGGCGGACGATGTTCGGAGCGATCTCCGATGGCTAAACACGGCGACCGAACAGGGTCAGCAAACACACCAGAGAAGTCGATCTCTGTGCGAACGTACGTAGCGGAAATCGACGAAGCTATTATTCACACGTCAACGTCGCACGCGAATCCGCGAACGAGTAAAGTGTGACGCGCGCGGTTCTACGAATCGATCCAAGTGCAATCAAACGGCTTGCCGAGCTCGACGAATCTCGAAGATTCGATCTTGGCGCCTGGAGACCCGGTCAGAGGAATCGGATACGATCGCCTGGCGCGATTGTCTGAGAATCCGAGGAGTTGTCCCAAGGGTGAAATTCCATTCGATCGCTGCAGTCGAAGACGCTCTACGTTGACGCGAACGACGCACGACGCGAAACGAAGACGGATCTCTCGAGATCGCGAGCGGCGGCTACGTCGAGAGACAAGGTGGTAGGTTGCAGTGAAACTCGTCGTGCACGACGACAGTGATTGAATAATTTGAGCGGACGTTCCGGGAGAGCTCGAACCCTCCGATATTATTCGCGAGTTAATATTTCAATCTTACCTCGGCTCGATCAAGCGAAGATCGTCTCAAGGAAGACTTACTTTTTATACGATTTTCCGGAGGAGAGACTCATCGAACGCCCGAATTGCGCTGTGATCACCACGAAACGTTCTCTTACGTATGTCTGTGTGTGTATATGTGTTTATGTATGTATGTATGTCGTGTGATTTTCTGCGTGCGTGCGTAAGAAAACCCTCTTCCCCCACGCGTCGTCGGAAGTCGCGACTGATGTACCGAATCGTTCCACTTCCACTCGTGAAAGCGCCGATTAAGTGATGTTAATTGTTCAACGACGATGTTAATTGAGGAACAATCGAGGGAGACCGAGGCGAGGGAACGGAAAGATGAAATGGCAGTTGGTTTCCAATAAGGCTTATATCGTCACTTGCAACTTTGAAAACTGAGGATTTCGAAATAAACAGAGTAATCCGAAACCACGATGTTTCATTTCGAAATCTGAAAATATTATGTTTTTTTGCTATAAATATTCGTCGGGAAATTCAACCGCGCGAACAGGACGGACTGATAAGTAGGTGTTTCCCGACAAATCAAGTGAAGAGCCAATGAGGAAAGGAGGTAGGTTAGTAGGATTAGAAGTTAAGTCGAAGATCGAAACAAAAGAGAATTCTAATAATTCTGCCCGGACTTAGATTTAGCTCCATTTTGCCATTAACAAAATCGCGCGAAAGCGACGCTCTAATCAAATGCGAATAATCAGAAATCGCTTCGCCGAGAGAGAGAGAGAGAGAGAGAGAGAGAGAGAGAGAGAGACGCGCAAGGACCGCCGTTGCGAAATACCGATATTGCTCGCAGTCGCGATCCTTGTCAAATCGAAACGATCGTAGTCATCATAAGGGTAAAAGAAGCGGAACAGAAAGAAGAGAAAGCGAATGCAAACGTCGTCGTTAATTCGCGCGAATGTTGCCTCGCGATTCGTGCCAATCAAGAGATTAGAAGAGAGTTCAGGAAACGAGGACCACGATCGAGGAACGCGCATTTGAAATACGGGAGGAGAATGGTGAACAATTGTCGCGAGATATCCGGGAAGGGGAGAGGGGTAGACGCGTAAAAGGGAAAGAGAGAAAGAGAATGGACGACGAGAGAGATAACAGTTCTTACCATACGGTTTTCAAAAGCACTCCTGTAAATTACTGCGTATAATTGAATTACAATATTTATTACTTATCACTGCTAATACCGTTATTAAATTAACACCCGCAGAAAGAGAATGAAAAAAAAACAGCTACTTCACTCTACTATTACACTATTAACTACTAATTACTGCTACTACCATTACTACTATATTACGATTTACTACCGCTACTACTACCACTACTACTACTGTTACTATTACTACTACTATTGCTGCTGCTGCTATCACTACTACTATTACTCTATTACTACAACTACGACTATTACTAAACTATCCTACTATCGTCGCTATTAACGCTGTTTACTATCATTACTGTAATACTAAGTGTGCTAATTACTGAAGCGCGCGCGATTCGTGAGAAATAAACGAGAAACATCATTTTATGTAATTAATTTATCTTTAAGCTCGTGAATTTCGCCATCGATCGTGCGTTTATATGACGAATAAAGGAAAAAAAAACTACAGAGAAATCGAGAGAATTATCCGCAAAACGAAATCTTGCTAAACGAGCGCACGTATCCGAAACGAGATTACGTAATAAAAAAAAAAAAAGAAAAATCATTATATTATACATAAAAACCCATTTAACATACTGCCAATCGTACGGGGTGTTTTAAGCGAAAACACACGAGAATATGTAGGTGTACATAAACGTACGTTTCTTTTTTTCTTGCGACACGTATAAATATTACGATATATCTGTACGTAAGTGTACATACCCGATGAACGAAAGAGAGGGAGTGAAAGTGAGAAAAAACAAACGAGTGGATGTAAAATAATTGAATCGACAAATTTGAGAAGCGAGGCAACTCGGCTGGTATAATCAAGTCGCCAGATCAATGATCCTTCTTCAAAGTATTTTATTTTCGTTTAGCTACTTTGATTTTTATATCTATTTATTTTTGTGTAATCATCAAAAATAGCTACGGTGTTTTTAAGAAAAACTTTGGAAGCAACAGGGCCGACTTACTTCGTTTCTTAAATGATTCAATTGATTTCCGACGCACTGCTCTGTGCTTGTTTGTGTAATTTTCGTGTATCGGCTAAGTCAAAATAAACGATAATATTGCCACTACGTAACGACATTAATTAATGTAAGTAATTAATTCGAAAAAAATGTGTGCATGCAACGGGAAAATTCACATGGAGAGAAAGAATGGAGTGAAAAAAAGAAAAAAAAAAGAGTGACTGATTTTCCAGCGTGATCGGTATATAAAGATCCTTGGTGAATGGACGGGCGTTAATCATCGAACTTGTTTTTGTATTATTCAGCGATTAAAAATTCAACAATATATAATAAGATCAATTTTTCAAAGAGAAGACTACAGACTTATCCAATCGCTTTAATATATTGTCTGATATATACATATATATATATATACATATATATATATAGTAATGTAAAATAATAAAAATTAATAATAAAAAGATAATTCAAGAGAGTTGGGATAATTGATATCTTCAATGACATTAATTATTTCCAGGTCCAAGAAAATCATATTTGAATCAGAATCAATGCTCTCTCTTCTTTAAAATAAAACGTTATTTTGGAGAGATAGATACAGAAAGAAAGGGAGAAGAAAAGAAAGGGTCACCGAGGATCTCTGAGCGCATTTTTAGTGACATATATAATCAGAGTCGTGTATTTTCTTCCCTTAAGTGCTTTAAAAACTTAATTGTATATCGTATCGCGTATAAATATCACAATGAGGAAGATCTATAATTAGAATCAATGAGAATAAATGCGATATGGAAAGAAACTATCAATCAATTCGCTAATATTGGTATTAGATAGAATTATCTTCTTTAAACTATTTTTGTTTTTTTTATAGACAGAGAGAATAAGAGATAAAATCAGATTTACTTGCTTTTAATGTTGACAAAAATTCAAGGATTATTGAGAAATAAGTTTAAAATTCGTCCAAGAAACTTTTAGTGTCACTAGTATTAGCGAATATTTCAAGATAAATTGAGACCGAACAATGATTCATAAAGAGCTGCAACATCGTGATAAAATTGAAAGATTATTATTATGCGCGCGCGCACGCGCATAATAATGTGTGTGTGCGTGTGTATACGCGCGAATAAGATTAAATATTCATAAAAATGTTTTTCTGTGATAAATATATTTCGAGAAAACTTAGCCGGTCCGACGATACGATCGCGTCGATTTTTGTGGATTTAAAAGTACTTGTTAACGCAAGTTGAAAGAAAGGAAGAGAGCCGCATTTAACGCAAAAATGTCAAAGCTTTTTCTTTTTCTTTAATTCTGAATATTATGTTTGTTTAGTGTGAAATTAAATAATCATATTCAATAATAATTTAATCATTTAATTCTAATATTTGTTTCATGTGAAAATTAAGATTAATAAAATGCGGAATCAATTTAGATATGTTGTGTATGCGTGTGTGTGTGTGTGTGTGTGTGTGTGTGTGTGTGTGTGTGTATGTGTAATGGAAATTATCTTTTTAATTTTATGATGAATGGATAGGTAAATTTAAAATTAAACATTAAATGCGGCTCAAAGTGAATAGATGAATGAATCGATAGATGCTTAAAAGGCAGTGAGAGAAAGATAAAGTGAAAGTGAGAGAAAGAGAGAGAGGGAAGGGATGAGCGGAAGAAGAAAAAGAGAGAATGCAAAATATGCACGTATATAATGTATGCCGTTTAATGTACACGTATACAGTACGTATATGCGTAAATGGATAATGGAAAAATTCTTTTAAACTTCACAGACTTTCTAATGTCGTAAAAGGATGATGACCAAGCTCGTAAACGAGGAATTAATCAACCGTGTTATTCGATATAAATATTAACATAATTACTGTTTTTAAAAGTGCTAATTTAAAGATAATAATTAAAACGTGAGAACTTCAAGACGAAATCGTGATTAAATTATAATTAAATAACAATAATGTAATTAATGTTAATAATGATAACAATTGTAGTTATAAAAATAATTATTATAATAATGATGATAGTAATAATACCGCGATAAGGGTAACAATAAGGATAACAATAACGATTCTATGACTCGTCTGACAGCATCCAATGGCAGGCGATAACAAAAGACTCTTCTTAGATATGTGGCAAGATGTATAATCCCGCGCGAGAAATAATTATTGTCTACTATCGAATATGATAAAAGTGTGCGTGAAAAGGCGAAGTGTTAGGAGACAGAACTTAAAAGATATTAAAATAATAGCGTTAATATAATAATATAGTATTCAAATTGGTCTCGACGCAACTCCACGATCTTCGAAGGGGTCACGTGATCGATGAAACGAAGTTTCATCGGGTATTATTTATGAAAACGAATAAATATTTATTTGATATAATAAAAACTCGCATTTACATAAATAATGCAAAACTACGTTTGACGGTTTTCATAATTATGTTACATACTATTTTTCCTATATTGCAATTGAATTTTAGTAGACATTTGATAGATTTTATGTAAAAAGTTAATTAATTAATTTAGCTTTTAAATGATAAAATAATTGATTCAATTTAATTTTTCGTTCATCGATGAATGAAAATAAATTCTGCAGAAAACCTTATAAAAGCATAAAATAATAAACAAAATTAATAATTGGCATCACCAATAATAATTGATAAAATAAGTCCAGATCATTTCTTGGAAATATCTTTCTCGAATTACGGAAATTGAAAATAATAATTGTTATTTTAATATCTTTGATTCTTAGTTCCAAGTCATGACTTCTCACGTACTTCATGTGTTTTATAGAATTGCGTAGTGCGACCTCTCTCATGACAAATTATTCGATCGAATCGCGATCACGCGAGCCCTCGTCGTGTTGTTGGGCTCTCAGTGATATTAAAACGAGCTAACGAAAAATAGGTAGATTTCGCGTTTTACGACACCGCAGAAAGTTTTTTAACGGCGGATGTCCGAATGCACAGGAGAGAAAAGATTAAAGAAAAAGGAAAGAACGTAGCAAGAGAGTTAAAATGACATTTTTCAAGCATTCCATTCGAGCATTGATCGCCGCCGAGAAACGACACGTGTGCGTTCCGTACGTGACTATATAAATATGTATACATAAATTATAAATAAACTACATCGAACACGTACAAACACCCACAGACACACAACACACATACACACGTACAGAGTGAGGTGCTTGCGGGAAGCTCGCGAGACAGGTAAACAGGATATCCGCCTTAAGACAGTGCAATGCATCCATCCATTCATCCGATGGATCTATCCGGTGCACGCTGCAAACGAAAGGAAAATAAAGAAATTCTCTCACAATCAGCTCGCAGGGGAAACGACCGGAACACGAAATAACTCGCGTTAGAGAGAGTTAGTGAGAGAAAGAGATCTATCGAAGATGTTTCTCGAGCGATATATAGTATATTGTAAGAGAGGAGTATACATAAATGAATTCCGCACGTATAATTTCACTTACTTGTATCGATAAACGCATAGCTGCGATGGGGTAGGAATTTAACAAAGCGCGAGGTTTTCTCGGACAAGTAATGAAGAAACTACAGAAGAAACTAGAAGAGAGAAATTATTGTTAAGTTTTTCTACTTTATCTATATATATCTATATATATAAATATATAAATACGACATATATAAAGACATATACATAATGCGGCTAGTATATAAATATAAATATGAACACGTAAAAGATACACGCATATATATATATATATATATATATATATATATATATATATATATACATATATATACATATATATATATATAATTGATATAAACGAACATTAAAAGCGTATAGTGTGAAACATTGAACGCCCTGTCGATAATAAATAATCATAATAGTGAAAAAAAGGCGAAGGAGAGAGAGGAGAGGTGAATGTGAAGGAGAGAGACTTCGTCACTAGAATCTCTCGGCGTGTCGGCGCCGGGGCTCCGTAGAGTTTCATACTTTTGCAAATAATCGAAAAATCTCGTCGATAACACTATACATATATATATATTATGCCGATCTCTATACATATATACATATTATAAATATATCCGAGAGGTGTAAACCTGTTGATCTGAGTCTGAATCTAATTAAGTCATATATAGCCGCGGTATGAACGTGATTAGAGAATTGAAGTGTAGACGGAATCGTTGCAGACGTCAATTTCTTCCGAGCGAAGTGCTTTTGCATTTCCGGTACATGCGTGCACGAGTATCGTAGCACTTAAAAGTCGAAGACCCGAATTAAAAGAATAGAGTTAGAATAAAATAAATTTAATAGCATTCGACATGGAATTAGCCATACTAAACGTCAAAGTATATAATTACATGGATAATAAAGTTTTCTCTAAAATTTAAATAGAAAAATTATTTTTATTTATTTTTATAAAAAATCAGCTCTTTCAATTGTATCTTCTTCTATATATATATATTTAATTATTAATTTATTTTTATTTAATTGGAAAGAGTGAAAAAGAGAGAAAAATTTGTTAAAGTAATAAACTTATCTGTAACAATTTTATCTGTTTAAAAATATTTGTTGTTATTTTGTTATTCAAAGATATTTAAATACTTTATATTATTTAAGAAATTAATACGATAAATACTAAAATTTGCGATTTCAATAAATTGCTCTGAAATAAAAACAAAGTTAATAATAATATAACAACTAATGTAACAACTGATCGGAATTTTATATATTGACGAATTATTACGAAACTTTTATTTAAATATCTTCGCTGATTGAAGTGACTGAATAGCCAAGTCAACTGTAACTTTTCGATATTTTGTCGATGCTCATGCACGCATCGTCCGGATATAATTTTAATTTCGCATGATAGAACGTACTGGGTGTACTTTCGAAAAACTGAAGAATTCGTAAATCCGAAAATCAGGGCTGACGCTTCTCCGTTAAAGTCGTAAAGAGAAAACGGAAGAGAAAGTCGTAACACAGTGAATCATTAATTAGTAACAAGAGTTGCCTTAATATTACACAAAACTAGAATACGCGAAACGCGCGTGAAAGATATTAGATCAGAAGAAAGATATTAGAATAATTGAGACTGAGAGAGGAGAGTCGCGAAGCTCTTCGAATCCCCACGTAATTCGGACATTCGATGAAAATGTGAGAAGGCAGCTGGACATCGATTGCGAGAGCAATCCGTAACGTAATTTAATTTGACTAATCAATTTAGACTATCAGATTCAAGCTAGATAATGTCTAATTGATAATGAAATTTTTGTTCTTGCCGTACAGATCGTATTTCTCTTTCCCTCTTTTAACAAACGTTTCAACGCGAAAGAATTTTATATGTATATTTAAATGTTTACTTCCAAACCGTTGAGATATCCTACGCATCTTTCGGACATACATACTGTCTGAGTTGCAATTTGGCACGCTACAAGCTCCCAGCTTCGTCCATACGAAGATCATCGCGCCTTTGCGATTTCGTCATCGTCTCAAATTTAGAAATCAAAAATCCAGTGATCGAAAAGAAAAAACGAGAAAAACGGAATGAGATAATGGGCGGGAAGAAAAACGCCGGAAATCTAGAACAAATTGACAAGTTGGGAAGCGAACCACCCCGCTGGCCTGTGTTATGCATGAATGCGTGCGTGTGTGTGCCTATGTGTGTGTGTGTGTATATCGCGTATAGATGTTTCAACGAATACACATGAGCGACTAAACGCGAAGGAGAAACGAATACAGAGGAATAAAGATGCGTGGAAGGCTCGTCTTTGCGCCCCGCGTTTAGCGCTAAAAATGCGACTTCGAATTTTAATCTGTCAGAACGAAAACTTCTGGACGATTTGAAACGAATTTAATAATGTATATAAAATCGATTTTTGACATATACTTGTTATGGTTATGCAAAAGCAAAAATCGATTTCATCGTGTTCAACTCTCCGAGCCGGGTTGGGAGCTAAACGCGCGACGCTGGTGGCTTTGACAGTCGCGTGTCACTACGAGCATTGTGTAGAAAAGCCGGAAAAAGTGAAAGAATAAAAGCTTTAACATTAAAATAAACTAATTAAAAAAAAAAAGAATACGCGACACGATGCGCGAATACGGAAGCACGACGGCGCGGTGAAGATCGACGCTGCCGTGCGCGTCTGGCACGATTCCGATCACTTCTACTTACACATCTCTCTCTTTTCTTCTTTCTCTCTCTTTCTCTCTCTCTCTCTCTCTCTCTCGCTCTCTCTCTCTCTCTCTCTATCTATCTCTTTCAATGAGGCCAGATAACTCGCACGCTGGAGGAGCGCAGCATGTAATTTGCGCTCGAAAATCTCCTACCGAGAAATTTACAAGACGCCAAAATTCGAATTCACACATACACGAGAAAGCTCCCTTGCTTTTTCGCGCGTTCAAAGCGAGTCTCGTAAACCGGAAGCTTCCTCCAGCACGAGGCGAGAATTTACGAAATGGCGATCTCGGGCTCACAGTGCCGGCGTCGAATTCCGTCGTGCTTCCCGTCATTGTAAAAAGTTTACTGTATATTATCTATACATCACACACGTAAACGTATATATACGTGAAAACACTAAAAAAAGGAACTTGTTTTTTTTTCTGAGAAGAAATCGAGCGAAGTGATTGTATTTAGCAATTTATAATTATCGTGCGCTCGCGCGCGCGTCATGCTGAATTCAAAGCAAAGTCCAGCCAATTGTAATTGCGAGAGAAATCTTATTTCTTTCGTCATTTCTGTTAATAATGCAAGCTGTGTAACAATATTTCCTTTCGCAGACCTTTAATGAATTTTGAAGTTCATTTAAGAAAATTTTATAACGTAATAGTAAAGTGATTTTTTTATATCAAAAAGTTCATTTACTATAATTACTATTTACTATAATTAAAAAATAATTAAAACGCGAGAATATAAATAGATCAGCTTACTTATATCAATATCTTTTATGAATTCTGAAATATATTTGAATTCAACAACATTTCTGTAAAATTTTTTATACGTTAAATTTAACGAGATGTTTAATATCGAACGTCTAGAAAAGTTTGTGACATATCTTTTAGCGAACTTTCGAAGTTATGGAAAGACTTTGAATTCATCGAAGTAATAACGCTTTGATGTTCATCAAATTCCAGACGCGAGAAATATTTTATCAAATATTACGCATTTGAATATGATTCTATTCACGGCGGAAGGAAATTGAAATTATATTTGAAAATCGAAGTCCATATGACGACGCACGCGTGCCACGATTATATGTCTCATTTCTTTCTTAAGAAACTAAATACACGTGTGCACGTGGCATATACATCTGCTCTGCCATTATCTATGTAGAGTGCTAAGAGAATGAAGGAAAAGGAGAAAGAGAGAGAGAGAGAGAGAGAGAGAGAGAGAGAGAGAGGAAACAAAAAAGAGAGAGAAAGAAAAATAAGAAAAATATATGTTGAAATATTGAGTGAGAAAATATTTATCGATTAATTCCTTAAAGCCCTCGAAAATACCGATATTTCGAAAATGTATGAGTGTAAATGAGAGAAAATAGAGCGTGCATGCAAAAGAAAACAAGAGAGAGAAAGAAGAAGAGAGAGAGAAAAAAAATAGAGAGCAACAGGGAGAATATAAAGACATAAATATATATGCATCATCAATGATGTATATATTACGCTGTAAACGCGCGAGAAGCGGAAAATCTATCTTATATATAAATATTATACATATATATATATATATATATATATACATACATACATATACATATAGTTAGTTCAATTTGCAAACTTAGTGTGTATCGTCGCTTCGAAAATGCCCATACTCGCCAGAATCCAAGAAACCCGACAACCGAGATTTCAAGTTCATTCTTTTTTTAAGAGGAAAAAACTAAATAAAATAATGTGTTAAAATATTTCGCACGAATGACTTTTTACTTAACCACCCAATAGAAAATCCCGATTTTCTATCAAAAAGATAATAATGACAATTCAAAAATCGTTATAAAAAATGACGAAAATAATGAAAGGGGAATCTTTTTATTCACAAAGCTATCCTCTGATAATCCTATAATGTTAATTAATATTTAATATTAAGTAAAAATTAATTTTTTCCTGTACATATAAATAAATTAAACATAAACGAAAATAAAGTCGCGATGATGTCTTCATTCAACGAAACAATATTCTTTGCAACAGAGAAAATTTGTTTAGCTACCTTTAAAAAAAAAAAAACAGAATTCTTAGTTAATCGCAAAAATAAACTTTATCTTGTAATTTCTTCTCGCGTAAAAAATCGCGAAAAAATACGTATATATCCATATTTCTCCTCAGACTTTTTCTCGGATATAATTCAGTTATCATCCAACAAATATTTTCTTCCTTTCAGCCGCTAGATGGGTGTAGTGTACGGATATTCGAAGGAAGACGATTCAAAGGGTAACCCACAAGTGCCGTTCTCGGCTGTTGTCGTCCCAGTCGTCCGGCGTTGTCATGTTCATGATTTAACATTCGAACATGTATAAACGCGGCGCATTGATAGTTTTGGAGGGTTGCGATCGGGCCGGTAAGTCGACCCAAGTGAAGATGTTGATGAGCGCGTTGAACGATCTGCAGATCCCCACGAAGGCCCGGGCATTTCCAAGTGAGTAGACCGCGTGTCGTGAAGTTAGGTTATTTTGCGCGGGAAAGGATTCTTCCGTTATAAATTAAGCATACTCCACTAATTAATAAAATATGTCAGAAAATAATAATTTATGAAGCACATATTTTTAATGCGGAATGTTGTCGTTTGTCATTGTCACGTTTATTGTGTCATTATCATCATCGTGATTGTGTTGTTGTTGTCGTCGTTATACTTGTGAATGTCGAGTGATGACGCACGCGCAAACTCGATAGATTGTACCGCATTGTTTGAAAAGCTAGACAATCGACAGCAAACAAGAATTCTGTGACAATTAATTACATCGATTGAAGATGATTGTCAATTGATAAATAAATTATTTATAATCAATTTTTTATAAACAAGATTTCTTTGTTTAATAAAAATTCTTTGAAGCTCAACCTCTGCATTAATTAAACATGTTTCTTCTTTATTCTTCTTTTGCAGACAGAAAGACTCCTGTTGGAACAGTCCTAAATAGTTTCTTATCGAAAGAGATAAATGTGCCCCCAGAGGCGGCTCATTTGCTGTTCTCCGCCAATCGCTGGGAGTGCAAGGAGGACATAGAGAAGACACTTCTGTCCGGCATCACCCTGGTGATAGACAGATATGCAGCTTCTGGCACTGTGTACACGGCGGCCAACACCGGCAAAAGTCTCAAGTGGTGTCAGCAGGCTGATATAGGTCTTCCTAAACCAGACTGCGTGATGTTTCTCAAGGTGTCCAAACGACAGCAGGAGTTGCGCAGTGATTGGGGAAAGGAAAGGTTTGAGCATGACGAATTTCAGCAGCGCGTCGATGCCAATTACGAGAAATTAAAAGACGACAGTTGGGTCATAATAAACGCCGATCAAGATGAATCGGCGATGCATGCCGAGATTCTGCAGAAAACGCTGTCTATTATTGAAGAAGTTCAATATCGTAATATAGAATTGCTAGGTGAAAATGTTGAGTAAAAAATCTCTGTTTCCATGTGTCTTTACCTCAGCAAAAAATTACTAAATTAGTAATTTTGTGCTATTATCTTTAGTAAAAAAAATGTTGATATAAAATACATCTCTTCTTATATAAACAACTTTATTTTTAGTACTTGGAAATTTTTTTGTAACTAGGCTTTATACTGATATGTAGATGGACAATATTGTAAATCATGTTAATTGTTATTTGATAGATATAATATTGATTAATATAACTAAGATATTACATTTTTGAAATTTAAAAAAAGTTGGAGAAATTAAAATAAATATATTTTTGGACTACCAAATACATTGATTTTATATTTGCCTTAAAGTTATTTATTTTATGGACGTTCATATATTTAACTTTGCAGTGTAATAAAAGTCATTTATTTTGATATTTATCATCGATAAATGAAATCTGAACATATCAGATAACATTAGCTCGATTACGCTTATCTTATAAACTATAATTCTACATTTGTCATAATAATAACTAGCTAATGTAGAATTCGTTCCGTTTTACTTTAAATAATAATTATATCCTTTATTAAGATAAGCAGACATTAAAGAAAGAATTGCGGGTTGCAGGTATCTCCCAGATAAAGTTAGATGTTAGTGTAGAAAGATGTGGTTGTACGTTTCTATTGTACGTTTCAACTCGATCTTGGCGAAATAAAGTACTCGCCAGATATTTCCGGAATCGGATTGCACACTTTATGCGCATGTGTGCGCTTGTACGTGCTCGTGAGATACATTTTGTCCTCGGGGCATGATTGATGCTCCAGCACGTTACTACTACTATATCATAAATTAAATTATAGAAAATACAAAAGTATATTTAAAATGTAAAGATATGAAAAGAAAAAAATGCATTTATATTTATAACAATACTAAGAGTACAAGTTAAGTATAACATAAAAATTTTTACATTTTATATAAGTTTTGTAATCTCTAAACCTTATATTACAGATTGACCCACATAGCTTTTTATAGCTCGATATCTACGAAGCTATGCTATCGATTTTAGGTTTTGAATTGTATGGGTCTGAGGAGCCTTACATGTGAATTGAAGTTGGTTCCCAAACTCCTAAGTTGTTTTCTTTTATAGAATCCAAACGTAATTTTGTATAGAGGTTCCTATTTAAAATTTTAAAGATAACACCCGTTCCACATACGCAATTGGTTAGAGAACCAATTTCTATTCACATTTAAAGGACTCTCAGATTCATACAATTCAAGATCTAAATCTTCAAAATTGATGGCATAATTTCCGAAATATCGAGCTGTA
This sequence comes from Tetramorium bicarinatum, assembly GCA_928718305.1. Taxonomy (NCBI): domain Eukaryota; kingdom Metazoa; phylum Arthropoda; class Insecta; order Hymenoptera; family Formicidae; genus Tetramorium; species Tetramorium bicarinatum. The sequence continues at coordinate 23,551,150 of OV788323.1, read as the reverse complement.
CAGAATTATACGTATGGGTCATTCTGCTGTATATCTTCTATATGATGTAAGTTGTGTTTATTATATTTGTGTTTAAGAAGAAGAAACAGAGAGGGATGAAAAAGGGCTAAATCCTCTCTAAAGAAAAGAACATAAGTTTAATCGTCGATTCTTTCCCCTTTAAGAATATAACTCACCCGCATTATTACGCTTGTAACATTGTATAACGATTTGTAAAGATTGGAACTTAATTATAGTTAGACAGTTATTTAATCTCGTTCCTTTCTAAATCATAGTTTTAATTATAATGCACAGATCAAAAAAGGAAGGAAATAAATAAAATTGAAGATTTTAAAATTTTAATGACTAAAATTTTATGTATGTTTCCTAATTATATTTACAAATTTTATTGATTTTTCGAAAAATTAAATTTTCACATTTATGAATCTTTAAATTAAAACTTTCGAGATTTCCTGAAATCACAATTATAAAAGTTAGCACTACGTTTTTGACGATTATGTATTCCTGATTCTTTATTGATTTTTGAGTTTAATTTTTTTCCAAGTCCAAGAAAAAACTCTAAAACTAATAACTTTAGAAATTCCTGGAATCATAGTTTTTCGAAATTTAATTAGAAATCCTTTTTTACTGATACTTTTTACTGATTTAAATTTTTGCAGTTTGAATCCACAAATCTCAGATAATTATAATTATATTTAGAATTCAAAATAGAATCTTATAATTTGCTACGTATTTTAATTTTTTAATTATTTTTCATATAAGATTTATAAAATCATAAAAATAACATTTGATTATAAATTATAAATCGTCTAAAGTGCACTTTATCCGGAAAATACTCGAGATCTACGGTGCTCATATCCTCAAATGAATACGACAATGGAAATCGATTATGTTGAGCATGACGACGGTTGCTAAGTTGCGCGATGATAAATTGCATCTCGCCTATACACTGTGTGTAATGATGTCTTTCGTGCAACTAGAAGCGCATTAAATGTCTTCATGCAAGCGTACTCTTGAAGAGGATATACGTAGCTTACAAATATTAAAATACATACGTGTACAATCTGATAACAATGTTACAAAAAAATCTGAGTAGGCGGTGATGGATCTACACTGTTCTTTGTAGACTGCCCTTGGCTGAAAAGGTCAATTTTAATTAACGTATTTAACATTAATAAGTTGCATAATCTAGAGGATAATAATTTAATTATTTAACAAATAATTAATTAATACAATAATTCAAATTGAGTATCGATATATCAAAATATAGAATATAAAAGATCTTTTGTACACGCATATGTGTGTATATTTTTTTTAATTGGCCCAATTTCTTTTGAAAGCATCAAACAGTTATTTTTTTATACGCAAAATCAAATAATGTTTAAATTGAAGATCGTCTGCTGCCCCGTTCCGTTATCAGAATCCGAAGGGTAATCCGTCTATCGCTTAATCATAATATTCCTCCATCTCGGTTCTGACTATGAATTATTACGACCCACTGTGACGACACGCCATTAATCCTTCAGCAACGCTCATGTGCAGCGATGTGCGCCGGGTGTACAAGTCGTATTATTCAAGGGTTGGGGATGTCGTCCGGGAGTCGCGTCCTTCCCTGTTACAAATCCTTGGACGGTAGCGGAACTTCGTTGCGTACAGAACCGGAGAAATTGCATCCGGCGAAGAATTCCGGCGGAAGCGCACAATGGAGCCTGAATTGATGTTTCCGAGGCGATGTAATTTTCCACGTGGGCGGGGACGCGATTTCACGAATTACTGGGAAAACTATTAACTTTCGCTCAAAATTTACAGTTCCATATTGCTTGCTCGATTGCGTATCGCGGGAAAACGACTTTACGCGAAGAGAAGTCTCTCTTTCTCTGTATAGCCCGCTGTATTATATTCTGCAATAATAATTCGTAGGAAGTTTCCTTTCAAGCGTTTATTTCGTAACAATTGTGATTAACTGGTCCGTCATTGAGCGTAATTAATAAACCGTCACCTACGTGAGCAGTATAGCCATCCATGAGAAATATGTGGAAGATTTGTAGCGACATAAGTTCCATCGTTTTTTAAACTCATTTACTGTATAATTGAATATTTGATTGTACACGGATCCTCAGTCAATTTTTAAATTGATTCTTCTATCCAGATTCATCATTTCTTTAAGAAAGAATTTAAGAAAATTATGTTATTTTTTTGTACTCATTTCTTTTAAAGTAACGTATGGAAAAAAAATCTGAAAAGAAGAGACCGTACAGAAAAAATAAAAAAATAGGTTAAAAATAGGTTAAAAAAATTGTCCTCTATCTTCTTTTTACATCTTTATTACACAAAACTTCGAAATATGTAGAAAAATTATAATATTACGATTATTGTCTTATTACTTTTTTCAAAGAATATGTTTAAAAATACATTCACTCACTGTAAACTGCAGTCTTTAATCTCTCCTGGGTCTTATAGTAAAGATACTTCTCTTCGTCTCACATGAGCGTCTTGGTTTCATTGATTGCGGTGCGCCATTATCACTGTCGGCGGAAACAGTAGTTACAGTCCGCGCCAAGTCAAACGGGCCGAAGACGAACGCCGTCTCGTACTGCTTCATCCAATCGGAATTGAATCTCGACCTTTTCCGTTCCGGTTCACCATCGTTACTTCGAGACTCTTCAGCGCTAACAGAACGCCTTTTCAGCGATTTCTGCGGGAAACATCCGACATTTCCGTCCAGATCGGCCGACTCTATCTCGTCTCTCAGGCCTTTTGTGTCCGAATCGGAAGACGTACCGTCGAACACTTGTTGCAACGCGATACTGTCGTCGTTCGCGTTTTCGATCTCCGGAGGTCCGATCGATCGCTCGTTGCTCAACACTTGATTATTTTTATACCTTTCTTCATTATTAGCCGTTTTACCGAGCTTACTATCGTATTCCGTACTTGGGCTCGTTTCGTTCACGTTCGCACGCGTCGTCGGGTGGACGTCATCGGATTTAGAACTCCCAGGTACATTTTCGATCGTTCGGATGTCGATGACCTTCGAAGGTCTCGCCGACATTGGAATAACGAGGACATCTTCATTTTTCCTCGACGTTGATTCATCGCTCGAAATAGCCTCTTCGTAGAGGTCTTCGTCTAATTGAACCTTGACATGCGATCTCTTCAGCGAGTTCTTTCTCTTCCAATCGATATCCGTTTCCACAGAGATCCCTTTTAAATTTCCATTCACTTCTACGTGATTTGGACGAGCTCTTTTCTTCGAGTCAATCGCGAAATTAAACAAAGCGTTAAATTTGACGACTTTCCTAGTTCTGAGATTGTAACCGTGACTCCTGCTGGTGAATTCGCACTGTTTATGCGACGTATTAGCCGAGAGATAATCATCGAACGTGACAAACTTTCTGAAAGACATCCCTGTTTCCAGGTCTCGTGAGTTGCAACAGATTTCTAGGGAATAATCGTCAGTCCGAAAGCCCGTTCGCTGAAAACTGGCGGTAATAAGATCGCGCGGAACTTTCCTCCACGCTTCCATCAAGCTTCTCATTACGTTGTCGACGTTCCATCGGCGTCTGTGTTCTCTGATTCCTTTCACATACCTACGACGAATATTTCCGATAGTTCCTCGCGAGGCGGGATAATTAGGTTTTTGAAGCGTGAGCTTCTGTTTATTACAAAAGGTATTTCTAAATTTTTCGAAAATTATCTACATGATGAGAAAAATTCTGAAAATTTTGCGAAATTTTTGTTGATGGTCCAGTTTTACATTCTATTAATTTCGTGTTTTACAGATAAAGTTACTGCAGCTTACTTTGATTAATCTATGATTTTTTTGTATCTTTCTTATGAAATTCGTGAGAAGCTTTACATTATTATCAAACTTAAGAGCTTTAAAATGTATTAAATGCTTATATTTTATAGACATGGCAATAAAAGTTAAACAGTAAATAATTCAGCACCAAAATTATGAATTAAATATTGAGATATTCTGCAAAATTTAATCAGCTTTAGCATTTAATTATTTCTAAATTACAAATTAGACTACACAACTGTGAATTTTGTCACATGATCAATCTATAATCTCTCGCAACATGAATAAATTAATAGCTGCTATAGAGCTCCACATGAATGTACTTGCATCTGTAGGCCATTTTGACGTAGTGGAAGATGTCTCTCTTCAGAGGCTTCAACAAGGCCGGAAAATCGTCGGGAAAGAAGATATGCTTAATGTTGCTCAGTTTGAGCTCTCGAAAAGAACCGATGCGATCTCTATGCACGAGCAACAAGATTCTACGACCGTTACTCGACATGCGACAATTCAATTGAGTCAGCCATTCCCTGAAGAGATCGTCGTTTATTAAGGCGTCCTCACTGTGACTGTACATGTGATCCTTGCCCACCATTATCACGGTTTGATAAGAGCCGCAGATCAATAGCGGCAGCTTCTCGGTGCCGGAGGCATTGCAGCATAGCAGTACTGTCATCTTCTTCAGGCTCCTATCGGGTTCATTTTGCTGCGTCATCGACACTGATATTCCGGTAGGTGAAACGTCCGAGTACATCGTCAACTCGTCCACGTTGAAGAGGTCTTTGTGCTTATACCGCGTGATAATGGATCGCATCATGTCAATCCAGAGTCTGTAGTTCTTGAAAATTGGCCCGGAGGATTCCTCCAGATTCCGCGAGAAGCCGTATTTCTTCAAAAAGGACGTCAGCCATTTTTCGGAACATTTAAAGTTTAACCGGAAAAGGAGAAATTTGTAAATATGATGTGACGCTAAATAGAACGATGTTAAATATTGCAAATATCGTTAATGATACACGCGTGTATTAATATAAGTTTTTTTATAATATTCAGATGCTGCTCGATATAGAAGAACAAATATTCGAATCATCATATGTGAATTAAGTATGCATTTCGAACAGCGGAGTTAATTCTGTACAGGGTAAAAACGAAATGGGGAACAGATGTTCTTCCTGGAGGGGAATGAAATCCCAACGGGGAAAAGGCATCGTTCATCTTCCGAGCTAAATGGAACATTCGATCCTGCTATCACGGCGCGAGCCTATTATCCCTTCGATTATCGCGATACGGAAGTGAACAGCCTCAAACCGTCGGATTAACCCCGTTCGTGCCTCGAGCCCTTATAAACTATCGTCAGAGTTTCTGAGGACACGTGCCGGTCAGTCCGTGCTCGCCAACCAATTCGAGGGCCTTGTCACGTAGGAGATGCCTGTCGAGGGGACAGCCGGTAGCATGGTCTCGCAGGTCCATCTCAGCAGATCGTCCTTGATCGCTCTCATGACGGCTGTGCTGCAGTCGCTGTATGACTTCCAAGACATTTCGACTCGCTCGAGCGGTCCTTTACAGCCTCGCGTGCTGCCAGACTTGATGCTTCGGGGGAATTTTTTGGCGCATTGCGGTTTGAGCTGGACAGGTTGGGTCTATTGAGAGTAAAAGTTTTTGACGGACAGACGCAACTGGCGATTCTCGTTTGTCCCGCGGGAAACTACGTTGACAGATAAATTACGCTTCGAGCTCGTTTCGTTCTGATTTCGCGATTCTTCGTAGGGATTCTCCAATAAATCATCATATGTGAATTGAGTATGCATGTAAATATATGTATATATACGTCAGGCATACAAATAATTTTGGGTTATTAAGATGACCACTCCTTGAAATAAAAACAAAAGTAAAGATGAAACTGTATAAAGCTCTTTGCATCATGCGTTTGGACTTAAACTTGATTTAATATGGCTTGTTTAACGATTACAATAATTGTAGTATTATTTTAGTTATTATTTTGCTAATATTTATTTTTATTTATGGATTTGTAATTCATATATTAAATGTATTACTTCTTAGAGCGAAATTATTATAATTTCTAAAATAATTTATAATATGGTTTTTTAAGTTAATCAGAATTATTTCACATACATACGTTTATTTAAATGTCATCAAGAAATAAATAAAATAAGTTTCATGGCAATATGTAGAAGTAAACTATTAACAGAAAAATAATTTTTATTCATATTTCTTCTGAAAACATTAGTCAGTTAATTTCTGGACTTAATGAAAAATGTCCAAATGAGTGCTTTATTAAAAAAATAGGTTCTAAAACGAGTTTCGATATAATGTTTTCGAAGAAATTATTACTTTTCGTGAAAATGTCGCGAAAGTTGCAAATAATGGTGGAAAATAGAAAAGAACGATTTTAAGGAATGAGAATGGCATTTATTCTTTAAACAAGTTTCGAGCCCAAACTCCATTCCATTATCTAGATTCGGTGGATTTAATCGCTTGCGCCTATCGGAATAATTAATTAGTTGTCGAGATGTAGGGTGACTTTGAAGGTACGCAAACATTTGTCTTGAGGCATTTAAACAATAAAGAAACTGTTTTTCTCCTCAATCCGTGAAGGCCCATTTAATCCGTCTTATCCCGTTTTGTTCAGTTAAAACAAAATTAATTAGATCAATATTAAGCTCACGTGAAAAAAGTACGCCGAGAAATTTTATTCAATTTACATTCCTACTTCTAATTGTAAGTAGAATCCAATTTATTCGAGGATTTATTTCTGAAATGAATTTTAGAGATAAAAACTCGAAACGCACGCGCGACTCACCAGTCCTTTTCCCTCTTCATTTATATTAAATTTCAGTTTAAGAGAAGTTATAACGTGGACATCGCGATGTACGCGCGAATACTTTTCTCGCACTTCATCCCGAGATCACTGACGACCGAGCGCTTTTAAATGTTCGCGGCTTATCGCTCTTAATATACATTCCTTTTTCGTGACATATGTATTCTCTTAATATGCAGACTATTCCTGGACGGCATTCAGTCGCCTCGTCGCCAAGTTTTTTCGTTTCTATCTAATTGCATGAGAAACGGGAACACCGACGTTGCGACGGGATGTTTGTCGCCAGCACTCACGGCATTGTCCTTAAAAGCACTCTTTTTCACTTTGTTCTTTCGGTCACTGGCATTTCCTTTTTTTTTTTTTTTCGTTTCGACCGAATTTTCCCGTAAAAGGCCAACAGCGACAAACTCAAAGGGAATATCTACTGCACAATTCTGCTTAAATTATTCATTGCTTGCTGTCTTCGTTACATCGTACTCTGTTAATTATTAATTCTAGAGTATTATTATATATTGCCCGCGCTGGAACGGTCCTGCATATTGAGCCGAATTCATCCGTTAATGTTTTAAAGCGGCGAAGCGTATTCTCCTAGCGACCACATTTATTTACTTTGGTCGCCTATCAGATTTTGTCCTGAACCACCCTATATGTCAACTGGACGTATAACGAACCGTTGTATTGATTTTTTCAATAAATACATAAAAGTTCCCCAAAGTTTGTGTTATTCATTTCCGCGAGTCCGCGAGTGTCTGTAAGTGCGCGAAAGTGTCGGAGCGAATCTCCTCCGAGGGCGCAATAACATTAAAATGCATACGATATTAATATACATACTGCAGTGAACAATTTATTAAATATCTGTCGAAATTTGTTTCTGTTATCGAGAGGAGTTATTTCTGTTAACTCTTGTATTGCATTTCTCGCTAACATTTATCACAGTCGAGCGTTCACTATTTTTAAACATCAATATTCGACAAAATCTAAATATTTCTGTTATCTGGATAATCATCTAAATAATGTTCTTTATAAACTGGAAGTAACGAAGAAAAAATTGCTACAGAAACAATCTAATTTACATATTGCTATAAAAACAGTCTACATATGAAATTTATCTATGTCGTTTGCATTATTTTTTGGGGCTGGTATGTGCTCTCATCACTTTCTCGCCGAGGAGATATATGAAAATACGTTTCGTTCCACTCGCTGTTTCGAGCACTCGTTCGCATATCGTCCGTCCGCTAAATTACATTTCTTGCTCTCGGGAGCGTTGTCCGAACTGAATAGCTCCGCACCCTAGATTTTCCCTGTCTAATACGGCGCTATTTATTCGCGTTTAATGTACTCATCTACATTCGACGCCTCAAGTTCTTCCAAATTGGACATGATTATATTATAATTTGATTATTATTTTACTATGTTACAATTTGAATGTTATGGTTTCATTATTATTTTACGTTATACCTGAACGTACTTACACGGAGAGAATTTTCTTTTAAAATTTAGCCTAAAAGTCATGGTAATCGTGGGATAACTAATATTTCGAAGATTTTTATAAATTCTCTCTGATTTATTCATATCTATCACAATAAAATATAAAATCTGTTTGATTAATATTACAATCTGCTTGGTAATTTTTATTATGTAGTTTAAAATTTCTGTTGTATATTTCACAAATTCCTATCATTTTCGGTAATATTTAGTAGATTTTTTATTTTTATTTAGTTGTCTAGTTATCCCACTCTTATCACCAAACATGTTAAAATTTGTAGTGAATTTTACGGTAAAATATAACGAAAAATTCTCTCCATGTATATGCATATATACATACATATATATATATATATATATATATATATATATATATATATAATTTATCAAAATTATTTTACATAAAAATATATAATTGAAAATAATTTTTTTCTTGAATTATGTTTCTTTCCTATAATGACGTAAATAGTCTTATTACAAAAACAATATATCATTACTTGATTATTATTTTACATTATATTTCTATGATTTTAATATTATTATTGTTAAAGCAATAGACGTGTAATTGCACAAAACTATTGTTCATAGAAATCACTAACAAATATTCGCTATTCTCGAGAGAGATTTTTTATTCCCGTATTATTTTATCATAAACGACGATATAAATTATCTATATAAAATAAATATATATTTATGCCCCCTTCGTTCTCAAAAGTTTCATGGGAACCGGAAGGATATTGGTTGCATCCCGTGCAATAAAATCGGTACGGCGTGGCGGCGCAGACCTTGAATACAAACAAGCCGTCTCGTCGTGCGACACAATTACAGCTATCTATGGGCGCATCCGCTTCGACCGGTTGTCTCTACCTGTTATTCTTCTCCGCTTTTCAATTATTCATTCAGAGCCGACGTGGAATAATATTTAATGGTGGCGTTTCGCGCGTATACATTGTGTTTGTGTGCTCGTCTCGCGGGTGTGTTTACGCGAGCGGCTCTAATCCCGCTTTATCGCGCGTGACGAAAGTGCCATGAAACGCCGAGTCCTTCGACGTAGTCCTCACGACGTCGTCCAGGACAATCGATGCGCTTCGAGGGCTCGACCTGCCGCAGCGCGTGAGTACACGCGGGTCCGGCCCGGTACGTTCCCGAAAGTTTCCAATTTACGCGACGTGATGATTTACGGCGGAACACGGAAGGATGTGTAAATCCCAGTAAATATATTGGAGCCCTCGACGAAGCGGCCGTCTATTTTTGGGACGCTGAATTTTCTGCGAATATTTACTATTTCCGAAATTATATAAATCTTTTTATTTCCTCCATGTCTCTCTCTTTCTCTCTCGCTTTAGTTATATATTTTTTGGAATTTATAACATTCCCGTCCGTCGAAAAGTTAACGTCGTCGAACTCGCGGAAAAAGTTTGAGCTTTACGACAGTTCCGGAGTAGCCCTAGGGCCACGTTAAAATTCGCTTAACTTCCGGAATAGAAAAGAGTGAGAGATGCCCAGGATGTTCGAACGTAATAGTTGGTTTTATCGCGCGATTGACTGCATTTTAAGAGGAGCTGCGGTTAAGAGAAAAATAAACTTGTCTTTCCTTCCCTAGGATTTATGCCGTTTTTTCATAATTCTTCATATATTCCGCGGTCTCTGTGCTCTCCTTACTTTCTTCCTACAGTTTTACTTATCGTAACTCCACGTTGTCTCTCGACGTTACCTTTTCTAGGACAATGCAATTGATCGATGAACGTGGTGATTTCCGGGACACCAAGCGAAAGCGAACAGACTTTTCAGGACTTCGTTGATTCAATATTTACTCACGAAATTGAAGATGGACTTGATTGGAAGCTACATTATCGACCTTCCTGCGATTGTAAATTTGTAAACTTTGCTTTCGCGCCGCGTTCGTCACACTAATCGATTTTAACAAATAATTAACTTTGACAAATCCTATATGTGCGGAGAAACGTAATAAAATTCTCACTGAAGAGAATAAACTCTAGTCCGAATAATTCATAATAATTCAGAAATTTTAGAATTTATATTTTTGTGTTTATGTTTGAAAAAATTGCATAATTAATATATAATTTCATTTCAATTAAATATTATCTAAATTCACATATTTATTTTTTCAACATTTTTTCAACATATTTATCTACCTTTATTTTAATGTATTATTACTATATTTTTCCGTCAATAATATTTTCATTAACAATCAACCCAGTCAAATATACCTTTATATAAGATGCATCCTTACGTTGTATCTAAGTTTGTCAGACGCAAATGATTGTGCTGTAGTTGATAATTATAATTATCTATGCTTCGTAGACAGGTGCAAGTTCCACCTCATTAGTGAAGACCGACTCGAGCAACTCATGTTTGTTAGATCTTGTTGATTCAAAGTTGTCGCGATCGATTTTCTTCTGGATAACCATGGAGTTACAACCTCTTCCTTTTGACGTGGAGACCTTTTTCGCCAAGTTGAAGAAGAAGCAGATCAAGAAGCTACACCGTCCAGATTTGCCTCTTTATAAAGCCATCTGGCCAATGGTCTTCGTCGTGCGAGTGTTCGGCTTCGCTCCTTACACCTTTTCGCAAGGCCGTCTAGTGCCGTCAAATACCAACTTGATCTTCACGACAATCGCCATTGGTTTGTACAGTCATGCATTGTACGAGGTGTGTAACAGGTTCATGAGTGTCAAGAGAGAAGTGTCCTCGACTCTTGAAGGAACAGAGAATGCAAAGGTCAGTAAGAAGTTAGTTGGTATAGAGCAGAAGATCGCTCGCGATATAAATGTATTATCAAAAGCAGATAAATCAAGAATTTATTTATTTATTTATTTAAATCCTTTGGCTGGAGATCTGCTTTTACGCTAAATTTACCTTACTTTGCCCGACTCTTTTAGCATGTCTAAGTTAAGTAAACCTAAATTTCAAGTTTCTAAATCAATGTTCAAAATCAAATCGTTCAGGTGATTATCAACTTAAGCGTGTTGGTATACGAGATGGGCTTAGCGGTGTTCACGAGACACAGCTTCACCAGGATTTGGAATGCGCTGCAAGATTACGACGAGGGTGTCAGGCAATTGGGTTATCCTCGCAAAGAGACGCGAACCGCGATCGTTGCGTGGGTCTTGGTAGTTGTGTCCACGGTCATCTGGATTGCCATTAATCGCATTGGAATGTACGCCTTCGCAGAGAAATGGGCCTACAATGTGGCATATATGATACCCTACATTGGTACATCGGTATCTATCTACAAGTTTGTGGCGATGGTTATTTTTCTAGGCCAGCGATTTCATCACCTTAACATGATGGCGATGAAAAATCTACCGTTGACGTCGGCAAGGAACAATGGAATGATCATTAGCAAGAAGGTTTCGTTTAATCTTCTTAAGTATGACACAATTGTGACACGTAATATAAAAATAATAAAACATAATGCAGAGTTTTAGACGTATACATATATTATTTCCATCATTCAAATTAAATGCGGATTTTTACATCAGAATTAAATTAATAGTAAATAAGATGATGACAGTTCTATTTGTTTGCAAAAGACGATCCTGAGTTTGCACAACGATTTAATGATTGCCGCGGAGAACTTGGAGTCGCTGTATTCGTGGTCGCTACTCTTTTGGCTGGGCAGTCTGAGCCTGCACACCGTTAGCAACATATATTTTATAATCGAGTGGATGCTCGTGAGGAAGTGGGATATGGAGGCATGGCCGCTAGTCTCCTGTTTGTGCGCCTGGTTACTGGCGTTTATCTTCCAGATGTTACTACTTCATATCGCCTGCGACTTCGCTTCGTGTCAAGTAAAACTTTTCTGCCGATGCGAAGTAAAATGTTCTGTTACACTTAGATAGCGATAAAGAGTGTCGAGGTAACAGTACGATGAGAATTTATGATAAGCACGTGTAAACTTTGGACAATACTATATGAAGTAATGGCCGATATGCAGATATTAAATAAAAATATATTTAGAGTCTTAAAAATTCAATATTTAGATATAAATAAAGCAGCATATTTTTAATTAGAAGATGTGAGAACATGATTTATTTCAGGCTAATTGCATGGGTCCGATTTTGATCGAGTGGCAAGTAAGATTGATGAAGAAAGATGATGTAAGTAGACGAAGTAGATGAAGCCACTACTATTCGGCATACTTTTTATTTCTTCCAATAGAGATCAAATCCTATTATTTATTTAAATGCAATTCTCTGTATTCTAATTACAATTTTACCCATTTCCTTCAAACCTTTTTTGTATCTTTGTTATATTTATAGCAAACATTTTAATACGATTGCAATCTGTATAAAGATTTCTCTCTGAACACAGGATTTCGTCGAATTGTCGTTGCAGTTTTTAAACCGAAGGCTAAGGTTCTCCGCTGGTGGATGCTTTTACGTGAACTTGCCGTTATTACGTTCGGTACGTAAAAAACTAAAGCAATGCAAAATACATTTTAATTATGTAAAAATATTTTTTTCGAGTTTTTTATCATATATATATATTTTCTCGCTTTTTATTATGTATATATATATATATATATATATATATAAAATAATTAATACATATACATGTATACATATACATGTATAGATATTAATTAAGTTTACGATCTCTATTTAAACAATGCTCGTAGTTAGATTCTTCTTGTTGTGGATTATACAGGAATTTTGATTAGATGGATTATAACGCTACTTCCCATGCACGTGAAAACAATTACAAGTATATATGTAGCGATTAATCCCGTAATCTCTCAAATTTCAACTTTGCTAAAAGTTTCATTCCGGATGAACGACGTTACGTGCATACATATGTAGAACACGTATGTCGAAAAATTAAAAAGATTAATAACAACGAGCACTTCGCGATATTAAGACCTCCGTTTTTCTCATTTCGATGTTACGAGTAAACGTAAATCATCGCTTCAAAATTTAAAAATTGCTGAATTATCTAGGTGATTTCGTGGAAAATTAAACACGTTTCTCACTGCAATGTTATCACGGCAACTATACGACTTAAAGAAGAACGTGCATTCCTGTATTCTCCACGACGCAGTTCAATCGAGATAATTAAAGCATCACGTTTATCGGATGTAATATTTCCATGCAAAAGTATAGCTATACCTATATATAGCGGTAAAGATAGCAGTCATATTAAAATGCGAGATGAAAATAAATGTTCGGATTTATATCGAAATATAAATTAAAAACAAACGTAATGTGGTTTTAAATTGAAATGTTGCGCATATACATGTAAAATAACAACTATATCTCGCTGCGCGTGTATAAATATTTTTATTAATTGCTACATACGGTGCCTGCGGAAAAGCTCGCGTGGAATATAATATTTATCAACGTGAGTTTTAAATATAACAAACATCGGTAGTTATACTCACTTTTTTATATTTGCAATCGAGAAATATGTGCTAAGAACAAATATCATCATTGGAATAAACATTTTCGGTTCGAAAACTATAATATGATGAAGTAAAGCTTAATTGGTCCCGGCCTATTCGAAAGCGATTCAGGTGAATGCTAATGTAAGCGTACTCGTAAATCGCGTAACCAGAACGCGCCCTTCGATTTCACGCAAACTGTATGAGGCTCATGTGTACTCGAGCTCGTACGTTGCCGTTTGGAATTGGTACTTGTGCAAAACTTTACAGCTAGTAGTGCAATTATATGAGTACATAACTTGAAGGGCATCCGACCTCTAAAGCTCTTAAGATAGTTTCTGTTTAACGCGAAGTTCCGATTTTCTTGTAGGAAATTATCTCTGAATACTCTCAAGATCTACATCGCAGTATACAGCGTATTCATAGAGATACTACATGCATTTCAAGGTTGTCTAATGAACAATAACTGCGAAAATTAACTTATGTTTTGTATTTTAGATGTAGTTATTTTTATATAAAAAAATAGAATAGTACACTAAAAGAAAAAAATAATTACTTTTGGATCCAACCACAATTTTATAGTATTTCTAATGATAATTATGATTAACGTAATAATGCATATAGTTAATTAATCATATTTATTGTTAGAAATACTATAAAATTCTGATTGGGTTCAAAAGTAATTACATTTTTTCTCAGTATAGAAAAAGAAAAGATTATAGTTTTAAATATTACAAAGTAATCTTACATTAATTTTACATTAAAATTCACAAATAGCGTTAAAATAGTATTATAATTTGTACGATTCTGTTATTTATTCAGATACATCGAACACTTATACCGGAATTTATTCGAATATTGGAAAATCATTATGTGATCGAAATTGCTTCCAGATCGCCTCACTCATGACCACATATCTGGTTATACTACTGCAGCTTCAATGATAGTGGGCTGGCGATAAAAGTGAGGGAAATCGCAAGATCTTCGTATTTTAACTATAAATTTCTAACGTGTGTGTTCTAACGTGTGTGTGCTAATGTGTGTTTTATTAAATTGATACGTGTGAAAAATGTCCGTTTTGAATCGACAATCTTCAAATATCACATCAGATAAATATATATAATATAATATGTAAATATAATAAGATTGAATTGCATTCTTCGTGTTTATAATATCATCAGTAACAACAGTCATTTGTTTAACTTTACAATAAAATAAATTTTGGATGTGAAAATAATCAACATGTTAGATCTTTTCTATGTAACTGGAAATTGGAAATTTCTCTGTGCAACGATATAATGTTTATGTCAAATTACAAAAGTAACGTTCGATTGAATTTTGTCAAATCTCTTCCTTTCTGATGAATCCTCAGGAGCTCGCGTTCGACTCTATCCACTTTAAACTACTTTCGCTTTACTCAGTAGTAGCACGAACGTACGCTGCGACGGTGAGGCTGCGCGCAACAGCATTTGCATGCGAATTGTTCCCGTCACTGATTACAGTAGCCTCTTTTGGATTTAATACTCAAAAGAAGCCACGTTTCCCGAAACACGTGCGAAGCGAATTTAAAAAAATGATCGCATCAAGATAGCGCAAAATTGTAATTGAACAGTCGAAGCTAAAAGAATTTATCGATTAAATTACGATAAATCTAAAAAGATTTCCGACGATAGAGCGGTGATAGAACGAGCATAAGAACATACTATTTTACATTTGCGAGTAATATAAATAATGTTTAAAAGAGTAATACAGTACAAATAAATACGTATAAATAATTTTCAAATAAATTGTTTTTTAATACCGGCAATCTTCTGTTTATATCAAACTTTCAAAAATTCTCAATCGCGCTATAGTCATTATATAAAGCTTTACTATCGGTCACTTTTATTGCATGTTGCTGCGCCATGTTTCCAGCTGACGCGAAGAAAATTAACAATTTCATAAATTGCAAAGTACTGTTACGAGAAATTGACTTGCGCGATCGAGGACCTCGCCTGGAGCAAATTCTTAATCTCGTGCGTGCAATTTATGGTTGATTTATCCATCGATCGGGAAAATTGTTTAATATAACTACATGATACGGTTATCTGAGGTTTCAAAGACACAGATACCTGTAGACAGAATAATACAGACATAGAATGCCATGAAATCATCTCTTCTAAATTACAGATAGAAATGAAAAGTAAAAAAGTGAATTAAAAATATAATTAATAATATGTATAGTAAATATAATACAATATATGTAATAAATATAATTATATATATTTTAAATAAAATTTACAAATAAATTATATATTATTTATTATATTATTATATTATTTATATTATTTGCCTTTTTATATTTTTACATAATTTCATGTATAAATCTCGTTTTTCATTTCGTACATGTTCTTCTCTTCAAACGAAAAATATATGGAACTTTGTTATTACCAAAGTACAATTATCATAATCACAGTCGTTCATGCGATTAACAAAGTTTTCATAACATGCAAAGTTTAACCATGCCGTAAAAACACAGTATCTACATTCTACAAAACTTCTTTGCAGTAATCAAGGATCGTTCATAACGCTTGAAGAATTTTCAGAGGTAGCTCAGGCATACTAGAATTTTTGCATATTAGAATGCTAGAATACGAAGAAAGTTTTAGAAAAATATCCTGATTATTTCCTAGTTTATAAATATATCTTGATTCTTTTTGTAAATTCGATAAAAGTAAAAAATTTATCAATTTTCTTCAAAACTAATTGAATAATATAATTTCAGTAAGTATCGATAATTTTTCTTACAAGAAAATGTTTAATAAAAAAATCATATATATGCGTTCTTTCGTATATTTATATATATGTACATGTTATTAAATTCACTCAGTTAAAATATGAAATTTCTCCTTAGGCATTTAAAAAACTGGACTGATTTAACTTTACTTCTTTGCTTCAAAAATGATTCAAGAAATATACTACTCTGAATGTATCTCGCCATTAAATATTGTTATGGCTAATGAAAGTGTCACGTCAATCATTCCTGCATATCACTCTTGTATAACGATGCGTGAAATCGATGTCTCTACATAGGAAATCGTGAATCATAGAGAGAGCTTTATGTTACGATCACAACAAACCGTCATTTATAAAGCCGACAAACTGAATTTTATCGTCAAAGCATCTCGGTGTCGTTGATATCGACACATTTTATTAGTTTACGTCAAAAGCAACACGAAAAGAACCAATTTCGCTACCGTCGTACGTGAGGACTTCGAACGACCGTCGATCGACTTGCGTTGTTTACGAGCAGCAAAGGTCTGGACAGTGACAAATGGCGGGTGGATAGCTGAGTCGTTAAAAGCGAGAAAGGAGAACACTGAAATATCAGTCGTTTTCCAGATTTCAACGATATTTATTCCCTTTCTTCCATATTGTTGATGTATTTATCAATTACGACTAACTCGTCTTCCTTTTTTTCCGTTCATCTGTAATTCTTGTTCAAGTAAATAAATTTATCTTTTCTTTTGAACAAAGAGATGTTGGTTTGTAAAAAAAAAAAAATGAAGAAAACGAGAAACGTTGCAATATTAAACTTGAAATAAAATATAAAACCCGACACTCTCACATTTCTAACGTATTTTCCTTTATATATTTCATATCTCTCCTTACAACGCTCTTGCAAAATTTGATAAGTTTGCATCAACGCGTGAAAAGAGAATTCAATGCCTCGACAAAGCAAACATCTCAATTTTCATAGAAATTCAAAAAGAAAAATACAAATTCTGTCGCAAAGTTTTTCTCTTTTATTTTGACGGAATAATATCGAAATGTAAATTTTAATAAATTATATCAGAGACAATGAGACAAAGTCTCGAAGAAATGAAATTCTAATATTTAATTCATTCTCTCTCTCTCTCTCTCTCTCTCTCTCTCTCTCTCTCTCTCTCTCTCTATCTATCTATCTATCTATCTATCTATCGATCTATCTATCTATCTATCTATCTTTCTTTCTCTCTGGTAGCAAAATATAATAATTTCATATTATGTTAAATTAGAAATATCATAGAGTTGACAAAGTACGCGACACGAAAATATATTACGTTGTTTCTGTTAGGAGAGGTTTTGTTGATGAGAAGAGCTAATTCTAGTATCAAAAACACCGACGAGAACGGCGAGCTTCAAACAATTCTCGTCATCTAAATTCTAGCTTTGATGCAAATTTTACTAGATTACGTCAAAAGCAGTGGAATAATGAAGAAGTGCGCTTGCACTGTTGCAAAGGAAAGTCAAACGATCCTGAGTTATCTTGTATCAGGAAATGTCGAGATTCAACGTGATCAAAGAGATTAGCCTTCGTTAAATCAAAATACTCAATTAAATATTTTTAAATATTATAATTAATAGAACTTTGAGTGTTTCCCTTCCGAAGTATATTCTCTCTTGTCTTGAGAAAATACACGAGTAAAAATGCAACGTGCTAAAACATTATATTATATTATCTCGGTAAAAATAATTATTTTTTAATAAATATTTCTTAAATAACCAATAATTTTATCAATTATTTTATTTACATGAATCACGAAGAATATATTATTTAAGAAATAAGAATATTACTGCATATCGACAAAAATTGAAATATTTTAAAAGTATCGTTAATAAAAATAAACATTCATAACAAGTATGTATTTTATATTTTTGGCAAATCTTTCGATACGTTAAAACATTTTATCTTAAAGTAATATGATAGGTAAAAATTGTGGGATGCAAACGAAGTATTTTGCTTACGATTTAGATGCAGCTTCTTTCTAACCAGCGTTCCTTGTCAATTTGGTGTCATTGAATTTGCATAGTATTACTTTATCTTCCTTGCGGCAGAATAATCAGGGACTTCAAGGTGAATGATGCGGAAATTTTACAGAAAAATGTCTATACGTGATTATAATAATAAAAAAGGGATCGATCTACTCCAATTAATTCTATATTTATAATAAATATTAAATATTTTCGAATTTATAAAACTACGAGACGCTATAGCGATTAAATCATATCGAATAATATATTAAATGTTTTTACAAATTTTTCATGAATTTTAAAATTAAAACAATATTTATACTTGTGTTTTGCAAAATGATTAGGATAAGTAAAAAGAGAATTAAATTTGAAAAGAATTTTATCTAAAAAATCAAAATATCAAATAATATCAATAATATCAAATATTGGATATGAATTACTGCAACTGCTAGTGTGAATAATTTTCTTTATATGTACAGAAATATATGTAGAAAAATAAATATAAATTTTCCCATCTTAAAATAATTTGAGAATTAATAATGAATTAATAATTTATTACAATCTATAATTAGATAGCATTTGTGTGCGCTTATTAGAAAGGAAAACATTTTAACATTTTCTCTTCTCTACATTAAACGGTATTTTTCTTTTTCAATACATTATACTGCAGGAACAATGCATTATATTTTACATGCACATGATTCTCTCATACAACCTGGATTATTATTGCTCCCGAGTACGCCATTATTTCAACGACGGAAAAGTTTTTGACGTTATTGACAATGCCTCAATTTTCTCTTTGTGGAAACATTCAGCATGAAAGAGAGGTTAAAAAAAGAATATGAGAAACAATGATGAGCAAGTACCGTAATATTAAAGACTCTAGGTATGCATTTTTAAAAGAGAAAAAGGAATAAAAACGTGTTTTCACCTCTCTCTAAAAGTGCATTTTCGCAAGGAGACGAGTACGTACAACTATGCAAAGAACAGACTATAATAATTCACGTCCCCGGGGGGATTATGCTTTTCACAGAGCACCTGAAAACTCTCCAAGTAGCTTTTCTATTATCCCCATTATTCTGAGAACGTTCGGATAATAATTCAATTTTTTATGGCTTTTCTAAAATTATTTCTCAGCTACAGTTTTACAGCGAGCAGTGACTTTCTGTTCCGGCAGCTTCTCAGGATAATTCCGTTCATGAACGATGACATTACAAGGTATGTATATACATACGAGCCGCCGTTGAGGAAAAATGAAAGAAAATAAAAAAATCGCCGTCATCGGCTGTCGGCAATGTTACCACAATGGCGATGCATCTATTTTCCACGCCATCGTTCCGGAAAATTGCTCCTTTCGCCGGCTTCCGCCGACGTTATTCTCTCCCAAGCAGATGCACGCGAACTCCTTCCGCTGTATGCAATAATTCAAACTGATGGCACGATAGAACATAAAAAATCATTATATTAACAGTAGTGGAGGTTTCCCCAGTTTTGCGAAATCATTATCTAGAGAGAATGAAATCTTATTTTACTAAAGATCAAGAGTCATAAAAATTTCTATTTAAAAATTGATTAATATTATCTTAAATATTTTCTATTATTATATATGTATGTGTAAGATTATCTTAAACATTTTAACAAATATAAAAATATATTAAAATAATTTTATAATTTACACTGGCGATCAAAATTAACGCATAGGTAATTCCATGCCAAAATTTTGCATAACTTCAAATAAACGTAACTCCGTCAAAAATGGTCGTATCCTAAAAATTTTGTTTTTGTTTTGAAGCTTAAAGTCTCTACTTTAAAAAGCAGTTAAGATCTTTTGACTTTATCTTTTTCCCTTCGAGGCATCTCTTTATAAGTAAGGACGTGTTTTATTTTCAAAAATTTGCATAGTTTGACGCACTCCACGGGCTCGAATAAATTTTTTTCGCAAATGTTATTACAACTATCGAAAAATTTGGACTTTTCCGCGTAAATTAAAAAAAAATTGAATGTCGTACGATTTTTTTCACGGAGTTATGACGTTTTGAAGTTACCCATACATTTTTGTGCATTACCGCCAGCATTAGCATTACCCGATGCGCACCACGAGGAGGTTGCTGGTCGGATTTGGCGCATCGTGTGTGTGTGTGTGTGTGTGTGTGTGTGTGTGTGTGTGTGTGTGTGTGTGCGCGCGTGTGCGTGTGCGTGTGCGTGTGCGTGTGTGTGTGTGTGTGTGTGCGTGTGAGATTGCATTTAAAAATGCGTGTTCCACCCTCGTCTTTGAATGACTTCTTGTAGACGGTTACGCATATTAATGCAGGCTCTAATTGTGGCTTGAGGAATTTCATGCCATATTTGTTGTAGCGCTGTCTCCAGTTGCCGAAGATTGGTTGGCGGTCTCTCCAAATTTTGTAATCTTCTACCCATTATATCCCACATATGTTCAATGGGATTTAAAAAAGACAACGCTCGCCCACACACTGCTAGAACAGTCCTCAATTTTTTTATGGACAACAATATTGAGCTGCTGCCACATCCACCGAACAGTCCAGATTTAAATCCCATTGAACATGTGTGGGATATAATGGGTAGAAGATTACAAAATTTGGAGAGACCGCCAACCAATCTTCGGCAACTGGAGACAGCGCTACAACAAATATGGCATGAAATTCCTCAAGCCACAATTAGAGCCTGCATTAATATGCGTAACCGTCTACAAGAAGTCATTCAAAGACGAGGGTGGAACACGCATTTTTAAATGCAATCTCACACGCACACACACACACACACACGCACGCACACGCACACGCGCGCACACACACACACACACACACACACACACACACGATGCGCCAAATCCGACCAGCAACCTCCTCGTGGTGCGCATCGGGTAATGCTAATGTTGGCGGTAATGCACAAAAATGTATGGGTAACTTCAAAACGTCATAACTCCGTAAAAAAAAATCGTACGACATTCAATTTTTTTTTAATTTACGCGGAAAAGTCCAAATTTTTCGATAGTTGTAATAACATTTGCGAAAAAAATTTATTCGAGCCCGTTGAGTGCGTCAAACTATGCAAATTTTTGAAAATAAAACACGTCCTTACTTATAAAGAGATGCCTCGAAGGGAGAAAGATAAAGTCAAAAGATCTTAACTGCTTTTTAAAGTAGAGACTTTAAGCTTCAAAACAAAAAAAAAATTTTTAGGATACGACCATTTTTGACGGAGTTACGTTTATTTGAAATCATGCAAAATTTTGGCATGGAATTACCTATGCGTTAATTTTGATCGCCAGTGTATAATAATTTATAAAAAATTTATAAAATATAATAAAATATTTAAAAAATTTGAAGCGTATACACGAAGAAAATTTTTTTTGTTTTACGTTAGTGTGATTATAGTCATTTAATTGAAATGTGATACAAGACAGAGGTATTCACGATTTCACCACTACTGACTGGCCTTGTCCTATTAATTTGCGTTGATTTACGGGAAGGTACAGAGTTCGATGTTAATTCGGTTAAACGAGTTTAACTCGCTTCCTTCGATAATGGGAATCGTCGCCTCCGAGATCTGAATAGCATAAACGGTAGAATCCTAAATCCGGGGAGATTTACGACTCAGTGAACCGTAAATCTTCTTCGACCATTTCTCTAAATACTTAAGTAATAGGATTTTTCCTATCGTTAAAGCTTAAATATGACTTATCGAAGGTAGTATTCGTAATTCATAAAACACGAATTTCCTGTCAGGTACACTTACTTTATTTCCGAACAGAATCGATATAATATTAATTAACTGTATTTTTAGTATAAGACGTAAAAATAGCATTACTTTTCCTTTCGGATCCGGATTAAATATTAATGTTCTTTACTATTTAAAATGTCGCCAGAAGGATTGCTTTCAAGGAAAGAAAAATATTGTTTTCCTTTCTCTTTGGGATGAAAAGATTGACCCGAGAAAGAAATTGGTCGAAGAACCCATAGAAAAGAATGTCTCGGGAGATCACTCTGTATATACACGTGTGGGCGAGTTTCAATGGATGTACTTACGTCATTGCCCATTTTTAAACGTGGGTGGAAACCTGCAAACGCCACTACCTACGTCATCGAGCGATCGTACGTGATATCGTAGCTCGATGTTTCAAGGGTAAATCTGGCAGATATTCAAGGGAACGAATTTTTGTAGCTTGAGTTTATTTAAACATTTAAACATTTTACTGGAGAAAGACGTCATTGCAATAATTAATAATTAAAATTCTTTAACAATTAATATTAACAGTTTTCTCGCTTTATATTCCTTCGCAAAATAACGTTCTAGATTTCTGCGAAACGTATAGAAATGAATCGCATATTGCAATATTTTTTAAATTTAATTAATTTCTTAAAGAGACCGTGGCCATTTATTTTATAATCTGCAATCAAATCCCGTATAACCACAAATTAGAACGGATACATGGAAATAGGAAGAAGAGGAATGTAAGAGTTTTTTAGCTAAATCCCGATTTCGGCGAGCGAAAATATAAAACAAGCAAATTCCTATTAATCCTTTTCAAATCGTCAATTTTTTTACGAGCGATAGTTCTGCGATAGTTATAGTACATGCGGCAAAAAATTTAACGAATTCAACACGCGGGAATCAAACTGGGATACAGAGAACGAAGAACGAAGCCGACAAACTCGGCGCGGTTTTGAGGATTAATTGAATTTCACGAGACAAGATAGATAGACAATAATGGAATTCCCGAGTTTGTCGCTTATCATACTGATACCTCTCGACAGCAGCTGTCAGTTTACACTAACGACATGTTACAACATTCAACAATCATAATTTCACACGAGTAATTATAAAGTCCCACAGCGTTCCCCGACAAAGAAACGTAAATGACATAATACTGTCAAATTAATCTCTCAGGCAAATTTTTCTAACGAACAGTGATTTCTAAGAAATATTGTTCTTGAGACTCTATTTAATAATTGTGATTAATTAATACTAAGATTGACAATATTAAGATATTGCTATGATTTTTTAAGATTAAGGGCCGATTTTTCCAACTTCTTGATAAGCTAACTAAGGCCCGTAGCACGTAAAAAAACTTAAGCAGTAAAACTTAAGACTTAAGCAAATTGATCAATCATGGACGAGCAGTAAAACAGTGGTTGCTTTATTATTCGTCCATTTTGGTCGTCAATTCGCTTAAGTGTTAACTCTTACTTAAGTTTTTCTACGTGCCATGAGCCTAGTTAATCATGTGTCTATCTTTGTTTTATCTTCAAATTAGACAAGTTTAGACGTATAATTTAACTATTAGTTAACTTACCAGTTAGAAAAACTAGGTAGAAGTTAGAAAAACCGGCTCTAAGTTTGACAAAATAGATACAACTGAAAGAAAACCTGCAAAGATGTTACGCTTGCTTTAATAATCCCGCGGAACAAACGTTATTGTTGTCGTCGTAGGATCAAGAGAATACAATGTCTCCCGTAAGCTCCATGACGGAACTAAAATGGGCAAGCGCTCTTCAAAACGAATAGCTTCTCCCGGGAAAATTATGTGATTCTGTAAAGCCGAGACAATAACGCCTCTCAGTACATCGTTATGTACAGTTTCCACTACATTATACCTCCACCAAACAAATGTATACAAACACATTCGATCTTTACGTGTTTACCATCACTACGTCGAATTATTATTGTGGCACACGCTATAGTGCGACCGAGTGCGAATTTCATGCAAATCGACTTGACATGGACTTAGGGGTAAATAAATTTCGTCACATCGTGACGTTCATCACTACCAAAATTTCCACTTTACCAATGTTATTGTGCCGACAATATGTTGTCCACGCATATCATTAAAATTTAATTCATAAACATCTCCGATGAATACTTATCTAGGAAAGGAACTTGGAAATTTTACGTTAATAATTTTCGTGAAATTAGAATATATATTAAAGGAAGTACCAACAATATTTTTAAACAAAATTCATGTAATATCTACAAGTGATCTGACAAAATGAATCCAACCTTAAAGGAATATTTATATTTGGCACTAACTAATTGTAACAATAATAAAAAAGATGATCGAAAGGATACTTAAGTTTTGAATTAAATAAAAAATATTTTGTATATTATTTTGTATAATATATATTAACTTTCAAACACAATATATGCAATCAATTGTACAATATTATATCAAAATGCCATTTGTTCCTTAGTAAATTCCAATAGTAAAAAACAATATAAATTTTTTGCGTCAAGAAATACGAAATCGCTATTATACAACTACTATTTGTACACTGTTACTCGAGATCATCTTCAACATTTCCGAAAGAAATACGATAGACTCGAGAAGAGTATCTTGGTCAATAAAGATAAAAATTACATGATATCGCTCTTCGTACGACCTTATCTTTGAAAGAATCTTCGTGTCATTTCGCGAAAAATGAACGAGATCTTCGCGATATCACGAACCTGTCATATATTGGAACCTACCGATTTCGACGAGAGAAACGGACAAGTAAATGGAATTGTTCGCAAATGTCACATTCTTTTTACCTCTTGCGCAACACGAAAAATAAAAAGCTTAATTGAATAAAATATTAAAAAACTGAAAAAAGCTAAAAAAGAAATAAAAACGAGTTAAAAATGCGATCTCATGTGCGATGTATTCGCAAAATTTACGAAGAATGAACAAGATATTACTTTTTCCGGTAGAAAAATTTGCAAAAAATAAAATGTCATTGCTCAGCTTCTCTTTTAGTACGAAAATCTTTCCAAGTACTCGTAGTTTGACGGTTTCCAAAAAAAAAAAAAAAAAGAGACGCGAACAAATCGAAATTTTAATCAAACTTTTCGAATTACATTTTTAATTGGCATATTCTTTCAATCATACAAGAATAATTCTCTCACATCGAAATCGGTATTATAAAACTACAAAAGATAAAAAAATAATTATTGTAACGTTTTCAAATTTGAATACAAATTTGATTTAACTTTGTTGAGTATCGTCATAAATATAAATGTAAGTAGATTTTGATAAATAGATAAACAAATTAAATTATATCAGTCAAAATTCTTGAGTATAAACAATCGTTTGATCATATTTCAGGATTTGCCGTGTCAATTAATTTCAATATATCAGAGCAAATTGACGGCAAACCAATTTGCCAATGATCTGTCGACCATTTCGGCATTGACAGCGGATGTAAGCCAAACATAAATAGAAACTCTCATCAATAGCACTAATAGCACCAATTGAATCGAATCGATTCTAAATCTAAATAAAGTAACACAGTTGGAATCATAAATAATTGTTAAACAATCCTAAATTAATTTTCAAAGATCCATATTCAATTGGGAAACTTGATCGTAATTTAGATAGATTACCATCCAGCGTGATGTATTTCAGTGAAGTTTAATTAAATCGCAATCTGGAAAATTTCACCTAATCTCCTTTCGAAAATACCTCCCGAGGGAAAGAGTCGTCGATGCCCTTATAGACATCGAAACTCTTTTCGATCGCTCGTGATTTCTCCCGTGACATGGAGAATCTCAAGTTCTTCGGACTCACGGTGGCGTAACGATGCGTACAAGATTCTCTTTGCATGTATGGATTATTATGCACAGTAGATAGGAAATCCGTGTTGAAATTACACGTAAAAACATTATTATTATTATTCTCTGGTGTCTGTTGAGGAACAAGCTCATCTAGTACCGACCTTGAATTGCACGAACGTGATCTAAATATATTCATGTACACATTTTTAATTATATTTTAGGATATAATTTATATATTTTATATTTTTTTACCATCATTTTATCGTATATTAGTATATATCATTAATTTCTTATACATATATGTAACTTTATATTATCATATTTTTACGTTACTACATAGTGCTATTACTAATAATAATATTATTATCATTATAATTACCTCAATAGATCGCAGTTGTTTGGAGATGAACCCAACCATTCAAACATCTTGGAGTAGTTTGGTTCAGCTTGAGACACAGGCGTTGTACCTGAATGTTCCAATTCACGCGTATCAGATTCACGTTCCCTCGCGCCGCAACTTATCTCCCTCTCCATTGTTTGATCCAGGTTTGTCTCCGCGATGAAGGAGTGTTTAGGGATCCCGTTCCGGGTGAGATAAGGGTGCTTAGGAAGCGGCGGGTATCCACAGGGAGCTTTCAACTCCAAAGAACTCGTGAGCATCGTGCTCTTCAACGAAGATTCGACATTCCCGCGGTTTTCTTTGCAAAAGGTGATTGTGCTACGCAAAGGTACCCAGGGGGTCAAATCGGAAGGCTCAGAATCGCTTGTAAACTTTTCGCAGGGCACTTCAGTCAAGACCATGCGAGAGCTCTTTAACCAGTCCTTGTCGTTGGCGCATGCGTTTTTCGCGCGGCCGAAGGTTCCAAAGGTCAGGGGCGCTGATGGTTTTTCGTTGGAGCAACAGGATTTCTGCGCGAAAGAGGACGAAGAGGGCAGAAACCGTTCGACAAATCCTGAATCGGAAACACGCTCATTCGGCTGCTTCTCAGTCTCAGATTTTTTCCAGATCTTGTAATTCGAGAGTTTGGTGTTGAACGCTGACTTCAGTAACTTCTTCAGTGATTTTTTTCGAGACAACTTTTCGCCCAGGGCTGATATCCACGTCACGCAGGCATCGTTGTTGATCGGCCGTTCTTCATTCAGCGAAGCGCCGATTACTCGCGATGAATTTTGGTTCAAGTTAGACGATGGACTTGGAACCAGTTTGGAGTCCCGGAGATTCTCTCGGTCCTTTGAAATATCTTTGGAAAATGTAACGGTTACGTCTTGGAAGGATGAATCCAGCAGCAGACTGCCGTCGTCATTATTTATGCTTAACATGTTATTGTGCGACGATCCTAGGGAAGATTTCAATGATGACAACGAAGTCGTGCAGAGCCATTGTTTCTCTTCGAAGCCATATAGGTCGGCTTGTAAGTTTCTGTAGCTATTATTACTACTCGAGTCACAAGAGGTTGTTAAGATGTCGTCAAGAAGATTCTCGCAGTCCAAATCTTCGTTTTCATCCAAAGGACTCGAACAAATCATTAATTTCTTCTTCCTCGTTTCCAGTTGATTTTCCAATTTTCTTTTCTTTAGATTCCACGAAGGACTGGATTGTACACTCGTCGATAGGACGTCCATGGAACTGTACATATTGATCTTAGGAGAGACTGGCCATGTTTCCGAAACTGTTTTCACGTCGCTCTCCGAGTGATACCGATTAAGAATCACAAAATCATCTTCGACCTTGCGTGTCTCGAATGGAGTCAAAAAGATCTTGGATTTTTCCTTAAAGTTTCGACATTGCGGATCGTACATCGCGAGACTCGAGCCGTTTTTCTCTACGTTTTTTTTATTCTTGACATCAATGTTAGACGTCCTTACACTTGACTCGTAAGCTTCGACAATCTTCTTGACGAAATTACCGTCGCTCAAAGTCGACGATTTCGATGCGGTATTATTCCGGCGGCTGGCCAACATCGAGCCTGTTTCGAACTCTCGGGTCAAGCTCTCCATGTTCGGCATATTCTTTGGTATGTCCGGCAGCACACGAACTCCATTGACGGGCATGTCGACGGCGGTTAAAGTCCACTAAGGCTCGTTTCTGAAACAGGAGAGTCCGCGTATCCAGCTCAATTTGCGCTTTCTCGTTGACGCGAAACTACAAAGATAGATGCAAAAATTTTGTATGAATTTTAATTAGAGTTAACTAGCAAAAATATTTAATGTTACATTTAATAAAGATGTGTATCTGCATTTTAGAGACGGTTTTTTTCTCAATATTAAAAAAGATATAAATATAAATAATATATAATTAATAAATATAAAATTAACTTTGTTATGTGATACACCAAAATACAATAAGCATTATTAACATTTTCTGCTTCTCCAAGCTGAATTTTTTATAATATTATAATACTAAATATTTATTTATAATAAACAACTAAAATTTATTTTATGTATAGATTTCAAAAAATAGTTAAATAAAATTTATAATAATGTGCAGAAAAAAACTAAACGGAGAAAAATATAGAAATTTAATTTAATCTTAGTTAAATAAAATTAATTTTTTATAGTATTACATAATAATTCTAATGGATTAGTTAATTCCAAGTTTCCATAATACCTTTTTCTTTTAATAGTAATTAAGCAACGCGATAGCATCATCAATCACACGTATAAATGCAAACAATGCTTCAATTTACTGTTGAAAAGTTTATCTACGTTTAAGTTTAATTCTTGAAAAATTAATTTAGCAAGGTAACCATTAATTAGTAATGTTAATACATAATTTTTATTTTGACATTCATGTTTACTGGTCTTTGATCATTTCAACGATTATTCAGCTAATCAGAAGCATCTGTTTTTCTGCGAAGCGTGTAACCCCATTTTGTCTATCAATT
This sequence comes from Tetramorium bicarinatum, assembly GCA_928718305.1. NCBI lineage: Eukaryota > Metazoa > Arthropoda > Insecta > Hymenoptera > Formicidae > Tetramorium > Tetramorium bicarinatum. The sequence goes on along the minus strand of OV788323.1, from coordinate 23,522,420 downwards.
CGATCGATTCTAATCCGTTGCAGTGGTGATTATGCAATCCGATGTACTTATTTCCGTTGAAACAACTGATTATGATATACCTTCGTAACGGTAATCAGACGCATGTATTTCCGCTCTTTTTTTATCACAGTAAATAATATGCGGAACTGTGTTGTTATAGACTGTTATGTATATAAACAATAATAAGTGAACTTTGACCATTAATAAGTTAATAGATTAATTATATTGTGTACTATATATATTTCAGTTTTAACTTAAGACTGTTTTTAAGAATTCATATTACTCGGCAGTATATTTACTAAACTAAAAAAAAATGTATATACAAAAAATCATTAGGCCCAAAGATCCAACCCTGTCCTGACCGTAATAATAGAAATGAAGACATTTCTATTATTTGTTATTTTTTATTTCAATTTGCTATTCCGCAAGTTCGCATTCCGCAGTTTTGATCTTATGTTACTTGTGTATCTGACCTTTTTCGATGTCACTCAGTGTGACAAAAGCGCTTATTTCGACGCACAATCTCGTTATAGTGATAAAAGTCGAGCGATAAATCGACAAACGACCCCCGACTGATGACGGCGCCAGTTGAACTGACGACGAGGAATTAGAGGACAAAATGAGAACATAAATCGTCACCAAACGATCTCGCAATCGGTCCGTACACATATTTCTGCATAAAATTAATTCTCCGTAATATTTCAGTCTGCTTTCTAATTAGTCTCCTTCTCGTTTTTAAATGATGCTATTTAACCGACCGCTATAAAAATTGAAAGTCAATTGATCTAATTAACGACTAATTAACTAAACTGCAATAATTGGTGACTGTAATCAAGCACAAAATGAAAAATGATAATGATTGACGAAAAATAAATAACGTGGACTTGGATGGTTTTTGGCTTAAAAAAAAAAATATATATATATATATTTATACAATGTGTTACTTGAAAAAAATGTATTATTATTCTCTCTCTCTCTCTCTCTCTCTCTCTCTCTCTAAACGTCAAGACATATTCAAAACTTAATGTTCCGATGGAATGGTATTCAAAATTCTATTTTCTGGTTCACTGAATATAAATTCATTGGATCTTTTTATATAGAAAGTTTATTGCAAAGTTCAAATAATATTAAAAAACATATGACAGCATATTATTAAAACTTGTGCAAAAATTACACATTCTGATTATTTCATAATCTGACACATTAAGAAATATTTATAATTATTTTTAATTTAATTAAAAATGTAGACAAAATGTACATATACAAATTGTTACAAATATAGACAAAAAACGGGAGTGCTCCCTAAAAAGAGCATCTTTTATAATCAAATTATAAAAGATTTTTGCAGACAGAAAGAGTTTAGCGTCATTAAAATTGTGACAGGATAAATCATAGTGCCTCCTAATCTTTATTTGCATGTATATCGCAATAATAACTAACAAGTCGGAGGAAAAAGGTAAAACATTTCACGTCTCTCTTATGCAAACTCTTTTGTATAAACGCAACATAAAAACAAACAAAATTTTTGGACTTCTTATCGTAACATAGTAGTCGGCGAGCTGTCAGGCGCGGATCATCCATCAATCGCATGGTCGGTCGTTCGAGTGTCGGACCTAACAGTGTGCGTGCTATCATCTTGATGGCACACAAGGAAATAACGTATTGAAGGATGGTTATGCTTATCGCGGGAAATTTTTCAAACAGGCACATACATTTGCGTGTGAAGATAACACAAAATATTCTTTGATGTTGCATAAAATAAATTTTTAGTAATCGGTAATTTATTTCAATAGACAATAGATTTTTATAGATTCAATAAAAAATTAGAAAAAAATGCAAAAATTTAATAGAAATAAAATAAAGAAAGATTTAGATAATTTTGAAGATGCGATCCTAAATGTCGAAAAAAAAAACGCCTAAAGAAATAACAAAAATTAAAAGTTGTTCGTTATATGCAAAATATGGGAAGATTAATGGCCAACAATACGAGCAAAATTGTTTTATATAATTAGAAAGTTTTCTTAACATGAAATGAGATTTTTACATTATTTCTCATTGCGCAAGATATTTATGAACGATTGTTAAATACCAAAAATATCAAACAATTATCAAAAATAAAATTGATAAAAATTGTACATGATCCTATGTAATCATACCCATAGTAGATAGTTGACGAAGTAAATGTGTCAAGTGATCGCTGATCCGATATTGTCTTTTTCAGAGTAAAATGCTTCTTTCAAAAATTCCCTCGTACAGGGTCAGTCCTTCACGCGATCGCATGTTAAGTTTCCGGTTATTTTGAAGTACGCGCGGATAGAAAAGATTCCTCATAATCTCTCGCGGAGAGAAAAATATCTCACACTGTGTTCTCAACATCAAAACAAATGTAATAGCAAATAGTTTATCCAAACATTAATCGGATAGTCTGCCGAATACAATGCAATAAAAGCCAAATCTTAAAAAAAGAAAATTATGAAGAATTAAAAACAAATTGATAAATAGGCATGAAATTCGAGAGACACTAATTCTTTCAAGAGCTCTAGATTGAGATTGTAGGAAATAGATAGCTGTGTGTAACAAATAACCTTCGGTTATACATATACACATACAAAAACATATATGTACATTTATTATTGCTTTCTTCAAGAATATATCGAATATTCGAAAACAGTATTTATATATGTATATACATATTTCTTACATGTACATATAGAATAGCTACTGAATTTGTAATCTCTCTGAAAGATCAAATATTCCAAAACAATACAATTGGATACATGTATATGTATTTCTTAGGTTTCTCATATTTCTTATGTGTACTATTCTTCAATGTTGATTTCCTCAATGGAAAACAAAGTTTAAATCTAATAAAGCAGTTATTCAATATATATTTTATACAATATATATTTTATACAAGTCTTATTAAAATCTTTAATTAATTTGTGAGCTTGAATTAGAGAATAATCACAAATATCTCTCGAAAAATCATATTTAAATATATATTATGTATATAAATTTTTTTAATTATTAAATTTGTTCATCTTTATTTTATAATTTATTAATTTCTATATCAATTATTTATTTTAAAAAATTTCTAACAATAATGTTATTTAAAAATCATAACAAAATAAATTATAAAATTCCAATAATTTATAATATTAAAATTTTCCAATTTCTTTTAACAAAAAAACAATTTTCTTTCTAAGAAGAAATTCTAAGATTTCTCTTGGTAGACTTGCAGAGAGAACTGATAATGCTTTCTTTCCCAAGTGAAGATTTGCCCCTTGCAATTTTCCTGCCATGAAATTTCCCTTGGCGCGTTTCTTGTATTACGAAAGAATACTATCGGCTCAATAAATATGCCACTTGCTTTGTACGATCGAATTGATTTCATGTATGTTATTACGTAACATACAATTATCTTTTCCCTTTTTGTTTTACTTAATTTTTATTTACTTAAAAAATTATTGATTCATTATTATGGAATTTATCCCTGTGGATCCAATACGTTCAATGATCTGAGAATCGTAGCTTTCGTGTTTTACATTGTAGTTGAAGGTTTCCTTCATTCAGGTCAGACAGCCTGGAGCCAGTACTACCGCAAAGCTTCTGCTTTTATTGCTAATCCCAAATGGATTCTCTTAGAAAAAGATTCATGATACGGAAAAACTAAATCTTTTTAATTTATTTCAGGAAAAAAAATGCTGAAAGAGCGACACGAATCTCTCTCATTCTCACGCAGTTTTCACTCGCGAGTCATTGCTCTGCATGACGCAAAACATGTATTTTTAAACACTATTACATACAAATACAGCAATCTCTCCCTTTCTGTGTTTCCCGGGAGAACAGAAGCTATTTTTCACATTTCATATTTTAAACTTTTGACGCCAAGTTTCATTTATTTCTAATTTGCGCGAAACAAAAGAATGAAATTTGTGTAAAAAATGTTTCAACTCACACGAGAACCATTATGTTATTATATTTGCTAGAAAGATATTTTCCTCTCGTGTCGTTTTGTGATTGTTTGCACTTTACGTATAAGAATTCTAATATGTCGAGAAATTTGAAAGACTATATGGAGAATATAGTCAAAAGTGCATTAGATAAAAGTAATATTTCTATCGTATGACAGTCTGGTCCGAGTTTCCAAGCTTCACTACTAACATTACAGAACTACTACAGTTTGCATGGATGATGGTACCATGAAAAGAACATCGCGCAAGAATACTACAAAAATAATACAAAACTCCGGTACAACAACGCCGTCAAGTTTTCTGCAGCGACGGAATAAATCTCGGTGAAATATGTAAAACAAAGTGTCTCCAACGTTGCGACGTAAAAATAACGCGCGATAATTACACAAAGATGCACTGCTTGCTCTCTTACAGTTAGCAAAACCATAAAAACCATATAAACCGCAGAGTTTCACGTCACACCGAATAGAGAAACTTTGGATGGTTAATCTTCATGAAAGTTGCAAAATATGGCTCGCGCTACAAACAGATCCATTATTTATAAATACTCTTTTCCGCAAGGATATAAGCTAAAATTAATATCTCTTAAAAAGTTCATATTGAGTATAATTATATAAATATTTTCCGATTTTAAGAACACGCAGCAACATACATACATATACGTCCAGAGCTTAATAAAATATACTTGATTAAATTTTTTGTTTAGTTTTAATTCTTTTTGAAAGGTGACAAAACGATTATTTATAAACAAAATGGAACAAATTGTGGACAATCAAATGCCATATCAATTTTGTAAAAATTTACATTTCAGGGTGTCAATTTTATCGCGGTCAAGTGTTAAACTTCCATAAGACCAAGTTGACATTGAAAAATTATTATTCTACGGAGATATGAAGGATCAATGATACTTTTTCTTTAGCAATTGTCCGATACGATTCTGCGCGAATTTTAAATCTGTGTTGATTATTTAATCGCCATCAAGAGACGTAAGAGACAATACATTCTAAGTAATTGGTTTTCATGAAAGATTCATGTACTTCTGCGGTTAATGGAATACAAACGCGTAGCGAGAGCAACCTTTTGTGGTAATAAAAACGCGATCAGTCGAAACGGAAGTCACGAACAACCGAAAGAATGAATCGCGGCATAACAATGTCCGTTCGCAGTGTGTGGTCTGTGTGATCGAAAACGCGGGATTTTCTTTCTTTCCTGTTTTTCTTTCTTTTTTGTTCTGTATGAACATCAATGCAGAAGATTAATTATTTTTCGATGTAGCAGATGATCCACCTTTTGTCCGACTCCCGCTTTCACGATAAAGGAGACTTCATCATGACGCTTCGTCGACTTATATACGGTATTACAGCAAAATCATTAAAACAACCAGGGAAAAACTCATTTGAAAGTTTTCTAAAGAATTTGCAATTTTAAAGGAGTTTTAATAAGACATTATGTGCGAAGAATAGGACGCTCTTTGACATTTGTAATTACAATGCATTATTATTTGTAATAATTTCAAAAGAAAATTATGCTCTACGGGTGAAGATTATTTGATATGTTATCAGTAAAATAACATTTTTCTTGTATCTTTTAAGAGAATTATTTTACATTATGTAACTTTATAAGCACTTATATAAGCACTTTACTTATACGTGTCACCTGTCTAACATTTTGTTGTTGCTATTGAAACGAGGCAGTCAAGTAAACCCAATCGGACGTTCACCCGATTATTGGATGGTGCGAGAGTTAATCGAGATCTCGCGGATAAAATTGCTTCGGAGGATTCTCGTGATCTCCCAAAGGTCAACAAAAAAAAAACGAAACTCTTAGCAATGTATTTCACATTGGTCGAGCTTAATTCGAGTATGTGGCAGTCGCGAATGAATTGCTGTACTAACAATAAGTAAGGAGAACCTGCGGGAGAGAATTGCACTTGAAAATACGATCTAAATTGATGAACTTAACTATTTTTTTTATGTCATAAAAAAATTACATATAAAAAAATTTATATTGTAAATCAATGTTTAAAAAGTTAAAGTATATTATTAGTAACTTCTACAAAAAGTTGCTAAAAAATTATTACTCAGAATTGTATAGAATAAAATTCTAAATGTTCTGTAGAGAGAGAATAAAATTCTTTCCAAGCGAATGCTCTCTCGTTGCCGTTTTATTATAGCACTCAATACACAATGAGTTTCTTTACAGTAATTGTTATGGGTACATACACAGCTTGTATGTACCCATGTTTTACTTCTCCATTTCTCACGTCACGTCGGTTGCATGCAAATGCAGTTTAAAGTGCTAATGGTTTAACCTACTAACTCGGTGGCAGATTTATTAGGCATAATGCCTACAATTAGACTTTTCCTCAACTATTACATACATAGCATATTTATCATAAAAGATAATTAATAGATAATTAATGTCAATAGATTTAAATTATTTTTTATATATATTTTGGATAATATTATAAATGTAATATTCTTTTCAATCCTACGTAATTTACAGTTAAGTATAATTTTATAATTTTTATTGATTTTTCTTCTATTAGAATTCTAGATGCGGTTTCCAAAGACTAATAGCTATTTTAATAGTCGATACACGATGAGTTTGTTTACAGAAAAATCATTATAGATATACAGTTTTCCTTCTCCATTTCCATTTCCCATGGTACACTAGGTACAAATGCATTCTAAAGCACTAACGGTGCTACGAAGTCAAAGGCAGTTGCTATCGTCTTTCTGTAAGTGCTATCGTCTCTCCAAGATGACATCCGGACACGTTCGTCGAATATACAATGAATGCCTCGAAGGAATCGACAAAATTTATTACAATGGCAACGACAAGTAATGGTCATTGTACGCTAGTTATATTGTTACTTCCAACTTGGAAGTAACAAAAATGAAGAAGTTAGAAGTACATAAATTCCATTCAACCATCTTACAAGCGTGTAAACGTCCGCGCGGTTATTTACGATCGCCACGTATTACGAATTTTATATTTTTGCACCAGTTAGATCGCCCAATCTTTTGCTCGATAATGGAAAAATAATTAACATCCTTGCAATAGTAAAATGTTATACCATCTGAGAGAGAGAGGGAGAGGGAGAGGGGAGGGAGAGGGGAGGGAGAGGGGAGGGGGAGGGAGAGGAGGAGAGAGAGAGAGAGAGATTTAACTCATAGGTATATATTGACAAAGTGAGCTAAGATTCCAATTTAAAATTTTCAGTAACAATACATTAATATTTTTAATATCAAATGAAACAAAAATGACAAATAAAATTGCGATCAAAATTACGAAAAATGATAATACCTCTCAAAATTTTAATTTCAGTGTTAACTCCAATAAAAAATTTGATATACAAAAATGGAACATCATGTGTTATTTGATGTAAAAATTCCTCTTCACAATTATGCTTTCAAATATACTTTCAAAATTATGAAAATAATTAATGTTACATGGCGTCAATCTTAATTTTTTTTTAAAATATCGAAACAATACAATTTTGTGTAGTTTCAACAAAGGAAAAATTCCCTCTCTGTGTCGCGGTTATTTTTTTACCGAACTCGAGGCTACGGAAATTGAAGGACATTCCGGCGCCAGCATGTAAAATTAGCGAACGTCGCGAATCGCACTCACGATTTATTTTCTCATCGCATCCACGGTCGACTGTCGCTGAATTTATTCTCGCTTATTGGCCGCCACCCAGATCTCAGTCCATTCTCCTGCGTTACCGTCGCGCTTGTTAAAAAGTGCGACGTGAAAAAATGTACCATAAATTGGAGTCATTTTGTGACTGCGATATTCTAATAATGACGTCCGAAAGGATAAATCTGGATTCAGAGCGCGATAAACATAGCCCCATATTAAGTAGAAAACGAGTGATGATATTGTTATTATTGTACTTCAGCTGATTTTAATGGATTCATTAAAATTTGACAATCGCATTTCTTTGAATTTTTCTTCTATAAATATATTTTCATAAATTTTACCAGCTCATTCACTTTCATGCAGTATCTCTTACAAATCTGCGATCTCTAAATTCTTATACTATCGTAAAATCAATTCTCTTTGTGAAAAAGTCCTTTAAAATTCTATTATTTTACGTTATAACACGCGTCAAAGCGTCAAGAAATGCGTTTTGTAAGTTTATTTCTGATATTTGATATTTAAAAAATAGTTATTCTTTTATTTATTTCATAGATATTTAACACAGGTAGATTTATCTAATATACTTTATTTTTTTAATTTTATTTCATTAATTTTTTATATCATTCAATTCAATTATTCAATTATACCTATTTTTTTTAATATTGTCATTTTCATTAAATAATTCCATTTTAATTCAGTTCTATTCTAAAGTTTTTTCTTGAAGTTTTATAATCAGAGCATTCTCTCATATACATATCTTCTAGCATTTTACGTTCAAGCTTTACTCTCGCGTGCAACGTTCGCATAATAAGCCAATTTTATGGTAAATGCTGAAAACAACAAATACTTCCCAGAGGAAATCGCTCGCGATGCCTTTTTTTATCCCGAGAAACTTTTCTGCGCGACACGTATAATAAATGCAATTGAGAAACTAATTTCTGTGAAACGTCTCGACAAAACTTTGCACAACTGCACATAAAGGCGGCAAGTTAGTAACATTGTTGTGGACACGAAAGCAACTTAACATACGCATTGCTGCTCAAATGATGCAATTCGACAACTGAAACTTGTAATTTTGCAAATTACTGTCGGAATATATTTGAGAACTCATTAATGGAAAAGTTATATAATATTTAAAATAGCGGGTAATATAATATTATAAATATTTCATATGAGTACTGACAAACTCAATTATCGCAATATTAAAGTGAATTCTATTACTGTTTTCATTAAAAAAGCTAAATTAGCATAAATTTTGATGTTTGCTGCTGTTATATGAATCTTGAGGATTGAATTGTTTTAGGCATCATGATAGTATAACAATTGTTATAATCCGTACAAATTTTGTATTACATTTACTGTAAAATGCAATATTAATTCCGTGCATGCTAATTCGGATTGTATACACAATGTACCGATTATGTAACGTAATTATTTGCATCATGCTTCGCCGAGACAACTAAATGTGATTACGCTACGATGGAAGTGTTATACTTGCTGAAATTCAATTCAATTGGAGAGATGAGAAATGCATTACGCTCAATACTATCTCGAAGACAATCCATCGCCTGAGCGATTTGTCATCAAAGTTGTTGACGAAAGCTGACATACAGCGGGAGGATATTATATTCGATGACTGACGCCAAATGCGATTTTACAGAACAATATTGTAAGTATGGAAGGAACTTTTACACCTTGTAAACTGACATCGTATAAAATAGTCTAAAAATGAGAATTTGATATTGTACAAACGGGATAATTTTAATTTTTATATTAAAAACGCATTAAAAATTTGAAAACAGTGAAAAAAGTTAAAAATAACGCTTATTAATTTTCGGATGGATTTTAATCAGAAAAGAGTTTGAATTATTTCAATGATATAAATATTTTTAGTTGTGTATATATGTACATATAATATACATATATACACTAAAAAAATTCTGATCAAGAACGGAGGAATCAGAAAATCTTGTAAGATTGATCAAATACTTTGGTTATTATAATAGATACTCAATACTTTATAACGTAAAATAATCTTATTATAATAATCAGAATATTTGATCAATCCTACAAGATTTTTCTGATTTCTTCGTTTTTAATCAAATTTTTTTTTTCAGTGTATGTATAAAGCGTTAAGAATTATGAATTTATTATTATCATTTAATTACAAATCATCATACTTTAAAAATAAATTGTAAAACAGACTTGAAAATACTTTTTAATTGGCTGACTATTTATAAAGAGAAAAATCCAATTTAATAAAAACTTAGTAAACTTAATAAAAAAATTTGATTAGGAATTAAAATAATTGCTGGCAATTTCGAGACATTCTGTTGTAAAAGCAGCGTATAATTGGGGATGTTTCATTACGAAATGCAACGCTATGCAATAGCTGTGTAGACATTGCATTGTCAACTTCCAAACTGAGACTACTCATCAAACAACTAAACTTTGTTTGAAATCAACATGCGGAGAATTTACTCGAGAAAAGCGGAATTCCGTAAATGATGCGTATACGAATCTCTCGACATCATAGAATTCTGTATCATTAATTACATCGTGTCAAAAAATGAATTATCTTATTTCACACATATATTACTACTTCAAATAACGTAATTTCGGAAAAAAACATAATATTATCAAAAAATGTAACATTTGAAAAATGTTATATTACTATCCTACAGAGAGAAATTTTAAAGCATCTTAAGATAAAATTCGAGTATTATTAAAACAACATAAAGTTTAATATTTTTCATTTCATATTTTATATTTTTATACAATTTAACAAATTATGTTAAGATGTTATTAACTTTTTTTTATTTCTAAATTGACTTACACCGATCCTTTATTTCGAAAACATGCAAACGATGAATATTGACAGTCACTTTGTAAACAAATTAACGTGGACTTGATTATCATATCGTAGTTAATCGTCGTGCGACGCTGACTAATCCTCAGTCGTCGAATTGTAAATTGAAAAACAAATCGTGCGTGCGCACGCGGTAGACTTTAATCTAATCGGAGTTAGTTCCAGGTGAATACATTCAACTTGATGAATTTAACTATAGTGCTAGTTATTTCAAACACCCTGTCCGTCTCGATATTACTTAGGTGTGGTGACGAAGTTAGTAGAACGCGACGTTCAGTCGTAGTTTCCACTTCGATGTGAATCGAATGTATATACAGAGTATTGCCCAATCTGGTGTCTGTAACTCCACTTTATCATCAGTTGCTCGATTTCTCTTATTATTAGACAAATCAAAGTTATACCGTAAGGCTCAACAAGAAATAAGTAAAGTAGGACAAACTGGAGTAACGGATTTCTGTCACTTTGAGATAATTATTCCCTCTAAGCAAACAATCTCACTCTTGTACTTTTTTAAAAATTAGTACAAGCAAATGTAAATATACTATATAGGTATATTTTTAAAATTAGAATGTAAACATCAATAATCACATAACTATGTTGTTTTAACGCGAATAAATGCGAATAAATGCGAGTAGCTATACATTAAGCCTCATATAATATTTAACACTATTTTTTTCCGTAATTATTTGTTATGTGCACGTAATGTTTTAAAATTTTAATTTCTACAAACCTTCTCGTAAAAAATATCTTTTTAATAAAAAAAATTTGACTACTTTATCAAGATTTTAGAAAATATCTAATAAAGACAAAATTTTTTAAATACCTAATTAATAAAAAATATATGCACTATACTCTTTTCCTTAATAACCTATTCTTATCTACTCTATAATGTATAAAGATAATTATATAATAATAATAAAAATTGCATTTAAAATACGAGAATTTACAAAAATTTGATTATTTGATAAAGAATATCCTTAACCAGAGGATACTCACTTTTAGATTGCTCTATATGTTACTTTATTCACCCCGCAATGCGACTAGCATTGTAGTAAACAAACATAAATTGATTGCGAAGTTCCACAGGCGGTCTCCCAGTTGCATCCCGTATTTTGCACAGAAACGCGCTTACACCAGGCACAGTGGTCTCACTTTAATTGTATCTACCAAGTCCGGCTTTAAACAGATCTATTCTACTGACAGTAGAAAGTTGCACACGCGCACTTGGTAGATGACATTTTTTTATTCGCACACGTGCTATTCTGATGCAATTCACGATAAATATCATAAAAGAAGAAATTAATAAAACAGTTACCGCCTCATATATTTTTACGTCGCATATTTATAAGTTCAATAATTTTAATAATTTTTTCATTAATATGCCTTTGCACGTAAAACGCTACGCTCATGCTTATTATTGCAATTACGTACATTATGCTGCATATAAATTCATATTTTCTGTTTCGCGTATAAATTTATATTTGTGCATTTGCAATTTTATATATCTGTGATATTAATTCATATTTGATATATTGTATTAAAAGAATTTTCTAAAGACTTCTTGAGCTCTTAATGAGAAAATACTTTAATTAGTGCTTGCAGTAATGTGCGACAACTTGTGTGAATTAATCTCTACTCCAAGATTTAATTAATGCAACGTTGTAGCAACGTAGTACACATTGTACTACGCGATTATATGCTGCATACCCATTTATAAACTTCACAACAGATATAAAGGAGTTAATTTAATCAACTAATGTAACTAGAGCGATCAAATCGCATCGATTACAGAACTTAATTTACTAGCAATCAGATTTAATTAATGTAATGTCAAAACTCCCAGTATTAATTGTTGCGATAAATTACGATTTGAGCTAATTAATAACTAATCGATTGTTCGTGCTTATCAATGAAATCTAGAAGTAATTCAAAAATATTTTTATCAGATAACTCGCAGCTTCCCAATTTTGTTTACTACATCTAGATTATCTCGACCAAGTAATTGCTGAAATGCAATTTCTCCTTGCAATCAAATCATGGAATATTTTTGAATCTTCCTGCAAAAATAGATAATCTCCGATCAAAATTAATTATTTTACCGATCGATACAACTTGATGAAAATTTTATGAAACTCTTCGTAAGTTTAAGCATAAGGATGATAAAATTACAAATGAGATTTAACTGCAATAATTGTATCTCTGCAATACATTTAACGGTTGGTCTATAATTTCTCACTTAACGTTTCTTGACAGAAATGTAGATTTATAAACAAGCGTTGTTTAATAGTCAGTGAAAATAAACATTTCTACAGTCTCGTAATTTATAGCGTATTTATTCTGCGAAAAGCGAGATAAATAATGAGAATCAAGAGGGGACTGAGTTAACATTATTAAAGATCAGTATTTCTTCACGAAGGTATTTCAACTTCCCTCGCACAATCGAATCCATTACATCCTGCTATCGATTCTAGGACTGATCGAGAGGGAAAGAATTTGTGATAAAACTCGTGCGGGCATGCTAATCGATTGCTTGCTTGCTCGAATGACACACTCGATTTAACCCTGATCGGTTTCTGATAATACTCGACTTATTCGGAACACTCGTCACATGGTCTGGCGGGCCTGCTTCGCTTCTCGATCATGATCGACGTTATCAAAGAATTTTTCGTGTGGAAATAAGGAAAATAAGTCTTGAATTCTCAATATACAAATATGTAATTAATACTTTTAATAAATTTTTGGGATTGGGATAATAAATTTTTGGGACACGGACGATATTTATTGGTGTTATTATATTTACTCGCAATATTTTAATTGATAATAACAAATATTATTACTCTGTTATCAGCATTTATTATAAACTGTTAGTATGAAGCTACAAATCGTTAAATTACCGTAATTACAATTTTCAATCTTTTTAAACCTTTTTTACCGACACCTTTTCAAAAGCTATTTAAATTGTAATTACAATAAAACATTTTTATTATTCACTCTGAAACATATTTTCTATAAATATGCTGTTTTTCATGAAAATTTGATAAAAGGTTTTCGCGTCCAAATAAATAGAACTGTAGAGCGAAAATAATTTACGTGCGTAATTAATGGCCGTGAACTTGCAGAAAAGCAGTTAATTTTTTTCACCCTCCGGGTTTGGTGGAATCCAAGTGTTTCTCAACCTACTCATTTCATTAGTATAAATTTTAGTCATTATATCTTAAAGTATAAAGCAATCAAATAAATATATCGATATTTACATATCGTTCTAGATAAAGCAATTAAAAAATACACTAACAATTGTCTGCATCTCTTTATTGATTAAAGAAAATTTCACATTAACAAATATTATTGCTTTTTAAAGAAACAAAATGAGAGAAAATTTTATGCAAAACGAATATGAAAATGTTTTTTAAGATATAAAAATCATAAAAAAATCCATAATTCCTGATAAAATAATTTACAATCTTATCAGCTTTGTTTCTCTCTTTTCCATATATTATTTTCTATATATTTTTCCATATATACTTTTAATATACATTTGTATGTATATATGTATACATATATTTTGATTGATGATATGTATACATATATTCTTCGCGTGTTGCATGTTATATTATACATACATATACAGTGCAAAAAATGATAAATAGTATTCGATTTGAATCTCTATCACGAATAGAATCGTTTAAAATGACTTGAGCTAACAAAAAGCCCGAAAAAATTCCTGGACGAGAGCAATTAGAGAACCCACGCCGAGACAAGTGGTCGTAAGGAGCATTACCTGATGCTCATATTTAGCTCGTTTATTGCCGGGAAAGTCGTTAGGCGAGGATGTAAAAGCAACTTCACGCATTGATTTAGTGGAACAAACTCACGACCACCTAACTTGTCGCCGCGAATGCCGTTGATATTAAAACCGCATCGGATCTCCAAGGCTTCAGTATTACAGAATGTGTTACATAGAATGTATTGCGAAACTATTCGCAAACGAATCGGGAAATCGGGTAGATATTGGTTTCGCTTCGTTATACGGTCCACGAGTCGATAGGTGTCTATCGTACCCAGCCGCATTATCGTGTTACCTCATCATCGCCCGAAGGCCCCAAGTGGGAAAGGGCGAAGGACTCGCGGGACTAGAGAAAGCTCTCGTTATCATATCGGAGAATCTGTGATCGATATCCCGTGGGCGAAAATCCATTGCACCTCAGAGACGCATCTGTCGCGGCGGCCAGTTTCAATACCGTACTCTATTTCTCGGTTATTTTCACCGGACTTTCTTATAAAGATACAACTCATCGAGTTTTTATGCGAAAACACGTAAATACTTTTTTTTATTTGAAATTTGAAGCAAGATTCAATAAAATATCAAGGTTTTCTTTCTCTTATCAATGCGATAAGATATTAATTTACTGCAGATGTGTTACCTATAATCTGTACCACGAAAATAAACTGTATTTATTAAACGGAAAAAATACGATATTAAATAAAAAAAGCATTGTATTAATATATTATAATAAAAGTATTGTATTAATACATTATAATAACACCTCATAGAGATGAAAAGAAATATATTTATAATTATAAATAAAACGATTATTATATTTTTACACAAGTGTTATTTTAATTGAAGAAAAAATATTCAAAATTAATCAAAGATAAATTAAATGACAAGAACAAGACTTTAACTTTTATTAATACAAAGTAACTCATTTAAAATAATATTAAGTAGGACAATTATAATTGCAATAATCTTGGAAAAAAGATTAATTGATGTAGAATTTCAAAATCCTATTATGCTTTCCCTTTACCCTAAAGGTCTTATCCTAAAGGCCTTACCCTAAAGGCTCTAAAAAAAAAGTTGTATCCTTTGGTTACGATATTGAAATGTAATTGATACCACTTTGCCGGGAACGCAATAGTGCTATTAAGGCTAGCTTTTATCTGTCTTCCCCTCTCTATTGTTCACTTTCTGGATATGGATAAAAGCGCCCAGGGTTGGCTCTAAAGCTTTCTACTGACCCAAGCAAACAAATTTCTGATATACCCTTTTACATACGCATCATTCCTTTCTATAAATTTGCTTTTTCACATTTATTGATGTTTACATTCTGCATCAATTTCCTGTGGAATCTTTGGTCGGAAGCGGAAGAATGAAGAATAAAAAGTCATAATAAAATGAAAAAGTTTTTCAATAGCGTTTAAGGATTGAATTCCGTTACAATTAACTGCGATAAATTGCAAACTGCGGATAAATTAACTTTTTTATGAAAAGTACTTTATACATTTCTTAATCTTAACAAAATATAATATTACTAAAGTATTTAGAGTATATTTCAAACGAAAATAGAAATAGAATGTGTGTACAAAGATATTCTCTCTGGAACAGTGTTTCTTTTTCTCAAACCATTTTCACTTTACTAAAGCCAGCCCTGTACAAAAGTGATACAATAGCTGTTTCGATTTCACGTGAATGCACCCTACACAGACGTCCGTCCGATCGTTTCGTTCTGCGTAACTGCAGATGGCACGACATTGATGACCCTCATCTGAATAAAATATGGCTTAATATCTCTCCATTCTCACAAGCAAAAAGCATACCTACGTAAAAGACGCGTACAAAAAAATTTCATTTCGTTGCCTAACATCCATCACATTTGTCCTTTGAGAATAAATCAAATAAAAAGAATATTACTTTAGTCATCAGATATCTTTAAAATTATTATGAGAAAAGTGTTTTATGTGTCTCTACAGCTTAGTTATCTGTATTGAAATAAGTCATACTCTAAATTTATACAAGCGTTTAACAAGATATAAAATAAATAAATTAACTTTTTTATGAAGTGTGTATGAGATATTCTTGTGTAATTACATATACGTATAATAATAACGTATAATCTATCGATACATATACGTATAAAGATATAAAATTGTTTGCATATGTATCTTTTGTATGCCTGTTGATTTGCATGTTTTACATGCAAAATGTAAATTCGTAATTTAAATGTATACAAGCCACTGAAAGCTTTGCATTTTTATATCTTCGAGAACAAAATGAGACATAACGTCCTTCCTGTACAATAAACCGTTCCCTTTGACACACTCGCCTACATTCACTCAGTAAGCTTTTGTACGGTTATAAAGGAAAAAAAAATCATTCCCGACCCTTTCTTAGATGAAGAAAATTCTTGTCAAGCGAGAGACATACATAGAGGTTGACCCTTGAAACATAAATATTTAGAAACTGTTATATTAAAAAAAAAGCCAAAAGAGATTATCTGTTCAAAAAGAGGAAGTATAATAATGCAAAGTATAAAAATGTTTAAACAAATATAAAAAAATATCTTATGTATATTTTTTGTATAAAATTTTTTTTGTTCGATCTTCTCATTGGTTCAGAGATAAAAAAGGACAATTATTAAATTTTTTTGAAGGTATTTAATAATTTAAGAAAATTTAATAACTTATTAAATAATAATTGTAAAATGAAAAAGCAAAATAAAACGCAAAATAAAATAATGCAATTTTTAATATCAAATTTTTCTAAAAAGTTAAATTTTTAAATAATTTTATCTTTCTTTATTACGAATCATATAATAATATAATTCTATCTGATACTTGTATCTTTATATTTTATTGTCAACATAATCTATTGAATAAAAATAACAATCTAAAAATGATTTTATATTTATAATATTTCCTTTGGAAGATATAGAATTGCAGTAGACGAAAGACATAAGACACATATGGAAATCGCGTGGATGAAGAATGCTGTTCTCATTCTAGAAAAATGTGAATGAGTCGAGTGGAAAAATGTGAAGTTTGCGCCGAGGAGAAAACATCGAGAAACGATCGGTATTCTGCCGAGGGCACGTTGAGAATATACCTGCCGCGGAAGAAACATCAATCGCACAAAATCTCTCATATAATTTTTTACTTGGTAAAAGAATTCTCCTGTAAAAGAGATGGAAGAACTCGTTCTCTTAAGTATTATGAATTCAAGTAAAAAACCTAGCAAGTCAATGATGATATCTCTATTTGTAATGTACAAATAACTACAATTTTTAAAATAAATTTTCAATGTCAAAATTATTAACGTTTCGATATGTATCAGTAAAATTGATTTTTTTTTAAACCCGCATTTCGCAAATTTTTTATAACTTAGAGCCACATTTGCTAAACCTCAATTTTCCTTGTGTTCGATAAAATATTAACAATAATGAATTTCAACCCTTAAACCGCTTATAGTATATATATGTAACCATTCACATAAATAGACCTTATCAATAAATCCACTATTTGCAGTATAAAAGTCGGTGCACTCCCCCTTCCCTCCCTCTCTTCATACACTTTTATAGTTTTCCATGCGCCAGGTTAAAACCCCTTACGGCCGGAATAGAGAAAAAGGTCAGATGCTGGTACTACTTATGGATTTCGTCGTTGGCACCCAAATGTCTGGCTTCTGGCTCCACTATGGCTGGTTGAGTCGATGATTCACGAAGACACAGCTTCTACGTACGATTCTACATGCGCGCAATCACGTACATACACAGGGTGTTTCAAAAACAAGAGATAATAAATAATTTTTTAATTAATTATTTTATAATAATCATCCATTAAAATTATTGAAAAATCTCTAAAAATTCCATTACATATTATTAGAACTCCTCAATTAACGAAGCTTATTTAGCCCCCGTGTAAATTTAATATAGAATTTAATATAATATATAGATATCAAGCATTGAATATCAAACATCTTCGTTTCTTACTTAATTCAATTTAATTAAGAAAATTCAACAATAACTTTCAAACATCTAATCAAAATATTTGATGCTGAAAATTGAGAATGGAAAATTAATAATTTGCGTATAATAATGACAATAATAATAATGCATAAAACTTTCGCAAAATTGATTTTAATTATATTTTTTTTCAATCAACGGTCAGACACCCTATATGTATTGCCCCAACAAACAGCGATCGATCGCCAAGGTTCACTAGAAAAACATTTGCGATTTATTGCGCGCGAAAATTCCGTACAACTTCGGCCGCCAAGTATTCTCGAGTAGTTCCCGTTGTCGCGGATATACAAAGTTAAACTTTCGCGTAAATAATGTACTGCGGTTACTGAAATATTATGTCAGGTTCAATCTACACAGACTATCACTGCCTTTAGAAAACTAAATTGTTTATCATTCAAAACTTCCGAATAGGCAACGCTTTTCAAAGCAAAATTCTCAACTAGTTAAACGACACTATCGTCGCAACGTTTAATAGTAAACTAAATTAAGTCAATATATTTAAAAATCGTTATCTGTTTTTCAATTAGATTTTGGCAAACTTACATTTTACGCTTTAAATATCGCTGAATATGATACAATAAAAATCCAAAAGTCACGTCAAATAATTGTTATCAAATTTCAACAATAAAAAATTCATTTAATTGGAGATATTCTAGTAGTGCGATTCTATTGATTTCCATCGTTCTAATTTACAGACGATGCAAATTTATTTTCTCGGATTTCCGGACGTATCTCCTGTCAAATTCATCGCAATAAGCAAAGAAGAAAAAGTCGAGATTCTTGTCGAACACTCGACAAAAAACTTTTACACGATGCGATTGGCAGTTTTTCATCGTTCGCTATCGATTCAAGTTTCTAGTTACGTGTACATTCAGGAGCTGCCTTAAATTGCAAAGTTTGTCATCGACGAAGCTTGAAAGCCTTGTCGCATGATGGACGAGTATCAGACTCTTCGTTGTCACGGTGCTTCAATATTATCTTAAGGGAATAAGTCGCCGTGTGCAGGACGTGTTAAAAGTCTCTCTTAACTTCCTTAATAATAACATATGTATATATATATATATATATATATATATATATATATATCGTAGTTTGGTAGTTTTTATAACTTAGAACATAATCATTTTTCATGCGAAAGTAACGCAGTTAGATTGCGATAACAGTAAAATTTTTTTTAAAGAATCTACTACTAGCTAGTAGCTTCAGCAACGATTATTTTTCGCCATAAAAAAATCTCAGCTAATTTCAGATTTACGGCAATAATCGGATAAATAATAATTTCAAACATTTTTGTGGTAAAAATGCACTATTTTACCGCTCTGTGGCTAACAAGAGATTGTGGCTATGAGATATGAAAAATGTTAGAATATTAACAAATTTATTAAAAATAAAGAACTCGGTCAATGAAAATCTGAAACATATACTTTTATGCCATTTGTCGTGTAAAAAATGAGTTAATGAAATTTAAAAAACTATATTAAAAATTATAAAAAATAAATTTAAGTTTCTATTAAAAAATTCTATTTAAAAAATTAATTATACCAGCATTCGTATATTTAAAGAGACCGATTTCATATCGTACAATACTCCTTGTGGCAAGTTATTTTTTAACATGTCGCACTGCCAGTGCTTTTGGAAAGACGTCGTAAATGGCCAATTTACCAATATCGTTTCACTTGTAGAACATACACGAACCCCATGTTACACGATTCATGAAATTTAATATCTTTGTATTGGCGTCGCCTGACTAACAGGTATGTATTCATATGCCATTTAGGAAAGCAATTATTTATCTTGTATGCTGACAAACGCTGTCGTGGTGACAGTTCTAAATTAAGAAATGGGGGAAAAAAAAGAAAATAAAACATACAAATAATATAAAAATTCTAAAGACTTGAATATGGAGTAAGCAATCGACTTTCCTGCGATAAGAAATACAAATAAAATAAACTACTATAAAATTATAAGATTTATAAGACGTTATATTTTAAATGAAAAGTATTTTTTAATACTCAAGAACAGAAAAAAATCTAAAAAATTTGATCATTATATCAATTTAATACTTTAACATATTTAATAAATATCTATTGTAAATTGTTTTCGAAGTTAACACTGAAAAACAAATTTTTTCATATATTACGGTATATTTTGTCAAAAAATATTTCAATATTCTAACATAAAGGATTTTATAAATTTTCGAATAATTTTTCGTTTGAGAGCAATCAATTTTTCCTGTAAATTTTAATTTAAAAACATTGAGGCACTGAGTACACATTGCATTGAAAAAACAGTCAAACCAGAGGTCAAGATAAATATTGCCACTAACGTTTCCTGAGACGAGTCGTATAAAAAAAAATACGTAAACACATCGACATGATCGTATTGGGTTCACATTTGAAAAAGTCCACAAAGGTAACACATGGGTGAAGTTTTAAAATTTGGCATTCAGCGAGTGATTGAAACGAGTGATCGTTGATTTGCGCGTCGCCACCAAACGAAATGTAATTAACACGCTCGCGAGTGCTTTAACAAGCTTCACTTCACCGCAGATTGCCTTTGCTCATTGAAACGCCGACATCACGCACGTGTGACACAAATTGCCCAAAGCTCGATGCCATTATCGTTCGACTGATTTTTACGCGACGCTAATATCTGAAGTGAAATTCGATTTCACTCATCTACAACCTTTACTTACAATTCCCCAATCTGTTTTCAAACATACGGACCTAACAATTTAAGAATAAACTGAAGATTTAGAAATAAGCTTTTCAATCAAGCAACGTTCGATAAAAATGTAAAGAAATACATTTGCAAGCAATTGACAAAATATAAATTATAGGAGTCTGTTTAACGAATCAGAAAATATTTCTCTCTAAATAAAATCACAACGCGTCGTGATTGTTTCTTGTCTTACTGCCGGCGATTTAAGGGGCGCGATACTCAGACATCGTTAAAATAATACTCTGCATCCGCCAGCGGCGATGACGGATCATCCTTCATCTTCTCGTTTAGCGTACGAATGGCGCGATCGCGATCGCCAGAATCGTCTGGCCGCATATTTATAGTCGATTCTCGAAGAAAAACTGCTGCATTCTAAAAAAACAAACGAGATTTATGGATCCCGAGAATCGCAGGCACCAACAACCATTTGATTTGGCCATTTAAGAAGCAATGTGAGTGAAAGAAACTTTAATTTTGACAATCTTAAGAGATATTCCTGGAATCTGATTCGTTAAAAAAATTAGATTCATGGCTGCGAAAGATTATTCAGAGGTCTTATCGTGTGGTATCGTCTTAGATTTGCGTCTCATAAAATTGATTAATCGACGAGCCTAAGTGAACGATATCTATGCAAACGCTCTCTATCGTGCTGTATATTTTGACACGTGCAATATATATTGTGCAATGTATACAGTGATGTATAGAACTGATAGAGGATTATATATGCCGAAAAGATCTAACTACTGTTATATACTGTAGATAGCTTGTTATTTAACGGAAAATTATTTAAAATAAATACTTACACAAAAAAGCTAAAGCAAATTAATATTATTTATTTATTTACATTAAATTCTTCCTACATGTACGATAATTATTATTACTTTATGATATAAAAAAATCAAAATTAAAGCTTTCAATATATGCAAACTATAAAATTCAAGTGTGACATTGATTTTTTTATTTAGCACAATTACCAAAATGTACATATATTAAATTATTATGAAAAGATATTAAAAATAATAAATATAAAGATAGAAAAGAGTTGAATCAGATCTTACTAAATTTAAATAAATGTGAAAATGCAAAATTTTTTTTTATACTATTCATGGGCATATAAAAATTGTAGAAACATAGGATTGGACGATGAAATCGCTTATCTTTCCATGCTGCGGTATAACCCTTTCGAACGTAAATCTCTTAACTTGTATATGACATTTCGTTCAGCACGAGAGAAAATACAATTCTCCGAGTTTCTCCGAGGAATTCGATTCAACCGGCTATAGGAATGGCGTCTCACGCGATTTTCAACTAGAAAATCTTTCCCTAACATTCGTGGATGGAATGGTC
Source organism: Tetramorium bicarinatum (assembly GCA_928718305.1). Classification (NCBI taxonomy): domain Eukaryota; kingdom Metazoa; phylum Arthropoda; class Insecta; order Hymenoptera; family Formicidae; genus Tetramorium; species Tetramorium bicarinatum. The sequence goes on along the minus strand of OV788323.1, from coordinate 23,500,065 downwards.
GAACATGCTTCTTCAGCGAAAGATACTCAGCTTCCTTTGTGCATATACATATATGCATATGTTTTGTCTAACACTTTTGATCGAACATTTTGAAGTCAATTCCTACGTTTTTCGCATCAATTGTTATTTTTTAAATCAGAACATATAAACAGATATTTTTATTTAGAACGAGAGTAACAGACTCAATCAATAAGTTAAAAATTCGATGAGTTATAAAAATTTAATTAAGATTGAATTGAACGTGTCCTTTTAATTTCATATCTATATTTAGTTTGATATTTCTATACACTTTTTAGCTATTGTAGAATACACACTACAGTGACAATATTTCTTACAAAGCAAATGATTTGTGCACTGCGGTTGACAGAGTATTTTGATCATTCGGGAATCGGCTATCCACTGAACTCCCTAGCAATCTGTTATATCAGACGGCGAGTTTTCATCCGTATTGTGATTACACGGACTGGACCAACGGCGACTGGTGGAGACCGCGTGAATTATAGCTATCGCTTATTCTTCCGTTGCGATGCTCGATGCGCAAATACCGAGACATATCGCGCATATATTTCTTCTTTTCCACACGCTCGCGCGAGGACAAACTTCTTTGCGTGTTTGAATTTCAGTCAAATATTGATGACCCATTGATTAATTGCGATAATTTTAGAGATTTTCAGATCGTTCACATTCCTCGAAATTTTCAAATTTTTCGATATTGTAGTTATCGATTAAACTGTTGTAACGGAAAATAGAACATTGTAATAATGAAAATTGACTAATAGTTGCATCAATCTCTGCATGTATCGTTACATATTTGATTTTTAATTTATTATATCCAATATATGGAACTAAAAAATAAAAATTTTCTTATTTAAACTATATTATTTGTCTTTTTTTTTGTATATTTTATTTTTTTTTATATTTTATTCCAATTTTATATTTTTTTGCAAAAGTGCAGAGTAGAAAAATGTCTAGTGCAAAATGTTCAGAGTAGAAAAATAAAACATCGAAGTTACAATATTACATATTGCAGTTTTTCTCACGCTGGAGGCTAAAAATCAGAATTTCGTAATTAACAAACAAATTTCGAGGTTTTCTTCACATTTAAATTACAAATACCAAAATTTAAATATAGGTCACGATAGTACAAAAGAATCAATTTAATCCAATACTTGTAAGTAATTCATCTAAATAGCAAACATGATAATGATAGTAGAAGAATTAATGACAACTAAAATAGAATGTGCCGGTGATAAAAAAATTGTATAATTTTCAATAATTAAACAGATTTAATCTGTCTCTTTTAATCTGTCTTTTGAAATATTACCGAAAATAGCAACGTGTGTTACAACCTAATAGCTCACGCCGTTAACCCATTTACATCTACAATCATTCTCATAAATAACTGTACACTCTATAAGTGTGTCACTTACCAGACGACGCAGATGATTACTAATAGCACTTCAAATACGATTACAAGGACATAAAATTACATTTACCAAGTCGTGAAACAACGTTTATACGCGTTTCTCAATTCATTTTAAAAGAATATGAAGATATGTAAAAAGCTCAGTATAAAATTGTAATTTGCGTGTGATAAAACAATGAGAAAAAACAAAACTGCTTATAAAAATACGAGAATGTGTTTCATGAGGGAATCTTTTGTCGCTTTCGCAAACTTGACCCTCTTGAAGGCAGAGAATCCTAAGCGATACACGACTCACCAGAGACCTCTTTGTAATTCGTCGAAAAATTTTCGAGACTCTTGTCGCGTCCCTCGTAAATGGGAATTCGATGTTGCTAGAGCGATGGAAAAAGATTACGGATGGGAAATTCAACCTATTCGTTACCGACCAATATCGCCTTTAATTCTTAGATAGTTCCATCTTTCGTTCATTGTTTCTTACCTTCATAATTACTATAAAATAATTTTATTTCTTCTTACTATAACTAATAAAAATAAAAGAGAGTATCTCCAAAGCGCATAACTGATAATGCAAGAGTGTTTTTATATTCCCAAAAACTTGAAAAGTTTGAAAAGTTGTAAAATAATCAAATACGTATGGATGTTTATGGGCCAATTCTAAAAGTTTGGTCATTTTCAAGGTATCTAAAAGGTAAGAGTTTCCAGGACATTTTTCGACAGTCGTAGTAAATGAATCATCTAAAGAAAATCGTGCTGTTGGCGACTCGTTGCGCATGCAACTTTCTCCCAATTTATACTCGGCTGCCAACAAACGTGGTACCCGCGAATACTTTTAATAACTTTTGGCGCACAAATCGCAACCGCAATTGCAGCCGTATTGCATAATCACATTGATTATATATACAAATGCATTATAATGGCAATGAGTAATTTAGAGAATGATCCGATTAACCACGTACTCTGATAGACGAATATATGTGTGAACTTCATCTATTAAAGCGACATAATGTGGAAACAATTACAAAATGTTGTTTTATTTAATAATCAGATAAATCGAAAACCGGAAAGGACGAGAATTGCGAGAATAGCGCGAATTGGAGTCGATTACCTTCAACATGCAATTAATCAATTGCTATAACTAATCATATGCGCAATTTCCATACTACATTGTGTAATATTCGTGATATAGTTACATGACTACGCATGCTAGAATTGCTCGATAAAATGTAGCAAGTGGTACAAGTACAAAGTACAAGATATATTCTAAGAAATTATAAACAAAATTAGCTGTGTTGTAATATTTGAATACCAAAATTTATAGCAAATTTTCATTCTACGCTTGTAATGCATATGAATTATTAAACAAAATTTATCATTTTTACTATTATTTCAAATTTATTACATTTTTCTATTACATTTTACTTATTAATGTTCGTATCTTTTGTTATTTGTTACAGCACACAATGTATAAAAGCATTGTGCTTTTTAATTTATGAACGCTAATTAATTTAGCTTCATTGCCTCTGGCAATACATTTAAATTAACTTGTTTGGATACATTTCAATTGGGATAATCACTTAGTATAAGCTTGTGTAATTTTGCCTTATTATGTCATAGCTGAGTCCTGAGAATTAGAAAACTATAATACATCGGTTGATGTGCCGATCAGTGACGCAACACAATTAATCTAGTCTCGTGAACAATACAACAATACCATCTACGCGGGATTCGTCGGTAATCGCTTCCCTGACGACATTTACTCAAAACATAATTAATGTCATTGCGCTACCATAAATAATGATGTAACAGTTCTCTCAAATTAAAAGAAAATTGCAAGATGGGTCACGATAAAAACATTGCAATTGAAACATCATTCATTAAGCTTAACAGAATAAAAGAAATGTAAGAGCAATTCTATATTTACATTTAAATTAAAATTAAAGTAAAAATATTTTATTTCTTCATTTTATTTCTTTAATTTATATTAATTAACAACTTTGAAGTTTAAATTTAAAAAATAATGTATTTTTCATCAAAAGACGAAAAATCTTTTCCTCTGACCCACACTTTTTGATGAGAAAATTTTATTCTTATTTCTAAATCTCGAGCGAATTCCAGTAACTTCAAAGTTCTCTTATGCATTTATCGGTCTCTTTACCTCATTACCTATGTACTACTATGTACTTTCCCGTCCCTACTCAAATAACGTCGATTACACTTTTACAGAGATGGATCTACGATCTAACGGCTGCATTTTCTATTGAATCGTATATCGATACTATACTAATCTATAACCATGAGTGACAGCGTTACATCGCTATCTGCTCTCCGCTAAGCACGTAGCTCTGGTATTAAAATCGATATTACGACAAGACTAATTTCGAGTACGAAAAGCTCGATAAAAGCGACGATATTAATCGACGGTTGTATGTACGTCATTCATTTATTCAAATATATACATGTACCTACATTTGTATACTTTCCACTTTTACGTCTTTCTCACTGTTATGTGTCGTAAAACAATTCACGATAAATATTGGAACAGGTCTTGTAATCCGATAACCAACAGCTTATCGTGCACGATCCGTGCTGAGGTTTATCGCGATCACTCAAAAGATAAATCACAGCCGGAATTAACCATAGAGATCGTGACGGTCCAATGTTCGGACTTTATTTTGATTTACGCACAGATAAATCCGCAGTTAGTGGCACCGTGTAAAGGTAATCGTTGCCTTCGGAAAGATTGTCCATCATTTTGATAGATACAAAAAGGAGGGCAGGAAAGGAGAAACTTATTTATTATTCCGGATCAAATCCCGTCAGAATAACTATAAATATACGTGTTCAGGTAGAAGCCTAAATCATTGTTTTATCAGTTTGAATCAAATAATGCATATGGATAAAACACGTGTAAAACTATCTTCTGTAACGATTTCGATAAAATTCTAGAAACGAATAAATTTTTATTGCATTATTTTTAGCCTTCAACGAAAATAAGAGCAAAAATAAAATATTAAAACCTATTATCTCATTTATCATTTTGCATAATATTTTAATGGTTTTTAAATGAGAGAAAAATTTGAGTTAAAACAAATAAATAATTCTTGTCTATGCAAATTGAAATCTGAAGAGGAAGAAAAAAAAAATCAAAATTAGAAGGATAAGATACAGATTAGAAAAAGAGGAACTTTGATACGTTTTTATTTGACGTATAAATAAGAAATGAGGAGATAAAAAGGACACCGAAATTGGATTAATCATAAAAAGGACACGTTGAAGTGGGATATATCTTGAGGCTCGTATAATAAACTCCAACAAGTGGAAATACGTGAGAACAAAAATACGAGCGCATGATGCCAAAAAATGTTAGAGAGGAAAATGCGACAGCACATGATATCAAAAAAGGAAAGGCGACCAAACAAAAACTCGAGTAGGAAATAGTATCGCTTTAGCGCAAAGGGCACACAAAGTAAAATAACGATGGAAACATTTTTTTAAAATATCGGATATTTGGGAATAAACGACGTTACAAAATTTCCATTCACTAAATTTATTTCATGTTTCAATTTTTAATTTCTTATAATTCTTATTTTGTAGGTATTTTAAAATTATAAGAATAAAATCATTTTACAAATCTGTTTTTCTCGCTTTTTTGCAATATACAAATTTATATTAGAATTATAACTTCCTAATCAACATAAATTACCATAGAATATCGCAGATGTATAGTTCGATTGGATATTGACGATTAATATTAATAATATGCAATTAAATATTAATATGCAATTAAAATTAGCGTTTGACATATAGCTTTTAAACTATAATAATATAGATCGCGCAATTGTTTGCGTAATCAAAAATCGTGCGACCCAATTCCCAAATGTTCATTTTACTAATTCAAATAACTAGATTCATGTTATGGGTGAACTAACTTTTCCGTAACATTTGGCATAAAATATTGCAAAGGGACCAACAAGAAGACTAAACTCACGCAATACATAAATGATAGAGGTCAGATTCATGGATTGTTAATGTCAAATCAGATTTAAAGATAAAGAAGTACATCCAACAGACTTCTTAAGCGTCCTATGATGAAGATTTAGTAAATTTCTTATATCAAATATCTCTCTTAGATATTTTCTTCTTCCTTTTAAGGAAATTAATTTAAAATAAAATATAATAAAAAAGTTCAAAAAAACAAAAAGTAATTAGATATTTTTTCGTTAAACTTTTCGTTAAACAATTCTTTTTCGCACTCTCTACACGTCACACAAATCGAAATAGTAGAAAAATTTTAAAATTACAAAGAGAAAAGAGCGCAAATTTTTAATTTGGCAAAAATTAAAAGAGAAAAATGGTAATAATAAAATTATTTGATCGAAATGTAAAATGTCGTAAGAATATAAAAAACTTTCTTAAATCAGATACAGCAGTCGTTACCACCTCGAAGAGCAAAGACAAGATTCCTCCTGCAGATCGATTTTGATCAAAATATAATCTCATTAAAATCTAATCTCCCATCTCAATGAAAATCCCATTTGATTCGTATACCAGTCTTTTTATTCGTTTCACTTGAATCTCACGCGCAAAGAATTGAAATAATACATGAATATCTCTGACTCGGACACAAATATACGACCGATAGAGAATATAGCTTCTGTTTACGTTCCGTAAGTTTTAACTATAGCTCAGTTTGAGAGCTCCTAATGCTCCTAATGCTGCGTATGAATGGCGGAGGGATCGAGCCAGACAAACGTGGGCCGGCGAACGTGCGAATGTACGGATGTGAGAAAGAAAGAAGTGTGCACGCACACTTAGGGAAACGGAGATGGCTTTCGAGAGCCAAGTCAGAGCTAAGTCGCGTGATCCCGAAAGGGTGAAAGAGGCGCGGAGAAACACGGAGTCGAAGATCGAGAGAGAAAGAACCGGAGAGTGGAGAGGACCGGCACAATGGGGCAAGAGTGCGCAGGCGGCACTCACTGCCAGGGTCACTCTCGTCGCACTCGCGACTATTCCGTAGCGGCGCGACGCGAGGCGACGCTACGCGCCGCGACGCTGCCGATCCTCTTCTCCTGGCTAGACGCACTTCAGTGCGCCGCGAGAGCGCTCCGAAACCGCTTGTTGATCTTACACCTTCCGTCGGAGCGAGCAAGGCCGCGTCACCGATCGTCGCGATCGTAGTAAAAAAGCTTTAGAGAAAAGTGTGAGCGGACCAAAAGTTTGCGAACAAACGTCATGGAGTAAAACGTGCCGTGGAATAGAAGAATTTAATATTTAACGATTGGTGAGAAATAGTGCGTCGTTGGGATTCTTTGGCTTCAAATCCGGGTTCATCATGTAAACTAAGTAATGATCACCGATAAACTTATTAACGAGTGTCTAGTCGATGACACAAATAATGAATAATAGTAAACAATCAATAAAAAGAAATAAACACAAAATATTAAACACAGAAAAGACTATTAATTTTTAGTAACAGGATATTATTATAAACGGTTATCAATAAAATTATTAGTAGCTGACAGCACAGAATGCTCGTAAAAAAAAGTAGTGATTATATTCAAGATTGTTAATAGCATTTAATATGATTAGCAGTATGATCAACAATCTCTGGATAGTTAATTATTAGTGATCATCAGCAAGATTAATACCAGCAAGATTAATAGTGGTTCGGAACTGTTAATGATTGGCAACCATACTCGAGCTTATATATGTGCGCTTACCGAATTAGCAGTAAATTGAAATCAATTCCAATCAAATTCAAGCTTATTAATATCGTCAATAATCGTTATTAGAATTATTAATAGAATAAAGTCTGACCTAAAAGGAATAAGTACTATTAATAAAATCTTTAAAATTTTAGTAAATTTTACAAGTAGAGTACGAAACAAACGTAATCCCGTTTAATGCGGACTTTAATAATAATTATTATAATCATTAACGAGTGAAGAACGCTATGTATTAGTGACATCAATCGATACTGACGTGAATCGACACTTGGTGTATTTATTTGTTCAACAGTAAAGCTATTTTCTCTTTTCTTCGACGAAAAAACGAGAAATTAATACTACAAAGATACTTCAGGGATCAAAAAATAATCAATCGGAAACTTTTTAAAAAGAAAAATCTGAAGTTTATCTGAGTTGATCAAAGACGCTTCACAAGTATAATCCTTCGGAGACAACGGGCGGCTTCTTCCTTTTGAGAAAGATAAGGTGATTTGTTTACGAAGAAACAAGTGTATCAATAAATGAGTATCTTAGAGACACGCAAGTCGTACAAGACGATTAACCGAGAGCTCCTTTTAAGAATTAAAACTAATCTTACTTGAGACTCAAAGAATACTCGGATTATTATAAAACTCTTTCTTATTTTCTCATTAAGATAGATTACGTGATACAACAATGAAGGAATAAATTAATTAAAAAGTTCTCTTCGAAAAATAAAGGATTTACTTTAAAAAAAAGGGAAACTTTGCAACTTTTTTGCGAATCAAGATAAGTTCATTAACTCTTCGATTCAAGACACAGAACCATAAATCTGTGAAGTAATTCAATATAAATTCTAGAAATGCGTGATTCACTAAAATGCGAAAAACAACTGAGAAGCTGAATTGAGTGATACAAATCGGTGATTGGCGTGTTTGTGGACAATATCGGAGCGCTAAGAAACCCTCTTCGAGGAAGGCAGAGTGACTCATCGATGAGTAAGGATCAGCGGTATCTTCGAGCGCAAAATTTGCGAGACGTTCCTCAAATTTTCGAGCGAAGTGTATCAACAGAAGCCAGTTGCTCAATATATCTCTCCTGCTCTTGATGGACAAAGTTAGTATGATTAAGTCTGATATCGTGGAAGTGACGCGAAGTACATTTGATTCCACATGCTTACGCGAACAGACGTGCGACCCACGGTGATGAGAATGCCAGATGACGTAATGATAAAGTTCGAGTGTCGCATGATCGACGAGGAGACTAACGACAGGTGATTATGCAGGTGAAACCCCGATCGAGATTTCGTGAGAAATCGCGCCGCGTTCGCCATAGACGTGACATACTCGTCTATTAATAGTTTCACGAGCAAAATTTCAAGACACTCTATGCACGGCAATTTTATGAACTAATAGCATACGACGCTGTCGTGTATTAACATTTCTCGCGAACAATATTTCGAGATAATCGTGATAATCGCTGAAAATGTGGGCAAGCGACGATATTTCGTTTTTTATCATATAAAACTTTTATGACCAGAGACTTTATTTCTCGGTGCAAAATTAGATTTGTCAGCGCAATCTTATCGCAAATATGAAAAATAAATCAAGAGTTAATAAAAAAATTATTATACAAAACTAAAATTCTACGCATTTATACTATATAAATAATCAGAGTTGAATTTTTTACTATCAATTATAATAATCTAAATATATTATTAAGGTGATGCTGCAGCTGTCCGCGGTACTGGATTTTTGTAAGAGAATTTCTTCGTATTACTTTCATAAATTTGGAAATCCTTTTACAAAATGAAAGTACTCAGCAGACACATATTAATGTCTATACTTTCATTTTGTAAAAGGACTTCCAAATTTACAAAAGTAATACGAAAAAATTCTTTTACAAAAATTCAGTACCGGCAGACGGCTACAGCACCCCCTTAACGGATTCAAAAAAGTTTACTTAAAGTAATTTAACTATACGATACTTTGAAGTGCATCAAATGCATCATCATAATTACGTGAAAATACGTATAATAATCAAGTTCATTTTCCAAACAAAAGCCTTTGAGTCAAATTTATTTTTCATAGAAAAGTAGCTTCATCATAAATATCAAATAAATATTCAATAGACATATTACAGATATTAATTTTAAAGTTAGTTTACAATGAAAATTTATATCTAACTTTTTTATTTCTCTTATGCATAATTTATTAAACTCGTTTTTGATTGACAGTAAATATGCTTTCTCGACTGATATGATAATATACGTACCAGTATATAGTTAGGAATTTTAAATAGTAACTTTAGAACACATTGTGCACCACCGTTCGTAAGCCAGGTATTTTCTTAATTACATTAGTGCATTAACATTAAGACAGAAAATAGCTTCCTTTTATCCGAAGGCTTTACAATAATGCATTATGACTTTAGTGTATTATACTTGGTTTCTTAAATCTTATCATATGCATTATACATTTATATATTTTATATAATATATTATATAATGTAACCTATGAAGGAAACATGCACGATAAATCAGAATTTATATCATAACAAGCAGCTCATCTCAAAATATCCATTTCTTTTGCGTCATCTCTCTCGACAAATTTGACTAACGAGATCGTTCAACCATTAGCTTAACCTCCGAATTAACTCTTAGAGCGCTTATCAAGGTCTCGATCCGAAAATCTACTTTTTTCTACTATTTATAGTCTCTTGATATACATATATAGAAAAATATGTATTTTCGCAATATTACATCGTACATATTTAAAATGAAGTAAACAAAAAGCAATTACGTAAAGTCATTTTATAAAAATTGTAATTTTGCAATTCTATTAAAAGGAAATTCTTTTGGTATTAAATATAATGTAAAATTATACTGATTCAATATATTCAATCTTATCGATAACAAAATATTATTACGTTAAGATGCTAAAATGAATTTTATAAACTGTAATTTTATTTAAAAAAGGATGTAAATAGTTTTATACATTTTTATCACGATTTCATATCCTGTATATTTGCGCACATAATAAAGCGAGATATTGAAATTAAATATAGCGAAATCATCAATGGTATAAAATGAAAAAAGTGACATGGATAAAGTATAACGTTTCCTTCAAATAAATTTTTCCGTAAAAATACACGATCGCAAAAATCTGCGACCTTTGACGAGATTTATTACTATCTCGAATTGCACGACGTAATGAGGAAGCATTCGGGAAATAAACGTCGTCAGCAAGATTGAATTATAAAGCGGGAAAGCGGTAAAAGTGAACGGGGTGACAAATTACGATTACGATAAAGCGAATCGCGATTTTTATATATGGGCTTTATAAAGTCAGATCGTATCACATAATAAAGCAACGGACGATAAAAGGCAAACGTCGAAAGACAGAGAAATATATGGAGAATTACACAAGTAACAAAGTATAAATGGCATGGTCTTGAATTCATGATCAAAGAGCTAACTGCAATTATCTAGAGGAAATTGTATGTTCTGTCCGAAATGTAAGTCACTTGATACCATGACGAAATAAATTAGTAGTTAATTAAATTTAATTTCTTCATTTATAATACTTGATGCTTGATTTCAATTTTAATGAAAATATTGCAAAAATTAAAGTTTTATTCAAGAAATATGCTGCTAAATAGGAAGAGAGATCAATTGGTCCGTAACCAAAAACACTGATTTCGATAAAACTAATAAACTTAATAAAAATTGTAATTATAAAAAAATATTATAAATTATTTTTTATTGTCCAATTTTTCTAATGTGTAATTGACGTTTTCTAAACAAAGTTCTTAATTTTCGAGACCAAAAATAAATTATTATTTTCTACTAAAGTAAAATTTATTTCATAATGAACAAAATTTTCTTAACAAACTTTTTTATTATTTAAAAAAATTTCACATTTTTAAAATAAAAGTCTAATTCCTAATCTATTAACATTTTTTCACAGTTGCTGTTTAAGTCTCATTGCTAGTCTTAAACTACGTCTAAGACATCCAGTAGAAAAAACGAGAAATTTATGCGTTACAGTCATGAATGATCGACGACATTCGGTACAACCGACCTTTAAAGACAGTAATAAAGCAAGATCTCTAAGGATTCATAGCTCGTAATGTCTATACCTGCACGTGCAGGCCCTTTTAGATTATTAACCCTCAGAGAGAGAGAGAGAGAGAGAGAGAGAGAGAGAGAGAGAGAGAGAGAGACTAGTTATCATATAAATAGCCAGCTGTAGTACAAATAAGACCAGAGCATTTATGCATTCGATATTTATGATCGGATCAATGGACTTAAGTGCATCGGAGGCTTTATTTAATTAATGATTTGGTTTATAGTTTCATCCCAGTTAGATCAAAATTACACCTGTGGAAGATATATCTGTAATATCCGATATTTAAAATTTTATTAAGGAAAATTTAAGATTGACCTTTTGAAACTTTTGCATCGTCTAATTATGCATTTGAAATTTAGAAAGATTTGAAAATTTAAAAAATCTATTTGACATTGTGTAAATATAATATCTTTAGAATTCTTGTAAAATAAATTTGATTACAATTTTAAGAAAAAATTTATCAAGTTCTATTCTGTACGATATATGATTCCCATGAATAAAAATTTGACGCGTAACCGAAGAACATTATTGTATCTCAAATCCGAACATTATTAAATCCTTTTCTAGCTTTAATATTTTTAAATGAAATTCTCAATAAAATTCATCAGAAAAATTATTCATTTACATGCAGCAAAAATAAATCATTCTTTTATACATAAATAATTTATAAATACATTTCTGTTATATTATAATATAATTATTATAAAGGTGGTGAAAAAAGGGTATTTTATGAAATTAATTAGCAAACTTTTGTGTGATAGTACGAAAGAGAACATTTTATACAAAATGCAGAGAAAAAATCCCCATCATACTAATCCCTGTTGTTGCCATTATAGTCATTTCGCGCGTATCGTTTCTCCAAAATTTCATTAGCAAACTAAACGAAAGCCGGATCCGTTTTAAACTTCTTAATGGCTAATTAAAGAAGACATGATCATCGCGCTTTTGTTAAACTGCTGTAATTGCATCAGCGATGACGAAATAACTGGCGTAAAACTGGAGCGAACAGGTTTTAATAAATTATCGAGCAAAAATTTTATTTCGATATAACTTTCGTTCTGATAGGATTATCGTAATAACAGATGCATGTAATGGCAGCGAGAGCTCGGCGATTGTTACTATTTTATTCTTTTTATTATTTATTATTTCGATCACGTAATAAGACGAAAATTATATAAAGCGTTGAATTTACAAAATTCAAAAAAATTTCTTGATTAATTATTGGCCCGATTATAATTGGATATTCTCTAATCGCATTAAATTTGAATGACACTTTTCGCTAAACTTAAAATTAAATTAGCTTAAACAAGCATTTCCAGTAATCATCTATTGCTTAATTTTTTACATATAAAACATTTTCAGAAACAAGATACAGAATTTGTAGGTTATAATAAAACAAAGTTTAGTTAATTATATCTTTTCGTGTACAAATACAAACTTGTAAAGTGTAACATTTCTCAATTGTTAAGAACAAAATCAATCCAGAACGAATCAGTCGATTATTGCGACCGAATGATCTTCGGGCGGAAAAGGCGGAAATTTACTCAAAAAGTAGATTATATCTTGCCAAGTAATTCAATCACGCTCTCTCTCTCTCTCGGATTTTTAACCCCACCTTGCATACAATAATCCCGCTGGATTCGCGAAATTATTCCTCTCGCACCGCTATCAAAGCGGACGAATGAGAAATCAATCGCGCGGCTAATCTATATGATACAAATGAATTCACTCACAAGTGTCGAGGGACCCTCGCCGTAGCAGCCCGGCTGTTGCAACCACTGCCATTGTATACCTCGCCGTTGCATCCCCGCCGAACTGTTCTATTGTTCCGAAACATTCGCTCGCGCGCTGACGCATCGATCGGAAAAGCGTAGTTAATTACAATCGTATGCTAATTAGCATTACAATCACGGCGTTCCCGGCGTGATTCCGACGAACGGGTAACACGAGACGGAATCGATCGCACGCCGTTTTCTCTCGGCACACACACAGACTCGGAAAAACGGCAGGTTATACATCGACGCGCGAACATTAACGATCTCTCTCTCTCTCTCTCTCTAGCGCTACGCATCGCGGCACTCCCGACGTCCATTGCACGTGCCATGCGATCGTGACGAGCCAATACGGCGCCACGACGACGATCGCTTCGCGCGACATCTTCTCCCGCGAACAAAACATTCGCGTCACGCGCGACCAACTTCGCGTGGCTCCACGGAAAATCCTAGGGATCAAAAGTGAAAATATGAAAAGTAAGCAAATTTACTAGATGTTGACTAATGAAATTACAAATATCTTATTGTTAGTAAATCTGCTCACTTTTTTAAAAGGTACAGAATCGATCCCCAGTTCTTACTTCAAGACCATCATATAGCGTTTTCGACTGGTCCTAGGTTAATTGTTCCGGGATCGATTAAACCCAGTTTACTAGGAACGTATGTTCGACCGAAAATGTGTTACGAACTTGAAATAATTTCTTGTAAAGGATAACAAGGATAATAAAATAGCAGATCGTACATGATTGACTCTTGCTCTTAGTTTTTGTTCCCTCGATGATTCTGACGACGATATAATGAAATAAAAGCAAAAGTTATTTATTTAGTAACCCAAGACAGAACTTATAACCGGAGCGATTAACCCGGGGGCAGTCGAAAACGGTATTAAGTAATGTCTTAAGATGCTAATACGGCTCTGCGATTGGTTTAGAACTACATAAGACTGTACTTAAGATGATCCTAAATATAAAGAACTGACTACCCAGTAAACACAAATAGTGCGTTTCGATATTCACTGCCAGTGCTGAACATCTAGGTTGCGTTCCAAAACTTTACTCTGAGTAGCGGAGTTAACTCTGTCGCTATAGTTTATGTCACGGATAATATAGGCTTTTTAGTAAATTTTACTCGGAGTAGAAGTTTTGGAACGTAACCTATACTGGCAGTAAATATCAAAACGCAGCCAAAGTAACAGTAATATAACGTCAATGTTAAAATTTTCTACTCAACGATATAACTGTTATATACAAGACATGCTACATTGTAGGCTGTGTTCGGAAACATCACTCGAGTGCCTCCGTGTATCGTGTTCTCTTTGTTGTTCACCAAATGTTAAACAAGGATAAAATGATACACGGAGGCACTCGAGTGATGTTTCCGAACGCAGCAGTAGTTCTATTGTTGAATGGGAAATTATAACATTGACGTTGCATTATCGTTACTTTGTGTTTACTGGTTATGAATACCGGCCCTAATAGACCCCCTGCTATCGAGTCAAATTGAATACGAATACGAATTGATCGGCGCGTATCGATTCGAAAATCCATTTCACGCACGCCTGTCACTTGATCCCCGCATATCGGCTCGCCCGCGACAAAACGCGTGGCGATTCGCCGATTTGGGGATGCGAGGCGCCGTGACGTCACGGCCGTGAACCGTGCAAATCAAAACAAGGAGCGGACACGCGCCTGGTGAGTGGCTTCGCAAATAAATCCACCCATCGTCTCCCCGCGCGAGAAAGCCCGGAAGACCTCGACTTGTTTACATAATAATCTAATCTCGATTCCACCTCGTCCCGATAATCCCACGAGGATCAACCGTTCTCAATACTGCGATATATTCACTCGGCGCGCCGCTCCGTCGCGCCGGTCTCTTCTTTTGACTAAGCGCTTACTTCGCGTCGCTCGCGAAAATCCCTCCGCGCGTTCTTTCTCGCCACCCGCCGTTCTTTCTCTCATTCCGTTCGAACGCGAATTCCACGCGCGACAAAGCCGTTGAGCGGAGCGTTCAATTCTCGTCGTTCATCAATTGGGCACGATCGAGCACAGCTATTTTTTTCGCGTTTCTCTCTCGTGGGCGGAACGCGAACAATGGCAGAGCGTAGCGTCAGAGAGCAGCGACGGTGCATCGTGCGGTGAGTAAATTCAATTGCTATTTACGGCGATCTACGTAATTGCTATTTAACTATTTACCTTGCGAAGTATTGTCGTGTTAAAATGATCGCGCGCTGACGCGCGAATTAATTTATTTGTTCGTCCTGCCGCATACGGTTTGCTTTTATTTTCTTCACGGCCAGTTGGGCTGATGAAATAATCAAAGGTTGCACCGTATCGTGGCACAAAAATGTTATTTATTTAGAACGTTAGATACGTGAAACGGTGAAAACGCAGCGAATGCACGCGCATACATGCGTAACGTAATAAAGTAAAGTTTATTTTACCGTTGATTCGCAATGAGATTTTCATGCGAGAGCTTTGAGCATTTTAAATTCGAGTGAAGTGCAAATTCGAGAAAAAAATATTCCTCGAATCTATTTTTGTTTGCGTTTATAATTCAATATATAGAGACTAAATTTCGAAACATAATAAATCCGTTTTCGACGCGTCTTGAAAATAAAACGCATGGCGTTCATCACGCCTTGTTTTTTTCCGGTTTGTAGATACATGAGATGAGATATTTTACGAGTAACAAATCGATCTCTCGATAAAAATCATTTTACAATCGTTCCCTGGAGTGGTATCCATGATTATAAATCCCACCTGTTATAAGACACAAGGGAGACTTTTGTCTTCCTTCCTTCCCTCTCCCTCCCTCTCTCTCTCTCTCTCGCATCTGAAAACCACTTTGTTCCGTTCTTGCTTTATCTCAAAGTCAAAGGAGATATGTAAATTGGAGCAAACCTCTTGATCTGTCTTCTGCGGTTGGTAACCATTCGCGAGAACACTTAAAAGATTGTTGAACTATACAAAAGATTGTTAGTCGCGAGCTCTTTTGAGGAACTTGAGTCCTTCTCGCTCGAAATCACCCGACCATCATCTGACCTTTATCTCGATTTTCCAACTAGCACTATCATGGGAAGAAAAGTAAGTTTTGCAACTAATACGGGCTACCTGAATATTCTACTGAACTGCAATCCCGAGCAGCTGTTTAGCTAATAGCTAGTTAATTTCTCAGATCCTTTATTAAACAGATTCTTAAAGATCCTTTATGAAACAAGAATCAATTTCTAATTAATTATAAAATTGGCTTCCTCTCTCAATTCTCAATATAGAAATATTAAAATACAATTTCTATGCAAACGTTAGAGCTGATGAGAGATATATGTATAATAGTGATCATTCTTACGAAGAAAGTGTATTTCACAAAATTGACTACTTCGTCAGACTTGGGTGATAAAGACGATAGTGTTCTGCTTGATCACGGCGAACGAGAACTGCTTCCGAAATGTTGTTCAATCGGGAAAACTTTCAATTGCACCATTTGCCGCTTTCGAAGAGCTTTCACCGCAATCGCGAATAGCTTCAAGTTATTCATTGCGCGTTTACGTAATTTGGTCAAATTACTCAGTGAATATCTTTAGCGCACGTTTCAAATAGTCGGAAGGAACACAGCTTCGAATTTAAACCGCAATTTGCTACCGGCAAATAGAAGTAGCGTTTACATATATAACATAGTTCAACTAATTGTAGCTAATTCAATTAAATAGAAAGAAAAAGAAAGAGAGATTTCACACAATTATCGCATCATAAAAGCGCTAGTCCAATTTAAACAAAAATAACGAGAAAAATTCTTAAGTAGTTTATGATAAGAATATTGTTAATAAAACTTTTTTAGATTAAAAAGAATCTAAAAATTTAATTAAATCATGTAGATTTGGTGTACAAGTTTTAAAAAACTTTGCAAACTTTTGCAATTTCGATTAATTTTCACAAATAAACTGATATTAACCATTTCATTTTAATTTTATCAATGTAATCTAATAGTCAACTAATTGAGTAATATTATGAATATTTCGAAAATATAATTTGCTACTTATAATCATACGTTATTTCAAGCATATTGATTATGTGAAGAGTTTTGCCGCAAAGCACTCGAAATTGTTGCAGCAATTTATGTTCACAATTTATAATAATCCTTTCCTATTCTACTTCGACTCTACCTACGTGCAAATTACGAATACAAATTGCTATAATAGTTTCGAATTACTTTTCTGATTTTTGAAATTAAATTCAAAATTTATAATTTTGTTTTGTTTCGTACGGAATCACAGTTCTAAAAATAATACGAGAAGATTCATTTACTCGAATAAAATATCGTTTCATATTTCGCCCAGAAACGACATTGTCGTATAATATTCCAGTTATCGCTAATAATTTCTCATGTGTTGCATTTATTTTCATATACATATGATGAACGTATTCTCATAACGAAATAATTGAATTCCGTCGTCATCGTGCATATATCTTGAGCGTGGCGTTAATAAATTTTTCACGTTGCTACTTGCATCGTCATCCAACAATAAGCCTGATAATTTTATTCGTAACAAATGACACGGAAGGTAATTATTTCGATTATATTATTTATAATAGAACGGATCAATAGGAGAACAAACGTGATATTATCTCTTATCACATTTTACGTTTCGCTGATAATTCAATTAACGATTCCGTCAGATGCCTTTAGATGCGTCATGGTCAATTTTATATCGCTAATTTATATTCACAATGAAATACATTCTATAGTATTATCTTATTATTAATGAAACTTGTTACTATATTGAATATTAAAATATGCCAAGATCTTCGAGAAAGATAAATAAACTCTTAATTTACAAAATTAAAGTTCCTACAAACGTGATGGAATGTATATTGTTACTACCGCGATCGTGAGAAAGATGTTGGTTATTTAAGTAAGCACTAGTAAGATGAATATGGACACATTAATAGCTGTGTTCTAACCATTACTGGCCCTCTTTCATCTCTTTATTGAGATATATCGAAGAACCTCATGTCATCTCTAATTTAATCCGTTTGTCGGCCAAAATAAGCAATTGTATACATGGCATTTCGTAATGTGATCTCCATGTCATTTCTCGGATTTGTACGATAACTGACTTGGTACAACGTCATTGCAACGATACATTCTATCTCTTAATTGATAAAGTTGATCGAATCGTGCGGAATTAATTGTGCGCTTCTGATTCTGTCAATCAATGTGACGCAAGAGTTCTGTTATACATATATGCAGTAATAATAATTTGTGTTTGTCAGCAAATAACTGTATAATAAAGTTATACAAATACTAAAAAAAATCATAGATATAAATATACATATAAATGAATGAAATATACGAAGGACATTAATGCATTGTTGCAATATATTGTTTCATGTAGTTTAATCTTTAATTTTAAACAATAGCTTTATATTTGAAAAAGATATAAGTGTCGAATAAAATATTGTTTGTTACTCTGACAGACCATAAAGTTGTAAATTAAAAAATTGCCATGAATTAGACATTGAATTAGAAATAAAGAATGAAACTTTATTATTTTATTAATTACTTTAAGAAAAACTTTAAGTCAAACAGTACTTTTTTTGAGACTTGATCTGTCGAAATATTTAATGTTAAAAATAACTACAATGTGATTTAAAGATTAATCATTAATATATAATATTTGAAATATTTTTTGAAATATTTGAAATGGGACCACAGAGATATTTACTAAAGTACGCGTTCCACAAAGCTATCGTGCTTGCTTTCCGAAATTATTCGCGAGAAGCTAATATATACATATTATATACATATTTCGATAAATCCCATGTGTATTGATTTTCATAATTCAACTCGCAGTCTTTTTGATTCGCGATAAAATGAGCTTTGCCAGAAACGCTGATAATTGCAATGAAATAGTGCCGGCGAAGCGCCGTGGCGTGTAGTACCTGCGTACGTTAATGCAAACGCATTGTAGTACGCGCTGCTAAATTTCGATTATCTCGATCCCCGATTACATTATGGAATAACCAACATCGAACATGTAAACTCGTATTAGATGCAAGATCGTTCGTAAACATACTTGTTAATAAAAGAAGCTCTTGATGTGAAATAGAATAATCTTGTTACAACAGTTTTGTTAAAAATGTCGACGCGTATTATGTTTCATGATTATACTCATCATGTTTGTTCCAGGAAAGAATTTTTGCGGAAATTTAAACTCTCTTTCTCTCGTAAAAATGCAAATACGAGGATTAAAGTAAATTTCTGTGAAAAAAAGAGTAACTTCTACATAGCTACGCCTTTTTCAAATTTTGTTTTGTTGTTCATTGTGTGGGAATTAAAAACAATTTTGATACTAGTTTTCGCTCTTTTCAATTAGCACTGCGTTTATGTTACTTATTCAATGTAATCCGCATATCGCGTTTCATTCATCAAAAAAATAGCTAAATGCTCATACTAATGGAATTTATAAATATACATATATTCTACATGAATGTGAAGCATCATGTCACAGATTGAACGGATATTCATTTCTCGTTTATTAAAGTTGGAATAAAGTTTATTAAACTCGGATTTTATTCAGACCATTGTACAGAACAGTTCATATGGACGCAATCAAATATTGATATTGATGAAAATTTTCTAGACATACAAAATGTTTCTGCATCTCCATTTAATTATTAGTTTCCTGCGATATAATTCTTCATGTGATACGACTTGTAAAGAGCATTTGATATGTGATAAATTTGTAACGACACGTCTGAAATTTATTATAATTATAAAACAACGAAAAGAATTATATTACTTTTTTTTGTTAATATTATCTTCGATCATGCTTTTGCATTTTTCATCATTTTTACGTCAAGTCTTCGTCTACATCTATATCGGAAGAAAGCACATGAACGCTTATATTAAACCTTCTAGCTGCTCATTAATCACGGAGACGCGATATCGTTCCTCGGTTCCCACTTCTTAAACAATACCGCTATATATCATTAGTTTTTACTACTAAAGTATTGTGTAAATAGTGCGCCATCGGCCAAATGACCATCGTACAAAAAGGATACTGTTAATAGGGTAGGAAAATGGATCTGTCTGAACACTGTATACAAATGCCCGAAAAATAGATTGCCCACAACCAGTAAATGTAGTTCCGCTTGCGATTCGCTTTGTTATTTACGACAATGGCTTTTTTAAAGAGATTTGTAGACAGGATGCCCTAGAAAACGCGCGTTTCTTACAGAAAATTCTCTATGTAAGATCGTATCGAAATTCTCTTTAACAAATTCGTAAGCTGCATTAGCAAAGATTATACTTATAAAACGCGATCTTACAAAATCTCTTAAAAATTAACAAAGAAACATATCTTCCTCTGATTTTGATATATGACATAAGCTTGAGACGTGTTGCAGTATAGAGATAAGAGATACGTACTTTTTTATGTGCTTTTACGCACGTTAAGGATGTGAAATGTTTTCTTGCTAAAAGTTTACTCTCTAAGTGTGTATCGTTAAAGAAATAAGAGATGAAAAAGTATTTTAAAGAAAGATTTTATATCAAAGATACTTTTTTAAAGAAATAAACTGCGTGTGGAAAACGTATTAGATTTGCAAAAAGGTATTCAGGACGCAAAATACTATTTTATATTCTGCATCTGAAATACTGAGATCTCATGCTTATCATGTGTACGCAAATCAGAAGAAAGCTTTCATAGTTGGACGTTCGTCGTGGTTACATTGAGCTTTTCTGCTACTATTCATAATGATATACGAACGATTTAAAAAATTACCGCTCCGCGGAGAAAATCCGCACAGAGGAGAACGATGAAAATAGCTGTTGCAAAAAAAAAAAAAAGAATACGAAGAAAGTAAAAGATACGTCACCGACACTGACAAATGATTTCCGTCAAACTTCTAAATTTATATGAAGAGAACGTGAGTGTGCGAATTTACGATTATAGTGACGAAAACGACGATTTAAACGCAAAATATTGTGAGAAAAATATATTCAATCCAATATTTTTTTTACGGAGCTTCTAGCGATCAACTTATTTTTTTCCGCCTATTTTGCAAGGTCCATTGAGCACATCCGTTTTTCCATTTTTAGAAAAGCGACAGCAAATAAAAAGTATCAGGTACCAAGAGTGTACATGAATTCAAAGGTATGTACGATGTATGTATGTGTTCCACAACTAACGGATTGTTTCTAGTGAACTTTTCCGCAAAAGTTTGTAGTTTAGAGTTAACATAAAATATATTGTACTTTGACCAGAAAAATTTTATTTGTTCCTTATGTATAATTGAAAGAGATTTGTATGCCAAAAATAGAATGCAAACAAATATTCTGAATATGCGCTTAAAAATACGTTCATCGATATTTGTATATCCATACATTCGAAATATTAAAATAAATAAAATTGTGGAACGCGTTTTTCATATGCAACATTAATAATAACTACAAGTTTTAGAATCTTAAACGTTTATGCAGATTGTTCTGAGACATTTGTGTTAGAAGTTTCGAGTCAAAAAGATAACTGTCGTTAGGGTTATATTAAGGTGAAGAGGTTTAAGATGACGATGGGTTTGAAGATTATCGAAGGCAAATGCAAATCAACGCTGCGTGCATAATTTAATGGAGCATATAATGAATACAGAGGAATCGTACAGGAAACTCTTCCCGTGAAAAACTTTTCAATGGTAGGAGGACTATAAAAGAGAGCACGGTACTATTTTTTAAAGTTTGTTTAGCAGTTTATTCTTTATCGTGCTTATGGGATTTAAAAGGCATTCTATCTTGAATTACAGCTATTTTTGCATAATTTAAAAAATGCTTATGTAAGAATTAATCTTATAAGTGCTATAATAATTTTTTCAATTTAAATTCTCTGAAATTGTCATTATTTAATAGATTCTTAAATTGTCACATAATTCAATTTTTAAATTCCTGCTTCATCTTTCTTGGAACTGAAATTATTTTTTAATCCTTCTTGAAATTGGTTCTTGTTTTAAAGCGTGTATTAAATTAAAAATTAACGGAAAAAATTAATAATGTTTTAGATATATCAAAAAATTATAAATATAATACTTGATTTCAATGTAATTTGCGTAACATGTAATACGATGGCTTACCCCGGAAATTGAACAACTTTGAAAAGGTCTATTTTTTTGTAAAATGCTTCTTTTTATCAATATTTTAGGGAGAATTTAATAAAGGTACGTTTATTAAAGCGATATGAAATGCTGTAGCAAATATACTGTACAGTTCGATTACCTACCATTTGATTACCTTCATTCCGTGCAGAAAGATCATTTTACCATTTTTCTGTTTCTTTCGTAAAATTTGCTACTGTGAGAATATCATTTCTTTTTCATTATTCTTTTTCATTAATTGATATATGTGTATATATACTCACTTCACGACTTTTAATTAATTCCAAAATTATGCTCCATATCTCGCTATCCGAATATTGAAATCAGTTTTGGAAACGCGTGTGAATGTTCGCTTGTGACCGCGCAAAAATTTCGCTCTTTATTTCGCACGATGTGTATTCATAATTCGGCGAGGCGAACGCAACGATTCGTTGGAAAAATTATTGTGCGTCAGAGACGCGATCTAAAAATAATGTAAATACATTTTCCACCCACGTGTCTCTTAGTGAACTTTTACGGCGGAGAAAATGGCTTGCTCCGGGGAAAATGGAGTGAAATCAGCCGTTTTATCATTTATATTGTAGGAACAATTTCACACACTATTGCTTCAAAAATGATACTTAAAAATTGTTATCTTTCGAATATAAAAAGACGATTTCTTTCTGTTATAAAATAAAAACTCTGTTATAAAATAAAATAGATTACAAAAAATCATGAATAATAACGAAAAGCACAACATATTGCACAGCGACAGATAAAATACAACTGAAACCGGCTTGTTCCGTTTCTTGACAATACAAAAAAATATTCTGTAAAAAGAGTTAATCTCTAAATGCATTGCTTTTATCTCGGAAATGAGATAGACGTGGAATTTTGTAGCCAGAACTACGTCAGATTATACTCCGCTTTTTTCGAGAGAAAATAAACTTCCGGAAAGATAGATGAGTCTCTCTCACGCGTATACGAATTTCGGCAAAGAAATGAATTGTAGTTCCCAGGTGGCTATATGCAAATGAAACGAATGAAAAAAGTCGTGTGGTCAACAGGAACACCTGATGACTCGGATCTGTGAATTTCTAGTTCTGTTACAGTGTTTTATAGTAGCATGTGTGCCATCCAGATTTTTTCATTTCTTGACGAGGCAATACCAACCGTAAAAGTCTAATGAAATTGAAATCACATTATATTGACATATTCTATATTTTTTTGTTAGAACATTATAAAGTTGTATACTATACTTTTATTAGTTTGATTTATGTAAATTAGAATATTTTATGTAATTTAAATTAGATAATGTCACAATTTTGTTAAGCTATAAGATAAGACTTGATATATTGCGACTTAAATTATGTTTAAATTATGTATAATACTAATTTTCAGTTAAATGAGAAAATTTTCAATGAATGGTGCCTGTTAGATTACGTCAGATAAATCGGATTACTGAATCAGGCTAAATTTGCGTTATTAAATCGGAGTTATTACACTTTCTCAGTCAGTTTACGGTTTATGTATGAATCTGCGGTTTACAGATTCTCGCTTATACCAATAAGTAGCATTCGTATATCCTAATTTCAATTCACAAGGCTTCGCTCTACGTTTGCGAGAAATGCGTAAATTTACGTTGAAATTTCTAAATTTGATTTAGTAGAGAAATGCGCGTTTTTGTAAATTAAAAAGGATAAAAACGATTATGTAGAAAATAATAAATAAAAAAATTAATAATTATAAATAAAAAAATAATTGTGTGTATAAATTGAAATAAAAATATCATAAACTTCTTAAAACAATTTTTTTTAAAGATTGTATTCAATAGAGTTTTAAACATATGAATTTAAATTCTGTAATAATATTTAAATGAAAAGAATGATATTAAGATTAATATAATTTATAATATAATAATAAATGACATTAATAAATGGTCGCTACTTTAATAAAATAGAAAATTCTTTTGAATCGTTACAATAGCGTAATCCAAATTTTTTAATTCCAGTCACTTTTTTTATTTTCAAGTGTGAAAAATCGTGCTTCTTTAAATATACTTAAGTAGAATTAAATGGGAGATTAAGACGATTTAGAAGAACGTCGCGCACAGATCCTGTGGAAAATCAATAATCTAACTGAAAGGAACGAAATTCTTAGAAGGTTATTTAGCGTTAAGATAATAGACAATTAAAAAAGATCCTTTTATTTATCATATATGATATAATTTAAAACTTTTATATTTATATATTATAATATAATATATATTTTTATATATTTATTATATATATAATTATATATAAAAATTTATATTTTAAAGGAGTTTTGAAGAAAAAGATATTGAAGACACAAATGATATCAAAATTATATCTTCAATATACTAAAAAGAGATATAATCCAACGCTGTAAACTTACCACTTTAAATATTTAACAGCTTTGGAAAAAATAATTTTTTGAATATACCATCTGACGGGAGATATCGCACGGAGGGAATATGTAAATTTTGACTATAAAAAAACCCTCGTTTTACAAACACACAACTTGAAGAACTTGTAAAAGCCACACCGTTCTTTCTACCGTGATGTTTGAAATTTTTCCAGTTATAAACACGCATCGTTAAATTATGACGAAAAATTTCCTCCACTCGCATAAAATCATTGTTAATGATGCAGGAGAAAAGAATTGCTTCTCCATCTTCAGTATCAATGTACTGGAAAGAACCTACGCAAAAATTATTCCAAACGAAACAACAAACGTTTCATTTTGGCCTTCTATTTTTAAAATCTCATGAAATAGAGAAAATTTAAAAAACAATTTGTTGAAAGCCAAAAGTAAATTCAAAGTAGAGTTATGGCATATTATACGTGTAGTTTTGCATTTATTACTAGGTATAGTAAAATAGTTTTTAAGATAATTTTGCACAAAAAAGAAAGGCAAAGTTATAAAGTCGTTTTGGAATACAATTGTTATCCATCTTAATATATAAAATAAAATATTTTATTTTAAAAATATTTTTTTATATATTATTTAGAAAGCATAATACAATTATGTATTAAATAAATCAATTATTATACACATGTTAAAAGTTTAAAAATAATTAACATGTTAGATCTTTTATATTAATTATACTAGAACGATTCTAATAACTTTTTCAAGTTTATCGAGTAAAAAGGCCGAAATAATCGTGTAATTTCGAACTGAGAATATCAGCATTTCATCGGATTTATGCAGCCCTGATTACAGCGAACTGCCGTGGTGGATGCTCATAAATCTCGAGGTTGAATATGTTACCGTTGTAAACCAGGCTACATTTGTATACTATCTCATGCTTATACAACAGGCCCGATACTCCTCCAGTCGTTCTCTATGAATGGCTTTCGCGATGTTAACGGTCTGATCCCCGCGTATACCGAAGTGTGGTTTGCATCGCGGTTTCTCGTAACCAACTAGTTAAAAGCCTTCCCGACGATCTGCGCGATATTCTAACAAGATAATCGAATCGCATTGTGCAAACTAAAAGGGACTTTTGTTCTCGTAACAAATAAAAATATTATTTTCTAGATTAGAATTTCCGTGTTAATTGTAAATTAAAATGCAGGTCATCTACGTATCTCTCTATTATATTTATCAGGAAATGGAATACATATTAAAGTACAATTGAACTCGATTAAATTGAGGTACTATGTCAATCCATTTTATAATTGTAATGTTATTTTGTTAGTTAAATACACACATATTTATTCAGAAATTTCTCATGTTTTTATAATAAAAAAATGAGTGGTAAATGAGAAATGTTAATATAATCATGGTAGTTCTAAAATTTTTATGCTTCATTACTGAAATAAATGAATAAACTTTATAACACGGGACTTGGCAAGACTCGCATGCATTTGTCCTTTTCATCTCTTGTACTCTTCACTGTTTTTATCATGAAGCATAAAATGGTATTGTTCATATAGAAGTTTGACGCGCAACATGTACCTATCACAGTAGGCAGAGATAAGTAGAACAACGTCTTCTGTTGATTAAACGAAGAATAAGACCATCCAGTGTACGACGGTAGAGAAGCACTGATAAAATGTGCTTTCTCGCTTGATTAAATGCTGAAGTAGCTGTGCCACAACCGAAAACGCAAACGTGTATCCGCGTCTCGCCACGTAAATTATTCATTGTCGCATCAGGCAAAATTGTGGCTGTTAATCTAATCGTTCCACTACTTTTACGGCGCCATTGTACCGTAAGAATCTAGAGATAATAGTAATTTGGAGAGAAAAGAATATTTTCTACTTCAAAAAAGATGAAAAAAAGTTAATTATAAATACATACATATGATTAAATAAATATAAACAAATATAGACTAATACATAATAATATTGCAAAATAATTATCGTAATTTTTCTTAATGTTATAAAAGTCTATCTGGATTTCAAATAATCAAATCAAAATAGAACAAAACTATAACCATTGAGAAAGTCTTTCTTAGTGTAATAATCGCTCAAACGGCATTTAAAAGTAACATTTCTTGGATAATACCGATATAATAATATTAATAACTAATACTAATTAATATATTAATATTGACTTAATTGTTCTAAAAAATATTGTTATTATAAAACTAAAAAATTTATTTTATTTAAATATAAAAAATTATCAATATTAATTGTTTTTATTATTTCATATTTATATAAAATATGATCCTATTAAAATAATGGTGGTATGAAAGAATTAGTGGTTATAAAGAGATATAAAAAAATAATAAAAGGTTTAAACAGATTTCATAAATACAAAATCGCTATTCCCTTTTTCTCTGCGCGTTTTTATTTTTGTGTTTAATCCGATTTGCGTATAAAACGCACGAAATAAAGAAATATTATCTGTCATAATTCATGCATTTCTTTCGTCGGAGATTTCACTCGCCTTTACAACAATACAGACAGATTTCTACTATATAATATTACGACTTTTCAAACGCGAATTCTACATTGTGAGTGCTCATCATCCGGAAAATGTGGTCATCAAACAGACGCAAGAGCAATTCTTCACAGTAAATTCCATTTCTAAGTTAGATGAGACTATAAATATGAGAGTAGAAAGAATGTAAATAGATAACAAGATGGATTATCTTTACTCGCGCGCTTCGAATAGTCTTCATTTTAAGAAACTGTCGCACAATTATAAGTTTAACAAAAAATTGTTGAGAATTGAGGAATTTTTATTTTTATTTGAATTTATTTTTATGAGTATTAAAATTTTGCTCAACTGAAGTCTCCTTGAATGAGTATGAAGTTTCCGAGATAAGTTTAGCTATAATTATCTATTTATCCGTTCGTGAGAGAGATTTCAAAATTGTGTATCTCAAAATTGCAAGCAAACTAAGTTTGTAGGCAAATTCTCCTTAGGTTAACCTCATGTTCTTAGCTCAGAGGAAAACAACGTGTGAAACACTGTGCGACAGATAACGAAAATCCCAATTGATTCTGAATTTTTAATTTTCATTGTCAATGTTTGCGGATACTTGCTTGTTTGCAAACATCGCAGATATTAAGATCATACATTATGCAAACCAGCTGTTATAACACTTGCTCAGTTGTTTCAGCATTTTTCTAATTAATGAACAACGTAGTATGTACAAGGCAGTATTTCTGTTAGCGTCATGACATCAATCGAGGATTTGTTCGAATTTTCCTGAAATTCAATTAATTGAGTGCGCGGCATTCTTGTACAAGATGACAACTAAATTAATTAATTATCCGTCAATCGATTTTAATAACATATTTTAATCTTATTAAGTATTTTAATGAAAATGTGATATATACTATATATATGTATATATATTTATTTATACCGATATTATATCTATTGAGAATTTTCCTTGATAGAATATGTAAATTTTTGAATTGTTCAGCGATTTTGAATGACCAACCGAGCAGAAATCTAGAGATAGGATATGATTCTCAATGTACCTCTGAATCTCAATTCGAAATACCAACAAAATACATCCAACCAGACAAATCCAATTCAGAGATATTCCTTAATGATAGCTAACTCAATCTGTATGCTATTTGGTTTTCGGCTTAGAACCTGTATAGATAATAGGTTCGCTTTAAGAGAAGTAATCATATTATTCTATCTGCTTTGATTTCAATTCCGACATTAAAACCAATGTTCCAATAATGTTGAATAAAAAATTATTTTTCATGATGGCAGAGAGTTGCTTCTGATTGAAGTTGCGAGCGAGAAAGTTAAAGACTCCTGTATATAATGCTTATCGAACGAACATAAAGTTCGAGAGCATGAAGCATACTTACAATTCAATATTCATTTCATAGAATTACATATTTAAAATTAAACTTTCAAATTATATCGAAAATTCAGCTTTCTCTCTCAGTTAAACATTGTAGAAAATTATAGAAAACATTGCAGAAAAATTAAAAGTAAGAATTCTAAAAAAGTTATTTTACAATATAACACAGCATATACTATTAACATATTCTATTAATATGTACTATAATACTATTTTTTTAACGGAGCAAAAATTTATCATTATTTATGATATTCTTATAAAGCAATAATACAGTAATTATAGTACTACATAGATTTTAATAGACAATATTTTCTATGTTATCTTTAATTCTGTACATAATAATGAATGTCTATTGTTTTTGTTGCAATTCTTGTAATTCATGTTTTAAGAAATAAAAAATACATAGTAAATTTATAGTAGCTTTTTAAGTTAATGAGATCTATAAATTAAAAAAATTTAAGACGCGATGCAAAACCTGTGCAATATAATATATAAATTTCGATTGATTGGTTGTTTTAATGAAGTTACTTATTTTATATTGACTAAGTAAAAAAAAATTATACACATATACAGCTTATTATCCAACTTATTATTTCATGAATGGTTATATGTAAAATATGAAAAAAAGTAACAATCTATTTTAATTAAATCTGATTTGTACAATAAATATATAAATATATTAGTCTCATAAAGAATTTGTTTAAAATGTTTCAAGAAAAATCGCAATTTTCTAATTACAATTTAGATGAAATTTTTAATATTTAAGTCATAATATTATAATATTATGCCTATATCCCCATTGTAATTTATAATATTATACCTATCACAATAAAATTACACGATATACTTTGATAATTTATGAAATGAATAAATAAAATCAAAGAAACAAATGATATTGATTTTTGATATCGAAATTGCGACATGTCGTGACATTCTTTTGTCGTGCGGAGTCACATGCGGTAAAATCGCGATCATAACTTCAATTGAGTTTCAAAGTACAAAACGATAAATTATACGAACGCGTCGTCGAAAACTTAAATTACTCTACCTCCAATCTACCGGTGAAAATCTCGGGAAATCCTAACTGCAAGAACGACCGATAGAAGTGGCAGTTCTATGCCGTCTCGGAACTTAGTTATACCGAGATCGTCATTATTTTATCTGTAACATTCAAGAAAAGGATCCGTTTGGAATGTCACAAGGAAAACGATGTTCGTTATGAACCCACGTACGGAGACAAAGGACGACTCACGTAAATGCGAAAGTCGAGATAAATCAGATTTGCAAAGAAAAAAGTATATTTTCCAGAAGAAGAATTATTTCGTCAAAATTCTGAGAAAGTTTTCTAAGAAAAATTATAACATATGCAATCAAAATAACGTAAAACTAATATAACATAAAACTAATAACTAAAAATAATATATATTATTTTTAAAATAATAAATTAATATTAATAATATCAATGTATCTTTATACTCACAAAAAGCTACACGTATCATCAGTACTTTAAATAGCATAGGTATTATTTATGATATTTTGAAATCATTCATGCTACAATGAAAAGAGAAATTATTTACATTTGGCTCGATCACGAAGGCTTCAGAAGCTTTAATAAACGTCTCGAAAGATCGTACTAACATCAATATATTCCCGAAGAAAATCCCCGCCGGCATTCTTGACTTTCCCGATGAATGCTGACGATCATGAAGAAAAGAAAACAAATCTGTGATATACATCCCTTATGCTTCGTCTGTAAGAAATTCATCTTGTCATTCTCGCCAGCAAGATAAGATAGGTAAACAGGATAAAGAGAAAACGTAAAGTAGGCGTAAAGAGGAGAATTGAAGGAGCTTTGAAAATGAAAGAGATTAACGGAGTAAATACGCCTATCTTTATCCCTCTTTAACGCCTGAATGATTCTTCACCGTCATAAAATATCTGGTTTGGTAATTCTGATCTCATGCGATAAGTTCTGAAGAAAAAAGCCCCGGAATAATCAAATTTAATGGAATCTCTTAAGGATAATCTTTATTTCGTGAATATATTTGTCTCTTTTCAATATTCTCACAATAGATCGACCGATTGTTCTACTATTATCGTGACTATTAAAAATATTTGAAAAAAAAAAACAAAAAAATACTGTTCGTTTCCGTAACAATAACTGTAACAATAACTAATAATTCTCGACTTATAATGAAAATTGAGCAGTTTAAAGATAAATATTTTAAATATTTAAATGTTAAATAGGTATAAATAGACTCATTTTATTATTTAATTTAGAAATATTAATTAAATTTTTCTGCTTAATAATTTGTTAAAATTTCCCCATCGGGGAAAATTTAACAAATTATTAAATTTTCCGTATCGGTGAAAGTTTCGATTTTAAAAATAAACGACACGTCATGTTTTGATGTTTGTTAAATTTTTAATATACGTGGAATTTGTAATTCTAAATTAGCCGCAGATAAATACATAACCCACGTAAAATTTTGATAAATTTTTTGCAACATTTCATAAATCGATATTATTTCGAAAAAGAAATCATGCATTTATTAAAAGCGTGTACTTCTTAGTGTTGTAACAAAAGTTTACAATATCTGCGTCCTTCTTGTTTACAAATTACATTTGCAAAGTGGCCTTAATGGTTGCATTAAAGAGAGCAAGCAATTTTAATTCATCGTAAAAATACTATTATCCAAATTACGAGTCTGCAACGCATAAAGGTGATACAGGCGTGAACAAAAAGAAAAGGAATGGAATAATTCCAGAACAGACTTTTATAATTTTTTTAATAGATGCCTTAATAAAAAGTACGTTAAACTGGTTGCAATTTTTTTATGAGACTGCAACAACCAGTAGATAAGATCCAAGTAAGAAAACTAATTTCCGTGATATTTTAGCAAAATTGAAAGACATGTTCTCGGAAATGAGATATCAGCTGGCATCTCTTAAATAAAACGATTTAAATAAGACAATTTTCATCTCCATGTCGTTAATTGAATTATACAAGCCAGATTCCTCAATAGTTTTCATCTGTGAAAATCATTGATCTCTAATTCAGTGAATGTAGGGGGCCCATTATAATACAAATCCTTTTCAAATGACCCACGCTGATTGGTTTCACAGATCAATTTAATCCATATTCCTTATCACGAATTGTTCCGGGAATCCACCGATCACATATGAGAATTTTTTGAAGATAAGTATGTTAAATTGTACTTGTTATCACACAATCCGGCATAAGACTTTCGGAATTTCATATCTATAAAAGAATAAAATAAAAAAACTGGCTCTTAATATGATTAATAGCCAAATCGTACCGAATGTTCTAATAAATACATCAAATTTATCAATTTTGAAAATATTGTCAGAATTCTTCAATTGTGTTACGCAAAATTGTAATTATGCAAATCAAAATATGAAAAGTTGAGAAATTATAATTCAAACATAGAATGCCTTATTTCGATCTCAATTTTTGCAGAATTTATAGCATTCATAAAATTGCTTTATAGAATTTTTGTTAATATTGATAAATGCAGCTGATAAAATGCAGCGATCAATAGTCTCCCAATGATTTAAAACTTTATAAAAGCTTCAAAGTATTGTATTTAGAATAAAAAGATTTAATTTATCTCCAATTAATTTTTTTGTACTTTATATCGATTTCTTGGTCATTTTATTTACTTCTTTTACTTAATTACTCGGATTAACTAATTCAAATTGAGCTTATCAAGTTAAAAAAGTAGGTTAAATTACGCGCAGAATCCTTCAATTGTCGGGCTATCAAATGCACCGTTCTAATCACCAGCACGACGCTATGTTACGAAATAAACGGCGATCGTTTCGCCGACTGACGTCACATGGATCCATTCTAGAGCTGTTTGTATGGCTGGTAATCTCTCGCACTATAATCCCATTGTATCTCAAGAATAGGGGTGGAGATAGCTATCTAGCATGAGGTTTTTATTTACAAAAGATAGGAAAATCTGCGAGGAAAAATTGAGGCTTGTCGTCGAGATGCAATCACTTGGGACAAACATATCTTCTCTGTCCCATCTGATCCATGTTCGCGGTAATGAATTTTACCTCACTTTGCTAAACTAATAAGAAGAAATCCATTTTTCTTGTAAGAATTTTCTTTACTTAAGATAAAAAGAATTATAGATTTTATAAAGTTTATCTATACTTTGTTTGTTTATAACGTCATTTTATTATAAATCCATGTAATATTGAAATAGATTATATTTATATATTTTTTTTCCTGTTGAAGTAAAAAAATGGCACGAATAGTTTTAAAATTGCGTGGAATAGAAAATAGAATGTATATTTTCATCTTTGCTAGGAGAATTGCGAGACGTTCTCTGTGTTTACTCCGTATGACCTATTTTTCTCTCCCTTACGATTTATTAAGAAATAACTTCTTTTCGCGGTGCCGAGACACTTGATTTTCCGCTCGGTAAACACTCGGCCTCGCACCGCGCAGACCTCATCTACTTAAAAAGAGTTTATATCGCGAGCACTTCGCAAATACCTTCGAACTAACGGGGTAGAAAGGCTGTTGAAACAAAAAAAGAACCTTAATCTCTTCGCCCATTAATTTCGCACCAGGCAACCTCAGGGAGGCACCTCATGCACGGAAGGGAGTAAATCGAGCCATTGGACGACTATTTAATTCCTCTTCTCCATATTTAATATATATCCATGTTCCAGTTTCGTCGCTCAATCCCCGTATCAAACTGGAAAAATTCATTTTGCATTCGTCGAGTGATCTGTCCCTTTCTCTCTCTCTTTTCGAATTTACAATTAAAATTGAAACAAATCAGAATTAGATCGACTTTGTTTCACTATTGCTCGCGTGATCTATTCTGTGCGTGACATGACTACACAGAGAAAAACTTATTTAAATTAAAAGTTACGATTTAGTCTTCTAAATTAAAGTTTCCCCTTTAAAAGGTAGAATTTCTTCGCGCCTATACTCTTATGCCAGCGGTATCTTCGCCGTTAAAAGCGTTCTTGAAACTCTTCAATTGAAATGCCAGTCAAGATATTGGGTAAAGCTTCCCTCGGTGTAAGCAAATACAAGAGCAAATAATAAACTGTTGTGTTTTTTTGTTTCTTTCGTACCAATCCCGACTCGCTTAATTCAAACTTAATTTTCTACGACCGAACTTGCGTTTTCTTCAAGGAAGAAACAGCACAATGCGAATTACGAACTTTCGAGAGAGAATGTCCATTCGCGTTTCCCGATGCAGCAAAGGCTGCGCGCGGTCTCGTGGAGTTCGCGGCAGATTCTCGGCGAACAGTATTCGGCGGGCCAGTGTTCGGCGGTTAAAATTAGCCGAGGAGTTCCTATAGTTGACTCAGAGCTCCGCGGCAGAGAGAGAGAGGTTACTCGTATTTTTAGAGGGTTGGCAGTAACGAAAGCGACAGCTGACCATTTTACCGAGCCGACGATAGGCCCTTTCCACTTGACGCTTAGAGCGAATTCTCGTCAGTCTTTACGCTCCTATCTATACAGTTTCCAAATGAATATTGTGGAATTACTGACTTCTTAAATTGCAGCTTATATTGTTAAATTACTCATACTTGTTAAGTGAGAGTACCACTAAAAAAAATTAATAAATGAGAAAATGCAATACATGCTTTAATCTTTTTTTTTCCTCCAGAAAAATTGGATTTAATTGTCTTGAAAATAAGTTCTTCAAAACTCAGCATTTCATGTAACATTAAATGAATCTTTTATCGTTTTATACATATTTATGAATTTTCAAATAAAAATTAGCATGGAAAATAGTGGGTTTTACTAAAAAAAAATATTATAAATTTCATTTTAATTTGATTAAAATTTTAATATTTAAGAACTACTTCATTAAAAAAAAATAAGAAAATTATGAAACAATTATTGTTTAAAGCTTCCATCTGAATCAATTGATCTGAAATTTAAAATGAAGGGTAAATGGAATTTTCCTGTACATTCATTTTCCCGTCCGACCAAAATAGGACGGCAAGTTAGTGTATGCAATGAAGGTTGTCCAAATATTGCTGGCACCTCTCTCTTGTGAACATAATAATATTAAATTATCGGACCACAGTTACGCTCGAACGAATGCTTTCAATAGTTGGCGCCAATATTCTAGTTCAATAGTTGGAAACATCGATCTCAAAGAGTGAACGTGCGCGCTGCTGATACATAGTACTCTTTCTGGATAAAAGGAATTTCCTATTGCATGGCGATAATAATATTACTAGAGAAATTCCGTACGTTTCTTCGTGCATTAAATTTTTTATTTGATAATATTTCACGAAAATTACAATTTGCAATCTTATGAAATTCAATATCTCGATTTTAATATTTTGATTTTAACTTTGATACACTAAAGATACTAGCTGTACTATTTTAAAAACTGAATATTTTTTATGGATTTTAAAGCGAAGCTTTTAACAACTTTTTTTGTAGTAAAAGTTATGGTTTTCTCCCAATCTTTATACAAAAATAGATAAATTTAAAAATATGTTAATAACAACTCATATTCTCTCCGAATTATCTAAATACTTATTTTTATTTAAAAAAATATTGTAGTTATACACATATATATGTAATTATATATTATATATATTTATAAATTCTTTTATATTTCTATAGTATAAATGTATAATTACAAATCATTTCTAATTTTGTATAATTTATGCTTTAATTGCGATTCATTAGTTTAATAAAATATTAGAGCTAAAATTTCAGAAAGTAAAGTTAGAAACTCTAATTAGAAACTCTAAAAATGGATTTTATCAAACTATCCATCCACGTATACACAAAGTTTCTAATGAATTTGTTTAATTGGTCTGAGGATGAATAGAGTGATCAGAACGTATTAATAAAAGCCCTCACAGTAGGACTGTCGCAACCTTAGATTCCCTTGTGGCCGACATGCCAATTTCGTAATAGATGGGCTCTTATTAAAGCAGTGATTATCAGTTTGGAAACGTATAGTTTCGGCATGAGTTTACAAAGTTACGTTGACATATTTGTTCCAGCGTTATGAAAGTGTTTAATATTTATTGAGACAAGACAAGCACCAGACGCTCATTGAGATGCCTCAATGAAATTCTGTCTGGCGACTGGAAATTTGAATCTCGTCTGCGCTTAATTCAGGACACACTCTAATATTATTAAAGAGTGTTTCCCTTTAATTGAAAGTATTTGACTCTCCCGCTATCAATCGGATGATGCGAAAACGATACTTTACATCTGTAGTAACAGAATAATAATTTTAACAGGAAGGAATGATTTCTGACCAAAGAAATGAATTCTCCGAGAAAGATATCCGAAAAAGTGTACTCGGAAAGGTAATGACGCGTGGATTCTTTTGAAAAATGATCCAACTATCGCCTAAAATAGGTCATTCGTAAAAATGACGTGGCGCAATAAGTATAGAATACGAAAGTAATTTCGCTATTTATATGGCTGCGATCGAGATGTCTGGTTTATTACTGTAACAAACGGTGAAATGATTTCAACAGCTTATTATCATAAATAATATGTTTGTCATAAGAATATTCATCCATTATCCCCTAGCCGATTAAAACAGCAGAAGATGGTAAAATAATGAAAGAGTGGAAAATATAATAATTTTTCTTCTTTAGAGATTATACTTCTTAAAAATATGAAAATGTTACTGACAATAGCAATATATTAAATATAAAAATCTACAGAGATCAGCGACGGTTGGATTTAAAGCACAGTCTTCTATAAAGCAATTACGCAGAGGATAAATAAGGTAGTGAAGATAAAAACAGAAATTTAAAACGATCTGAGAAAAAGATTGCTTGGCTAGCAAATTATATCGAGTATAATTACCGTCCGGCTCAGTTGCCTCTCGTGCGACTAATCGAGGATTAACGACCGTGCAAAGTTAAAATGTATCTTCATGGATGCGTTAAACCTATTATTCTCACAGTAAATTTTTTCCGTATTATTTCCCCCCATCGCGGTAGAAGAATATCATACGAAAAAGAGATAATAGCATTTGATTCATTTCATGTGAAAATTCAGTTTCAAGCGAACACAGTTCCTTCCTTTTCGTTTTATCTCCGTGTCATTGCTCAAAATTACTATTTTTTAGAGGCTTTCCCAGCTCGTCCCGAATAACGAGGCGGAGAAACACGATCTCATTTCAGGGACGATCGCAGTCCCGACAGTAAGATTGATGCCGCTTCGGTGCAAGCAGAGCGAAGCGGAGTCACGTAATTATGCAAATACGCGAAGCAGAATAGGATTCCAAGCGGAGCCCCTGCGCTTTCTTCCGTAATGTCCGCAGTGGAAACGATGCCGAACCAGCTGCTGCGTTCACGCTTCAGTGTTATTACCTACAACTGACACTAATCCCATCTCATTTCCTGACCGCTCCACTTTGCGGGGGTAACGAAACTAAGCGTAACACTGGCACGACCCACTTGATAAATAAAAGTTTCAGCGACGAATGTATACTAATCTTTAACGAGTCCCTGTCGGTTTAACACTTTACCGACAAGATAACGTAATATATCATGTCGTAAAAAAATCAGAAAATCAATTTATTAAGTTGGTTGAGTTTCCTAATCAAATTAAATTCAGGCTTTTCAATTTCTTGCAGTTTTTCGGAAATACATTTTTCTTATTTTTAAAACAGGGCTGCTTAATTTCAAGAATATCCAAGAGACCCTAGTCTCGATAAACTTAAATATAGTTCTTTTATTCTTCCATATCGACAGGTGGAAATTCATTGACAATAATGTGTGTAATTCGAATTCCAATAGCGACGAAAAAATTCTCTGCTCCCTTGAACATTAATATTCTATAGCTTGGAAATTATTAACGTCTTGACAGTGACGGCAAGTTTTTTTAGCTTCTGGTAACTGTCATTATTACACGTGTTACCGCAGAGTGATTTTCGAATATTCTATATATACCTAGACTATCGTTTTATTTCGCACATCGATATAAATACTAGTCTTCGATCCTCAGTGAAGTCGAACTCGGAGATATGACTATACCGACTTCGTGCAACACCTACGGCAATGTCACGTACATATACACAGCGCTCGGAATAAACTCGCGAAAAAAGATTTATCGACGTCTGACGAAGGTAGAAGCGGAGCTTTTGTTCGTGAACGAAATCCGCTTGGCCTCCGGTGATTCCGTTATTTCTTGTTAACGCGAACGCGGCAGATATAGAGGCATAAATAAAAAGAAAGATAAAACAAAAAATGAAGCGGAGGCTTTTTTTTAAAGCCGATTACTTTTCTCTAATACAATGGAAGGTAAAATGTAAAATTAAATTAATGACTGCTTTTACACGCGATCCTTGGCGTATTAGAGCGTTTCGAGGAAGTCTGTAGTTTTAACAGAAGGAAAAAAGGGCGAAAAACGAGAGCGATCCATTACATTACGCGATGAAATGAAAGGAAGAATATATCGTCGGTCATTGTTTTCCGAGACAAGTTTTCTCGTTCGAAAAATCGCGATTGCCAGCCGCGAACGCAGAGTTCGTGCTTAACGAGGCAAAAGGGAAAGAGAAGGATATGCCACTACAATAATAAAGCCTTGAATTAATCTGCGACTTACCCAAAATAAAAATGCAAACCGCAAATTGCGGTCGGATACATTTCGCGTGAACTTGCGCTTCCCGTAAATCAGCCGCGGAATGCATTCAGGACGCGCTGCCGCGTATCTTAGCTTTTCTCAGCTTTGTCCATTATCCGTCTGAGAGAAAATTAATTTAACAACATGTACTTTTTACTGCTTTCGTAATGTAATTATGATGATGACATTTACGAAATTGACAATATTGGGAAGAAATTAATTAACGAAATTGCTCCGCGCTATACGTGTGATATTTGCATAATAAAGTTAGCAGTTTCCTCCTTCCTTAAATTTTATTGTCCTTCCCAGAGATAAGTTCCGTTCCAGAAGAAAATCTTATTATCGCTCGTGCAATTGACTTCCGTTTTGTACAACTTCATTCTTGGTCGGAAAATTGTATTTAGGAGTAAGGGATGGTGAGGCAAATCTGTAGAGGGAGCACTTTAACTTTTTAAAAATACTCAAGATATGAAACTGTATAAAAATGCTGGAAGAAAACTATATAAAATTTTACGATAAAGAGAGAGAGATAGAGAGAGGAGGAAGGAGGGCGGGAGAGAGGGAGAGAGAGGGAGGATGTAATCTAAAAGTTTTCTCATACTGGAATACCATTTCGGTTCTTGCTACATATATACATAAATCATCATTTCAATACTATTACGTGAAGTACGTTTTCGTTCGAAAAAGAGTGGCGAAAAGACGAAATGACATTTCCGGCGACAACGCGATACAGCTCAAGGAAAGCAGAATAAAAAATTTCAAGGATAAACGTATGACCCAAAAAGTTACTCGAACGGGCTTGCCACAACGAAAGAAGATTTCGCCTGAATACAGCTTCTCGGAGCAAAGAAATATTATGTTTTTTTGCTGCCGGCTCAAAATGCCGATGTCTCAAAATAAGGGAAAGAGATATGGTACGGCACATCTTGCATGAGAAGTAGGCATGGCGCACATATCAGGGCCTCATGAAAGGACAATTTTCGGAATTCAGAATAATCTTGAATACCAAACATTATTTTCTTCTCTCGCGTATCCATGCCAAGTATGAAAAATGTACAGACGATTAATATAACGATTCTATAAATAATATAATATTTAATTTTCACTAATGTGAAAAAAAATATTATACATGGCAACTGTGAAATAATGATACGGCATATTTATAACAGTCACGATATATTTAATAGAGCCGCACCTTTTTCTGTAAATTAGCATTAGCACGTACGTTTAATTCAGACACGCTAATTGCACGCGCGCGGTGCGATGAGCACTCGATTACCGTGAATTAATTCTGGCATGTGCGCATCCCACACGACGCGACGCTCCGCGCGAAGTGCGAATTGCGTGCGTTTCTATTCGGACGCGTGCAAATATCGCTATTACGCAACATTATCAAAGAGGTGGCCAGCCATTTCGGCGTTCCTAGACGTCGACACGTGCCAAGATCGAAAAGCAGAGCTAGGATACTCGTCCGATTCTTCCGATGTGAGAAAAACACCGATTTGCAAAACTTTCACGCGTCCGGCGACGCGTACATACGGCGGGCAGAGGCATTTAAAAATAAATTAATCGACCAGGCATTTCGTCGACCACCCGGCGAGATTAGATCAGCTGGAGCAAATTAGTTTTTGTCTTTAAGTGATTGGATCCCCATGGTGAATCCCGGAGTTGGCGTGATCCAAATGTCGAAGAGGCGAGAAACATCCGGGCAGCAGGCAATATTTGCAAGATTGATCTTCCAATTTGTTCCAAATGTCAAAAGATATTTATGGCACTTTCCAAAGTCAGCGGATTGCGTAACGATTGCACACGAGAGATTTTCCTTCCATTCTTACGGGAAAAAAGTTCTTCTTTTCTCATGGAACTAATATATTATAGTCGCTAATATATTACAGTAGGAAATTTAAACTTCGTGTGAAATTTTTCTTAGATTAATTTAAAAATTATCAGAAGTTTTATAACTATATCATAAATATGATGTGAACAAGAGATTGTCTTAAATAATCTTGTTTTAATTAAACAACCTACCAACTATACTCTGCATTTTATTTACCACCGCGTTTAATAATTTTTCCCACAATTATATTATTGCACTTAATAAAACTATTATTAGTAATATTACTAATTCAATAAAGAAAACAGCCATAATTAATCTTCCACATGCTGCTACAGATATATCGACACACTATTAAAAAGAAGCGTTTTCGTTTAAATTTCCAGACGCTAGGGATCGCAAAGACAGCTACAGCCGTCTCTCTGTTAATCTGCGAGGCAGACATTGTCGCAAATTGAACCGGAGATGATCGGAAACGCGGAAAACCGTAACCACGCGCACGATTGGTGGTGCGGAAATCGAATAGGTATACCGCAATTGCTGATATGCAACTGTGTCGCGCACACACCGTAGGATCCCTTCGAACGGACGTGAACGTTACCGACGAGATCAGTCGTGCCCCGACAATACAATCGGTATATTGGCATCGGTATCGGTAAAGGGCAGAATACGCCTTTATGCCCTCACGCGTCCACGTGTGCCTGCGATATGCATACAAGTGTAAATGTACGCGTCGCAAACCAGGTAATCGTACCCTTATCGAATCCGTCACGATCGTCGTAAGTGAGATTCTCGCCCAGCGAGCTTATCCCCGAGATTATAAAACGTACAATTTAATATATTAATGCAGAACATGTAGCTGAAGAGAGTATTTAATTACGTCATTAACCCGCACTATATGATCGCGTTACGATCACTGGGGCTCAGAAAAAAATAATCGGTTTTCATTCGCATGGCGATTGTCCGAACGGTCCGTCCGTAAGCGGCTTATCTAGTTTTATTTCCGATCCGCCAGATAATTCAGACGTTTGTGCGATACGAATGTAACATCCGTCACAATCGCTGAATATTCTAGAATGTAATTACGGGATTTTTATACTAAGCGAGTATAAGGGAGAAAATCATTCCTTTTTGTAATTAAGCTTTAATCAACATCGAAGCGATTTACTTGGAATACTTAGACTGTTTCATAATGTATGCTTAATACTCACATTTACCTTTTAGAAGCAGTTGAAAGTTTTGAAACGAGATACAAGTGAATTTATGTAAATAGTTGTATTACCAAAACATAAACGTATAACGTCAAAAGTATAACGTCTCCTTCTCTTAAATAAATATTCTCATACCGATTTGATGCCTGATCCAATTAAGCGCGAAACCTGGGAGATCTCACGAACGAAGAACGATTGCAAGAATATCCCGATCGGTGAATCCAGTTACTATTATTCTCGCTAATATTCCGGCGTGTAAAATGTACGTTTCCTCGATTTTAAATTGAGATACTCTCTCTCGC
Organism: Tetramorium bicarinatum; assembly: GCA_928718305.1. NCBI lineage: Eukaryota > Metazoa > Arthropoda > Insecta > Hymenoptera > Formicidae > Tetramorium > Tetramorium bicarinatum. The sequence continues at coordinate 23,458,640 of OV788323.1, read as the reverse complement.
GACTTACTCGGTCGAAATTTCCAATACACACTGAACGCGAGAAAGCTTAAGCGATATTCTGTGTCGACTTCCTATAACGAACGCTATCTACATAACTAGATAGACACGACCGTGTCTGTTTGCAAACAAGTTCGGTATCCACGAAAGCTCGGGTGTAAACATTGCGGCGAACGATTAATAATGTAACTACGTGGTTTGTGCTCCTGCTGTTCCGCTCGGTGAACTGGTAGCAATGATGAATTTGCGCTCGTCGAAATGAAATGTTAAATTGTAACGAAAAACGCTCGATAAGGAGATAATAAAGAATTCTTCGATATAAAATAAACATCATGAAAATCTATAAATTTCACGGCTATTTGTATTATAGCGATCTTTGTTCATTATATTAGAAGATATACATAATAGAAAGTTTCAGTTTAGTTTGCGTAATTTTTAATTTTTTTTCTGTTGTTTGCGTGTACATTTTAATTGCATCGCGCGGTGGCCGTAATCTATTGACAGCTAGATCACACAACGGCCGTAATCTTTTAGCAGACCGCTATCAAAGAGATTTGATTCTATTCCGTTTCCGCTTTTTACGTGATTGTATTGTGATAGAAGTAAGATATAAAAGCGCGAGAAGAGCGATGGGGATTCAGTCTCAATTACCTGAAAGTTTCGTATTACTGTACAACGCTTAGTTGTTAAGTAAATTCTTAGTTGTTAAGTAAATTCTCTAAACACTTATATTGTAAATATATAAGATCATGTACATATACTTCTTTATTATACCAACATCAATTTAAATAATATCTCTTTTAATTTGGAGAAAAGCCCATGGAAATTAAATTGTTTTTTTTTAATCTAACTACATTTTCTCCCTTTTAGTTCGCAGATTACCGCCGTTCAAGTTACTGCGACGGAGGATTCGGATGGCAAAGCGGCTCGCGGTTCGTCGTAAAACAGCGACACATCGTAAGAGCATCTATGCGAAACTCTCTACACGGAGACAACAAAGTCGACCTCTCCACAAAACACGATCGAGGATAATGCTCAGAGTTAGATAAATCGAGCGGAGGATCGACGTTATGGTACCCGGACTCACTTCAAGATCTTTCGAAAGGCAACGCGAACTCGAGTCATCCAATCGACGTTTAATGACAAAGGTGAAAGCTAGTTTCTTCTCTTTTTTGCGACAAAGCCTTTTTCAGCCTTTTACAGAAGAAACTTTAATGATCTTAAGCTTTTAGGCACGGCACACTCTTGAAACGAGTAAACTTTTTTCTGATCCTTTTCTAACGAAAATTAAATTAATTGGAAAGAACATTAACAAATGCACGTTACTGACGAAATCCTTATGTATTCACGGAAATAGAAATAAATCTTGAAAGGCAAGTAATATTTGCGCGAAATGAATAGTATGCGTTATATAGTGTAACTTTAAATCATACCTGTGTTCTTTTATAAAAATCTTATATTAAAAGTCTGGAACGTGTATTCGCTTTAATCTTTTTAAATCGTAAATATTTCATCGAATAATTTTTAATTTATTATCTTATTGATATAAATCTTTTATAATCAGACTTTATGGTCAACTTTATTAACTTATTGTTGTTACCAATTAATATTAAATCAATATTAAAAATGACAAAAATAGAAATATTTAAGGACTACATTAACTTGTAACAACATAGAAATGAAAAAAATAATCAAGCCAAAACTTAAGCAAATGATTCACAGTTGAATTCGAAGAATGCGAAGACTCGAAGACTTGAAGACAAGTGAAAGAAAAGGATAGGCAGAAAGAACAAGGAGCTCGCGAGGGTGAAGATGGTAACGTAAAGAGACGAGGTCAAAGGGCAGTATAAAATCAGGAAGTGATAGAAAATTGTTGAACAATGGAAATAAGCTCGATGACGACGACGGCAACGATCGCTTCCAGTTATTACGATGTTGGTAGATTCATGCAAAACTTCAGTAACATCAACGACACCGACGAGCCGTTGGAATGTAAGCAGCAGGTCAATACCTACGGCTTGGCCGACTTCATTATTTATGGAATATTCGTCAACTTAATCGGTCTCTTCGGAATCTTTGGCAACGCGATCTCGATGATTATTTTATCGCGGCCGCAGATGAAATCGTCCATTAATTATCTACTGATTGGACTGGCCAGATGTGACACAGTACTGATTATTATTGCGGTAAGTGCGACTTTCTTAATATTTATTTAATCTTGCATTTCTTATACAAAAAAAATAAATACATCTAAATTTTAGCGAAAGAAAGATTACGAAGACAAGAGAAAAATTACGTAAAAATGTAAGAAGTCAGAAAATATAATCTTTAAAGAATTATAATAATTAATGAACGCGAGAAATTGTCATTTGCTTGTGCAACGCTTTATTTTTGGCATTTTGAAGAAATTAAAAATTACGTGAAGAAAAACATGCTCGTTTAACTTCGTGACCATTATTATGAATTCGCATTAATGCGGAGTTAAATTTTATTTTATATGGTAGAATTATTGTGCAGGGTCGTAAAGTGCTGCGGAATATTGCATTTAATTTAAAAGAAACGGTCAAAGTTAACAGCCACTTGAGTGAACTGGTCGAGCTACTTTTCGTTCCTATTACAAAAAAATAATATGAAAGAGTTTTTATTATACCAAAATTAACGCTTTAAAAGTTCTTAAAAGACATTTTATTAAATATTTAATAAAATGTCTTTTAAGAACTTTTAAAGCGTTAAAAGAATGGATTTTATATTAAATTAACTTATATCATTTATATCAAATATTAATGTTTTATTAGTCTATTCATCCAAGCATTTTTTAATTATTTATCTAAAAAGTATCGTTTATATTTTTTTAAAGAGATAGCGGACCAAATTTAAATATCTTCATATTCGTCATGTAATATTCGTAATATCAGAACACATTTATTCATATTACAGTCAATGATGCAATGAATATTTCATGTATGCCCAAGCAATTTATTTATGAAATTTAATTAATGTACATACGTACAAATATTTTCATCCATTGTATATTTTATGAGATTTATTTGCGAAACTTAAAGGCGTCTCCTCAAAAGCAACTTTTCTCTTCATGATTCCAATTGCGACGTGTGACGAATCGCGACCCGCTGAACGGAAAATCAATGTTTAATTGGCACACATGACCAGAAACGATTTTCAATAGGATCGTGGAACGCCTCGTAATTGCCATCGGATGACCCAGCGTTTACCGTCGTCGCGTCTGGCCACTGCCAATCAATCATGCGCACCAGATAAAATTTAAAAAAAACATCCATCGTTCGTATCGTTCCTGAACCATTGAGTTGAATTTCGAAGGGCTTATCGCGACGCCTTGTTACCGTTATCTTTTATTAACAATAGCTCTCGAAACAGCCGAGCTCGATCATGTCGAAAGTGATACGAGTTAACATTTCAGACACAACATGTTTAATCCTCTTTGTTGAATATACAGGATATTTCAGAGAACCATGCCGTAAACGCGCGATGACAAAATGCGGAAAAGCACCTTTTCAAAAATTTATTTCAGTATTAACGAATTAGAAAGTTTCGAAATTATGAATGAAATGGCCTTCCATGAATTAGGTTACAGATATCTATATTGCAGAACTTTGTTCTTCATTAATTTTAGATAGATCTCAGTTTAATGGAACTTTAATTAAAAAATTATTTTTTTATATTTAATAATATTAAATATTAAATACAGAAAATTTAGTATTTGAAACTGGTACACTCAAAAAAAATAATTTTGATATATGTGGAATTCTTTAAATCTTAGAGGATTTTACTCTTATTTTGACTTCAAGGATTCCTCTAAAATCAAAAGAGAAATACTATAAACAAGAGTATTTAAGATATAAAAAAGTATTTTTCATTTTATTGAAAGAGGAATATGTTTGCTGTAAAACAGTGAGCTTAGAATTATGAGATTATAGGAAAAATCACTTTGAACGTAAAGTACTTTTTTTGAGTGTAGTATAAATTTTTTAAAACTTTAAATAGATAAAATATTAAACCAGATAAATAATCAGTTTTCTGAGTATAAAACATAATAGAAATAAAGAAGCACAGTTTTCAGTTTTATATTCACAAGATTGATTCGTTTATTAGTAAAGCTTATTGTTAAGAAATATGATCTCATAAGTTTAATTAATATTCTACATCTTGCACGCAACAAATAATAGAAAAAATATTTTTCTATTATTTTAAATAGAGACTTTTTTTATAACAATTTCTTTCACTAACGAGTTAAAAATGCAAAATATTTGCTTTTGTTACACGAATCTGATAATTAATTAATCTTCGCCGTACTAAACGAAGTAGTTAAGACTCTGAAAAGATTAATGACGTTTGATAATGAACTAACGAGTGTTAAATATCGAAATTTAATTTTCGTAAAACATACTCATCATAATACTTTGTAGAAATCAGCAGCAGACCTCTCGTTTTAATTTTACCTCTAATCCCGTGTTTCACGCAGTCGTAAATTTCCGACATAGCCGAGCTTTTCATTAAAATAAATTCTCTTTAATACAGCCCAGTAGCACGTACCGGTTTATCTCATATAATTTCAGCTATTTCTCTAAACATGTAATTTATATCTTTATTTCTACTCTCGCATTTTTACCTCGAATATACATACGTTTATGTAACTCTACGGATTTTATAATATAAATCAAAAACGAATATAAAGAAGAAAGCTTGAATAATCAAGAACATTGAAGAAATGGTCGCAGCAAATTTTGTAATTTGCATTACTAAATTTAAAAATTTTAATTTTAAAATTCTCTTCTATACAAATTGTATATATTCAGTCACCAGTAAAAATGAACCAAATAAATTATGGTATATGTTTAATTATGATTAAATACATATATATATTTAAAAAATTATATGAAATATCAAATATTTTGGAAAATTTTATAAGAACAAAATAAATCAAATTTATATAAAAGGTTTATTTTTTAAATATTTTACATTGGAATTGGAAATAATTTCTATTGAAAATTCTCGTTTCTTACAGTAATGGAAGATATGACAAAAAACAGATATCATGGATCAGGTTTTATCTTTTTTAATGTAATTTTACATTATCCTCATATCCTCAATCCTTGTCAATATAAATTAACGACACAGAGGAAAAGAATTACTATCGACGAAAATACATGGCCTGCCAGAATGTCGTAGAATAATATAGATCACGTGTCAGGCTCTCTTATGTAAATAAGTCACCACGTGTTATGCGGTTCCGCGGATAAAGTCAAGACTGACACAGTCACGATAAACAGGATCTTTCGGTTTAAAAGAGACAAGTTAGAGGAGCGTTCATACACAAGATCCCGTCAACCCTCTCGAGGTCACATTATCCAAACCAACCCTGGTTATTAATTAATTATTCGAAGCAAACTCCCTTGGCTTCGTACTCCCTCTTCCTAACAAACTATTTGTGTATTCATCGATCAAACATCGCAAGCGTTATACGCGTATGCTACAAATAATCGCACTTTATAATAATCGGAAAAATTGCGTATTATTTACGAGAAAGTGTACTAAAAATAATATTTGCAACAAGTAGAATAATTAAAAATATATTCTTTGACATATTATTGATAAAAGCAAACTGAAATTTTGACCGAAACAATATTTTTAATATTACACAAATCAAAACACACATAAATAACGAAAAATTGATTTTATATTTAATTAGAACAAATTCATTTTATTATTTTGTATTTCAAAGTATTGTCTATTAAAAAATTACATTTTGAATTGACGAAAAAGAAAATTACACAGGAAGCTCTTATTCTTATCGTATTTATAAATAAATTGTACATTTATAGGTATTAATTTACGGATTACCAGCAATCTACACGTACACGGGTGCGCTATTCGACTATAAGTTCATCGTCTATCCGAAAACCATCAAGTACCTGTATCCGCTGGCTTGCATAGCACAATTTGTGACGGTGTATCTGACGTTAACAGTGACTTTAGAGAGATACATCGCGGTCTGCCATCCGTTGAAAGCCAGATCCTTCTGCACTTACGGACGAGCTCAAGTAGCAGTGCTGGTCATAGTGATCGTCGCCTTCATTTACAATCTACCTAAGTAAGTAATCGATCTAACACTGTTCATGTGTTCTCTCAATCTACAGTTATTAGATAAAAATACAAGAAAAAGAAAAAGCTTTAATTAAAATCATTATGATAACTCTCCAATCTGTTTGTGTTGTTTGAAACGATATAATATTCAGTGAAGGGAAGGATGAAAAGCTATTTGAAAAACTTGCTGCACTCATTCGTTTGCAACAGAACTTGGAATTATTGTGCAAATCAATGAAATTAATTTTTTAATTTATTTAGATTCTGGGAAATCGAAGTCTACAACGAGAGGCATTGGAAATATAATATCACGGTGTACTGCGTTTCCCCAACAGAATTGAGAAGCAACGAGTATTATGTCACTTTGTACATCCATTGGATGTACTTCTTTGTGTACTACATGTTTCCATTCATCGCACTCGTGATTTTTAACACGGCCATTTATCGAAGGGTGAGTAACATGAGTAAAACCCAACATCGCCGTAAATCCGGATTAATTCGCTAAAATAATATTGCGCGGTGATGTGGAGTTTTATGAAAAAATATAATGTAGCTCGTAAAAAAAAATTTTATTTCGCACATACACGAATTTTATTTTTAATTTAATTTACTCCGAATATAAATTATACAAGGCTGACAAATCATTACAAAATTACAACGATTATAATAAACTAAAATAAATAAAAATAAATAAATAAAAGAAAGTACAAGAAATAAAAGAAACAATTTATTTCACTGCGCAAGGACGTTGTCTGTGATCGTCATATTTCGAATTGGAAACATAGCAAAAAACGTAGACAACCGAAAATGAAACACGAGTCGGATTAAACGTGAAGTATCGGTGCAGCTTGTCAGCAGCAGCGACCTTCCCCGATAGAACGAACATTTCCCAAAGCTATCGCTCCGTTTTATTAAAACTTCTTTTTAAAATTCGCAATAAGTCACGACAAAGGAGTAGGAAGAAGAGAGAATAGTCGGGCCGATACCGCAATAAGTTCGCGCAACGGACCAGTTATATGATATAAAAGTACGAATAATAAGCCGGGGGCGGTGAAACCAATAAAGTTACTCAGAGTGTATAAGTCTCTTTGATGCACGTGCACATGCTTAGAATTCACGAGTACGAATAAAGGCAACGAAATTCACGGACGGCTGCTCTCACACGTGCCACTTGCACGGACCGCACGAATACAGCTGCAGACACAAGCAATATCGTTCTCCTCCATGTTCTTCGACGAGATACGTGAAACATTTACAGCCAAAAGTTAACATGCGTTAAATTGCATTGCGAAACAATTTTAATTTTTAACTCTAATTTTATAAATAATAATAATAACATAACACAGTATTATAAAATCAATAAAAAAAAATTAAAATAATAAGTATAGATATATTCAATATCAAAACTACAATAATTTTATGTCTCAATATATCTTACTTTTCTCTAATTAATTGAACAAAAAAATAAATTTAAAAAAATAAAAATTAATATACGTAATTTTATATAAATTAATAAAGATTGCTTTTGTAAATTGTAAGAATTTCTATAAGATAAATGTTTTTTTTTTGTGAGAGAGATATCTATTTCTTTGTGATTGATTTAATTGGCAAGAAAAATAGGAAGAATAAATTGATATAATAACTAAAACTCGATATAGATACAATACAAAGATTTTCTTTGGAATTTTTAATGATTTCTATGACATAAAAATTATATAGATTTTTTCCTTGAAATACGTGATGTGCATTTTCAAATAACATCAGGACACATAATATGTGCGATAAGATTCAGGCGCAGGGTCGAATTGGATCCTCACAACCCTCGGGGGACTGAAATTACAAAGCGCCGGTTGTCGAAGGACAAGTATTTTCCTCAGCTTTCCCTTATCGCGAAACTTTAGCGTTTGCAAACTTCGCTCTTAATTCCGGGATCAGGATGAGATTTTCAGTGACATATTCTGCGGGACAACTTCCATGGACTTTGCGCGAACGAAAGCGCGTTTCCGATGAGAATGCTCATGCGGCAAATGAGAGAAGTCATTTAATCGTCTCGTCTCTCTTGGAATTCTTACTTCCTGACGAAGTTACAGTCTCTACCCGTTGAGAAACCGCAACTAAGTGATGAGAAAATGCCAGCCAAGTAAAGAGCGAATAGTTTCGCATTTGTCGAATGAAAAAGACGCCAGAAATATGATCCTCTCGATAAATAAAAAAAGTATTAGCGCCCACTTGCTTATGTTTATATGTATATTTAAAAAATATACATGGCTTCATGAGTTTCTGAAAAATATTAAATTTGTCGCCGCTAAATTGCATTCTCTCATATTGCTTCGGTAACGTGTTTCAAAGTAATTTTCTGAGATCAAGATAGCCCATAGTTTTCTGTGAATTACGGGATAGACGTGACTCAACGCCCCGAGAAACGCCAACGAGAAACAAACGCTTATGTTCGCACTAAGTTAAGGACATTCGCCCCGCTCTATTTACACGATCCAACATTTGCAAGGAGATGCGATCCGTATTACGCGTTTCATTTCAATGTATATGTCCGCATGCTTGTGGATAATAATTTCATTAATAACTTAACGCGGGCATGCTTGCATGAAGAGCGGTACCGAGTGAACCGGATACGACCGTAATCCGAGGCAATTCGGTGATACGCGACGCGCATAATAATCCGCCGGAACGACGCAAAGTCTTAACGATAATTAGAACTGGCATTTCACCGTCATAATTGTTTTACTAGACAAGCATGCAACATTGTTCTCGCGATCCAGAAACCGCAGAATCAGAAGAATACAAAAAAAAAAAAAACAGGCGAGATGACATATTTAAATAGATAAAAAAATCATGATGCAAAATTGCAAAATTCCTAATCTTCAAAATTTTGAAAATTAATTTATAATTGTTGAGTTTTTTCCTTATTACGAAATAATAATTTCATATATCTTTTCCTTTTTTCTATTATATGTATATATTTTATATATATTATATATACAAATAACAATTAAATTAATTAATCACATTGGAGAAACTAAAATAAATAAATATATATTAATAGAGTGGTTAATTAATTGGATTGTTTAATAAGAATCGAAACTTGTTGTAATAAATATACAATATTTTAGGTAACATGGATTACATAAATTTAATTCGAAATTACTTCCACCTATTACTATTACATAAATCATTATTGATTTTAGCAAATTATTTTGATGCCTAACGTAATGTAATTATTATGCTTCATGCACAGCTTTCCGCTTAGTTTAAACTATGTTTGATGTATTGGGATACATTGTGAAAATGATTAATATATTGGGATGGGTTCTATAAACTGCATTTCATCACCTTATAAATTATATGTCATAAACAGTACATCCACTCGTTTCGTGTCAATCGTCACACTAATTGTGCAGTATTCTGTCGAAATACTCGTGATATAATTATTACGTTTTTTTTATCTGGCAACCCCTCGCAGTCTGCCTCGTAATTATTTCGCGGATGAGCCACGCCGTTACATCCCGTCTTTCGGAAAGCTATCGCAATCCCGAAGATCCGTAACCGAAATCCCGAGATTAATCATTCTCGTGCACGAGATCCCGGGCGTTCTTCTTTCAACGTTACGCCCCGTTTGGTCGGTAGTAAAATATCGCAGCCTGTCTGGCATCTATTCAGCGCTTTCTTACCACGTTCCCGAGCACGGCGTGGGCGAATTTGGAAGTCGCGGCACAAGCGTCGGGAACAGCGAGGCGAGATGCAAATGTGAAATATACGCGGCGAACGCGAAATTCGGAATTTTGCGCCAACGTCCTTGTTGACTCTACCTTTGCCTCTTTCTTTCACGGTGATCAAATATTATCGCACGAGGATCCCGATGTAGAGCAACACTCCAGTGATGAGAGACACGGGCCATCACAAGTATATTGACGGTTTTTATGGAGAGAGACCATGTCGGATTCTCGTGTCAAAGCTGTGAAGTAGGTTCTAAGGTTTCTCTCTAAACAAAATAATATAACAACATTTTGTACCGCAGCCGATTTAAGAATTACACAAATCGGATTTAGAATTTAATTATTAATAAATTAACTCTCTTCCCTCTATATGTCGACATGAATGTAATTAACATGCGATTATATTAAGCTAATGAACAATAGATATTATTAATCGTGTTTTTTTCGAAAGCGATCTTGATATTGTCACGAAATCATGAATTGATCGAAATTTATAATTAAAATTTAACGCAAGAGAAATTTCACGTAAATCTATTAATATTTTTTAATTTCTGAAAATATCTTCTGATTTATTGATATCTAATATGGGAGAGTTTTGCAACTACGTGTCTATTACTGCTACATTAATTTAGGATTTAATAAATATCTTTGAAATATCGTGATGTCAGGATCAAAAAGATAAAAAACTGGACTTCTCGTAGGCTTCGTCGCAGGATATTTTTCTTTGTTGAAAAAATGATCGTAAATCCGAAAAACTGTGTCAGACACAGTTAAAGGTACGTCGCGCGGGGGACTACTGCGAAACACAATGCGTTTCACATAACTTCGCGCTAAAATAATATATGATTCGGTACAAAGTTAACAGCGGCCATAATATGTCTGGAATACTATTATCATCTTTTACATTGCCATCATGAGGGCGCCGTTAGAGCTATAATTTCAGTACGTCAAACCTTTTACCAACTCTTCGTTCGAAAAAGTGCGTTTATGCAGAGAGTAACTTATTTAAAAAAACGATTATGATGTATGAGCATGAGAATCTGAATAAATTTCAATCTAAAAGTTGATTGTACTTTATAAAGTTTTTTGAACTTTTAGAGAAAGACTTTATAAAATTTCTAATGCTTAATTAATTAATTAGCTAGAAATAAAATAAAATTTTTATTCATAATTTATGTTTAATGGATATATTCATTATTCTCCGATTGTTATTATTGTTCTTCAATTTTCTTGTTAAGCCGATGATTTACAAATTTAGTACATTCAATATAAATTTAATGTCAGCCATTTAAATTGCTAAATCGTGTTTCTCTTCATCTCAACTCATCTCTTCTCTCAACTTTCTAATGGTTTCTTGTTCGCGCGAGAAATTGCGTTGCTTGTTTCATCGTAACCCGACAAAACAAGAGTCCACTCATTAACCCTTCATCAGCCCTGTAATTAGTTGCGTTTCTTCAAAGGCGTCGATCAATCTTCTTTTTTCACGCTGTTCGAAAGTCATGGCCTTCTACTTGTCATCGTGTATTATACCATCGAACGACACTCAAGAATTTAACGTCAGAAGACTGTCTGCCCGAAAGTCTTGCAGAACTTACAATATGGCAGTCCCGCATTATTAGTCTCGCGAGACTAATAATAGTAAATATATACCGCCATAATCCTCGTTAAAAGAACGCCATTAGCGTTTATTAAATACATATTTCTTCGCAAAGCTCTAGTTTTTTCATATCAAAGACGATAAAATATTTATTATTGAACCAAAATAAATGTAAAAAGATGGGGGTCTTTTTTATAGCGGTAATAAGTGAACATTGTGTCGCGTGATAAGATATCGGATTTCTCGATGGAAATAAAATAAAAAATTATTAACTAAATTAATTTAATCGCTTATTCATAAATGATAAATTTATTAGTCGGTTTATGCCATATTTCGTAGAAGCTCAAAATAAAAAAAGGAGAAATAAAAGATTTCTAACACAAAGATGTTGATTGTCTCACAGATATGTCTCACAATATATCTTTAGGCGTATGTCGGCTTTCAGGTCAGAAAGGCGAACAGAGATTTGCAGCAGCTGTCACGTCACCAACGCCGCGAGATCGGCTTAGCGACAATGTTGATGTGCGTGGTGGTCGTATTCTTGATCTGTAACATCCTGCCCATGATCTCGAATGTGCACGAAACGTTCATCGCGGATCCGCCGCAGTGGATGGTGCAGCTCGGCAATCTGCTGGTGACCATCAACAGCAGCATCAATTTCATTATTTACGTGATCTTCGGTCGGAAGTTTAAGAGGATATTCCTCAAGCTCTTCTGCTCGTCCAGGATGTTCGTGCCCAATCGAGACAGTCCAGAATTTCAGACGTATGACGAATCGATCGTCACCAACACGACGAATATCGAGATGAGAAATTCAGTGAGACACGGCCATCTCCATCGTGCCAACACCATCAGCTGGAACAACAACATCCACGTGTCCAATGGCAGTACCCGGCAGAGCCTGAAGAGTGGCAGACCAGCTAGTCCCGGTGCCTGCGTTTATTATCCAATTAGCAAGAATCCAGTGAGAAGCCCTAGTCAGATGTCGAGAACATCGAATGATCGCAACAGCTGGAACAAGAAGGAGAACGGTGATTCCACGTTGTAATGGACAATGTTATTTTATTTATTATTCAATTAGGAGTCAACTAAGTGTTTAATCTAACATCAAGAACTTCCACTGATTGTAGTAATAGTGAAAAATAAGAATGACAATTCCAATGTTAATGGACAACAAATGTTAATCTTTTGATATGTTATCTTGCCAGAAATCAACTGTATATCTCAATTGCTTGCCGAAGTCTTTGGTTGCTCAGAACTAATGGAAGAAAAGAATGATAGTGTTACGTTTTTATAATACATAATCGCTGCGTTTTTTGGTTTATAAATATGATGAGTGATCCAATTAAGAACGCTAAAAGAATATCAAAAAGGACCAAAACGATGTAAAAGATAATCAATATCATCATCTAATATTTTTTTGGATTATTTAGAATATCATCTAGTCAAAATTGAAACAGGAAGATATTCGGAGGAAGTAAACCGTAATAGATAGATCATTTTATGCTGTAATAGATAACCAATGGGATTGTTTTTTATCTTCATTATTCAGTCAGGAATTCTGTTGAAAATTCTAGCCGGGTATCAAGACAATCCGCAAATTAAAAGAGATAGAATCAGAATAAAGATAGAAAAAAAATAATCAGCGAACGATATGAATAACCGATATTAACGATCTCGTATACGTTTTCGCGGTATACGTTTCCAGTTAGCAGTTCCAATGTCCAGGACATCAGAATGAATGGAAAGGTGTAAGGATAAAATGGGACGATTCAGCGTTGCAGTGGACAATCGATATTATTGTACCCTTGGGAGAAGCTCGGACCAATCCTTATACTCGAAAGCCGTAATCCTGCGGGATGGCATGGCTTCGATATAAAGGAAAAGAATCGTTAAAGATAGCAGTTTTCGCATTTTCTACCGCGAAAAAGCTGAGAAAGACCAAGTCTCTCTTGCAACGATGATCTTTCAAACAATTCTCCGAAAGTTCCATCTTGCTTCAGGATGATCTAGTCAAATATTAAAGAAAGAAACTGACGCTAAGTTCTAACATTGCCGTTTTGACTACTTTAATCACTTAATTGCGCTAATCACTCGCGCGTAGTGCTTCCGTCATCCCCGAACATGAGTTTTCTTATTGTCATCAAAGACAATATAGAGACATTGGCTTGACAGATTAATATAAGCATGAATGAATATATGTATATAGATTAAGCAAAAAAAATTTCTCTTTTTTGTGATAAAAGGTATATTTTGTGATTAAATGTACCAAAAGAGATATCAAAATTGAATCTTCAAAAATAAATTCACAATATACAGACATAATAATAACCAAAAAATAAAATGTACGTATCACAGTTTTAAATTTTACTAAAATAATATATTGTAAGAAACATTTCAAAATTTTTCTTTTCAGAAATCTCGGATTTTATTTTTATCGCAAGTTTTTAATTTTTAATATTAAATATCTTCATAATCAAAAGATCATTTATTATAATAAATTTAAAAAGATATTGTATATACAAATAAATACATGTAAATATATTAAATATGTTTATTAGAATAAGAATAAAAGAGCCTTTCGTAAGAGGGTAAAAATCTCTGTCAAATTCTGTTATAATTCAATGATATTAAATCTTGTTTTGCTTTAATTCATGAAACATAAAAGAAAAAAAAAAAGAAAATATGAATAATTTATATAACTTATATTTTAAATCAAATGTAATACAAATAGATTATTTATACTTTTGATAAGAATTTAAAAGCATCAGCCATATTTACCGAAGCTCATATATTTTATTCTCTTTGAGCAGCAAAATTTGTTTGAAGATATAAAAATTTAATCAAAATTAATTGCAGAGCAAGAATTCAATTTTTTTCATAACGTCATGCCTTTTAACTCAATTTTTCAAAGCTCTTCAATTTTCTTCAGCTCTGAAATACTCTTAAATCGTTGTCGCTACAATTATTTAATTCAATTCTTCCGTTATGCAGTGCTTAAAAGCGTCCTTTCTAAGCGTCCTTTGTATTTTACGCAAAAATTTAAAACTATGAAGAACATGATAAAAAAATCTTCTAAATGAGATAAGCTAAGAGGTTTTAAGACCGGAAGTTAAGCTTCATTAGAGAAATGTTATACGCCTGCTGTGCAACCTTGAAAAAGAAATTTTTAAAGTAATCCGCTAACTCGGACCGAGAACATTTCGCGAACTTCTGGCATGTCAGTCACGTACTAAGCTCTCCAGAGAAAATAAATCGAATTTCAAAGTCAGAAGTACAGAACCCAATAGTGCGACATTCTCCTGGGAGGACTTTTGTCCTGGCTGTAGGGAATCCTGCATTCTCGAACTATTGCTCTCTAAAACTTGCATACTGATCAATCTCAGTCAAAATTTGTCAACTGACGAAGAAAAAGAGCGTTCCCGTTATCGTAAGATTTAAAAAATTCTGTTTTAAAATGTTACTTTAAAGATATATTTATTTAATTAAAGGAATATTTAAAAGCTTTGATAATTTTTTATATATTTTATATATTTTTTATATATTTTTCAAATTCGAAATTTATAGTGATTTACATTGGCTATATACCTTATATAAAAAATTAGATTAATTCGATAATAATAAAAGAATCAATTTCCTATATTTTTCTTAACTTTATGCAACCTTACGTTATTTTTTAAAATTTATTTTCATCAAACGAAACAATGACGTATATACTGTACATATTTCCTTTCATTCGTATATATAGATTTAAAATAAAGAACGATATTAAGATATAATAAAAAGAATCAAAGTGCTGAAAAAACTGTACGTCAGAACTGTACTCTATAGCTAAACCAAAGAAAAATGTACTCTTATTAGCCGAATACTCAAAATATAAGTGTTAGCCTCCTAAATTTCACGAATAGCGTGCAATATAATATTCGCACTGAAAAAATAACATTCATCTCGCATAAGCGCGAGCAAATACGTCATAGATATATTTTAAAAATAGAGAATCGTTAAAAACTAGACATTAATGTAAGGATTGTAATGTAAATATATTTCTATCTACGAATTTATCAAATAATATCTGTGTTAACTTTAAATACTTCTCTTTCCCCCTGCTGCAAAAATTATTGATTTATAGCTTGTATGATACTCTTTACTCGCTAAGAAAATACCTATAAGTTAATGACAGACTGTCCAATTCGTAATTTAGTTTTCGGGTAACTGTATAAGATAAGATATACTGTAAGATTAAATTAAAATTAAATCTTAAACTTCCGATCATATTCTTGCTAAAGGGAGAAGGGAAAAATTAGATTTAAGTACAGAGGGAAACAAAACGCTCTCGTAATTATACGACAAAAGAGATTCGCCATTCTAGTCATGGAATTTCTATCGAATCCATTATAAATATGTATACTCATAAGTATAATATATACGATAACGATCTGTATATATGCTATATCCATCTTGCTGTTATCATATCCTACTGCTATCTCAACATTCTTGTAATTTCATTCTTGTAAATATGATAGGAATCATCAAAATAATATTGAATAATAGCTGAATAAAATAGCATTGATTTTTGTTTTTGATTGTATTTTTAATTAGATAAGACGATAAGATAAAGAATATTAATGTAAAATTTATTCCAAAATTTAAAAAATTATTTTAATTATTAAACATTTGTGTTTTTTATTTTGTATATTTAATAATACTTGACGAAATAAATAAAAATTGAAATATTTAGCAATTAAATAAGAACTGAGATGTATAAATTCTAGATATAATTCTTTTATTGAAAAAAAAAAGTAATCCTGGAATTTATTCCAGCCAATACCTATATTCCATTGCTATTAAAGCATATCGTACAAATTTGCTGTCACGTAGCCATTTAGTAATCTTCTTTACACTTTAATGCAGTTAGAACCATATTTCGTCACTCATGTATAAACGTGCATCCTCTTTACCACTCAAATATGCTTTAATCGATTTTATTGTACATAAAATAAATTCGCACAATCGATGCATGTGTGGGTTACAATTACTCAATCCCTAACAAAAAATTAATCCATAAAAACCAAGAATCCAACAGGGAAAAAAATTATTACAATCTCTATACTCTTATAATGTCATCAATTAGCTATATCTGTATCCTCTTAAATAAAGCATAATAAAATAAAACAGATGAAATTACAGCTAAAATATTAACTAAACAGGAACAGAAGAAACCTACATACACTCTGACAAGTATAAACAATAAACTGATACTAAGATGTACTGAATACACAATATTAAATAATTAAATGTATCCTATTTATTTCTCTTTTGTCGCTATTTTGTTTTATCCAATATTCTTTTCCTATTATGATTTCAATAAAATAAGCAACGAATAAAATCACTTTCTTAATCAAAGACTGTTGAATGTCGCGTTTTTAGCATGGTTAGGTTAACTATATATTATTGATAGTTGCAGACTGGAACAAACATTAAGAATAAGATAGATTTACAAAACAAACTTTCAACTACAATTTATTTGAAGAATATTTGATACGATATTATATATCGTTATTACATAATGCGACTGCTGTTCCGTCCACAAGCTACGTCTTTTTGCTCTTCGATCTCATGTAGAAGTACAGGGCAATTAATCCCAAACCGACGTACGTCGCCTTCGTTACCTGAAAAATAAATCAAGCACTCGAAAATTCATTCATCGGTAAATGAAGCTCGTCGTGAGTTTCGTACAAACGACACAGATGACAATTTTGAGGTTAGGTCTCACTTACATTCGCCCGACCGTACACAGTTTGGCTGTTGAAGTGCTTCGCCAAACCCGTGAGCTTTTCTTCACCCTCGGCCATTTTTTCACGGTGGAAAATTCGATTTCAAAGACGAAAATTCTACAGAAAAATCGAGGAATGTTAGAGCCGCGAACTTGCTCTGACTCGATCGCAATCGTCTGCTGGATGCGTACTCTCGATATATTGGCGATACATCGAGAGTAAATCGTAGATCGCGAGTATCTCGAACTTCCCGTTTTTGAAAGGACTTTCGTCAATCTGTATTACTCGTAAAAAAATCAATACAATCTACGAATTTCTGGGATTTTGTTTAGTAATATTTCTGAACTTCTCGAGATTTTCAGTCAATTTACCTCCACGAGATAAATATAAAATTATATAATTTAATATAGCTTCTCTTATAAGTTTTTTCTAACAGCAAATCTTTATCTTAGAATTATTTATATTATTTTATATTTATGATAATAATAATCATTTATATTGATATTTATGTTTAAAATTTGTCTTACACTATTTACGATAGTTATTTTTCTTCTGTAATATTTAATATAAAATTTAATTATTCCTATAAAAAATATAGTGATATTGTGTAACGCGCGATCCATTTTCTTAAAATATAAGAACAGCTTGATGTAAAGTTTGGTAAATTTTAATATATCTTTCATTTACAAAAGGAACATTTGCTAAAAACTCTTTTAATGTTCAAAATATTCGATACAGATGAGCATAATCAACAATCATAGATTTTTTTTTACTGATATTTTAATAACTTCTTACTACATATCAATTATAATAATTCTTATGCTCATATGTATATATATACATATATATATGTATATATATATATATATGTGTGTATATTGTCATTATATAAAAGTACCAAAATATTTAATTACTATAAGATTAATAGATAGATTAATAGATAGATTCAATGACTGATCTAATTATAAAGTTATGTATGCCTTATTACAAAAAATAACAGTAGGATAAATGAAAGTATAATCTAGGTAAATAATCATGAATAAAAATGCCTGTTCTGATGTAGATAAATCGAATGCTCTTGACTAAACTTTTTTCTTGATATTAATAATCAATGATCAGCTAATTACTGAAGAAAAAAGTATAGCAAGATGCAAAAGAAAAACAATTCTATTCATGATATCTACATCGGACATCATTTACCGCTCATATACTTCATTCTTTTCATATCTTTTCATACCTCAGCTCTATATATATGTAAATTTTAAATTAGTATACAGTCAACATTTCAAGTTAGTGTTGAGAATTCAGAATGGCTTTGAGACACAACATAAATGTTATTTCTTCTTATTACATATAATCATCAAAAAGAAATAAAAGTTATATACTTATAAATAAAGCTTATATACTTATGTCTTATATATACGGTAATTATAATTTCTTATCAAAAGGCATATTTGTAATCGTTGGCATTAAATCACATTATGTATATCAGTCGAAGAAGTTAATACTATAATGAGATTTATTTGCTCGCTAGAGCAAAGCTATACAAACCTATACATATATGTCAAACATTTATATATAATTTTAACATAGTTCAATGCGTCGTTTCAAGTCGCGGTAAGTAACGATCAAGATCTAAAATAAAAAAATGTAAAATTAATCAAATTTCTATATTTTTGTAGAGAGAAAAGGGGGGGGAGCGAGAGAGCAAGCGAGAGGGGGGAGAGAGAAAGAGCGAGTATTAGTACAATAATAAAAACAATATTATTTATCTTAATCATAAAAGAAAATTTTTCGAATTATTTTTTACTCATGAGAATTACATATAAATCACTGTTTGTGTACTCACGACAATGACTCTCATCAAATCTGAAGATTCTATTTTAAAACATTACATTAACATAGTACTCACCCACAGGGTAGATAGAACAGAACCGTCCAGGAATTCGTTTTTTTTTAAAGCATTCTCTATTTCTTCACGCGAAACTATTTTCAGTTTGTGCAATAATGCCAATGCGGATTGGAACGAAATCAAATTAATGGAGATAATACGTCTCTCAGAATCACGGGGAACATTTAAAGGATACCTAGAATGGCAAAAACATATTCTCACATTAAGAAAATTATTCTAAAGATTATGCATAAACTCGTAATATCGCATCGCTGTATTTTTAATATACAGTGAAGACGTATGTGTTTATATATATACATATATATATATAAACATATATATACATATATATATATATATATATATATATATACTTTATATTTAAAATATTTTACAAATTTTTTGTAACATTTGTAAATATTGTAAATGCATGATTCCATGAGAGCGGTCGATTCAGTCCGCAGATTCCAATTCCAACTGTTATCTCGTATACATCTCGTTTTATAAGGATTGTTAAAATTTTATAATTTAGAATTGTATTAAAGTAAAATAATGAGTAAAAGAGAGGATATAGAATATAACTCATTTCAGAAACCCGAATTCTTTCCATAAGATTAAAGCTAATGATTGTAAACATTAAAATATTATAAATTTACCTGTCAAGTTGTGAAAATTGTAATGGATACTCAGATCTTTGGATTTCTTTAAAAACAATGTGTATATTCAATGCTTCTAACATAGTCAATAAGCAAGATTGCGTTTTGAAATTCGTAAAGGTTTTTACAAATTCGCATGTCAGTATCCAACCGTCCTGTTCTATATTAAATATAAATGTCACGCCTTTAACTGAATCTGTGAAGAAATTAGTAATTAGTTCTAAACACAATATCAAAGAATAAAGCATTCAATTAACTAGATATTTAATAATGTCGTACCAATTCTCTGAAATACAAATGAGTTGATGTTAATCGGCTCCATCAGTTGAACGGATTTATTCTCGGTGTTGTTCCAGGAATTCGTTTGGATATTCATTGGTCTCTCTTTGTCGTGATCATTAAATTTGAAAATATGATTGGAATTGGTCGCTTCATTCATTTTTTGAGACATGGAGTTTCTGCCGTTATTACAATTCCAATCTTGACGAGCTAAATTACTTAACGCAGCGTTCTCATTGTGATTCACTAAGGGAATGTTTGAGAACTTTGATTTCATCCAACGTGAATCTGGAATCTCGATTTGATTCCAAGAGTGTGGCAACAAATTGTTCACGTTACCGTTTTGTTGGCAATAAGTCGATTCGTCATTTATAATCGGCTGTGAGACCTGCGTGTAATATGTCGACGCTCGAGGGACATACTTCTCGTCAACTTGCGAATTATCTCTCGTTACCTGATTTATCACTTTATGCTGCGTGTACGAAGTATCGTTCGCAAGTTGTGATGTTGATTTCTTATCTTGTCCTAATTCGAAAGACTGACTGTTTTGAATGTTATTGAAATTATTATTACATATATTTTGCCTTGAATCTACGTCAGCTTGCTTCTTCTGCGTATTATACATTACTGGACCGGATTCATAGACGATTCTAGGAGTATAATTTTCACTGACATGTCTTGCAGGCGTAAAGCAATTGTTCATCGCGTGAATATTCGCAGTTTCCGTTTTTGAATGACTCTGTGGGTTTTTAGCCGAGAAATGCGATGCGTTACTCGCATCGTAATTGTGAGACGTTCGCTCATTCTGCATCTCCGGTATCTGCATTTGATCAGTAGGAAACTTGAAAGGATTTGTATCTTTGAGCATATTGGCAAACTGGATGTTCACATTGTCCAGGAATTCCGAGAAATTATTGAGAAGATTAGCATTTGTTGCGACTGCTGGAGATACTGGCCTTACAGGAACGTTTTCGCCATCCTGATTAGTGTTTGGAAGGAAAGTATTGGCTGATGATATGTGATCAGTGAACGTTGAAGGTGCAGGACTTGTTAAAGGAGGTACTGACGTAAGCGGATTGATCTCGGATTGATTCCAATTGGTTTTAAAAGCAAAACCATCTGAGCCGTAAGTAAACGCAGCGTTACTCTGCGGTTTGTCATCGCTGTTCATGCCAAACGGATTTGACATTGAGAAAGTATTTGCATTAACGTCCTGCTTCACGAAAGTTTCGTTGTTTGTATTATACGACGTGGAGGGACCGGCATCGTTCAATGTTGGTTCGCTCGTAGAATTGGACGCTGACGGAGTTTTCGCGGCAGTGGAATGATTATTTTGTTCTAATAGAATCTTCTCAATAATCTTCAAAATCTTATTCAACCGAATCTGACCTTTGAATACGAGTGACGGATTTTCTAACAAATCATAGAGGATGTTAATCACACTAATCTGCAACTTTTTGTTCTCATTCCACATTGACATGTACATCTCTTTGGCAATGTCATTAGGAATGAGTTTTTGATCAGCCAGGAATGGATTCGTCTCTGCGTCGTTAAAACTTGGCACTTGAACGTTCGGCGCACTTGCGAAAGAATAACCGTTGTGGAAGTTTGTTGTCGAAAAGCTAGATGGAACGTATTGCTCATTGAGAGGCGGAAAACCTGGCGGCGGTCTCACTGGCTGTTGCTGATGATGATTATCATAATGTAAAAGCGTCGGTCCGGGTGAGACTAGGGGTACCTCGTACTTCTCTCCTATCGATGTTGTCGATGTTTTGCAGCAGCTGTCGGGCATCAAGTTCTCCTCCGCAAAGCAATATGTTGGTAATTGGTTCAAATTGTTTACCACATACTTCATTATGCTCGCCATGTCGACGGCATCGGCCTGAGTGACGAAAGCAAAAGGGAAGAGATCAGCTAAAGTGATACATTTGATAAGCTTATAGTAAAATTTTGAATTTTAGAATGCAAAAAATTGAATACTCGGATATCAATCAAACTCTGAATATCTGAAGGAGATCAAAATAACCGATTAAATCAAGCAACTATAAGAATTCGGGAAAAATTATCACTTTATGGGATCATGGCGTTTCTGTATTGATTATATAATATAATAATTGTATAATAATTTCACACGCATATTTTTACACATTCCAACTTTATTACAATGTAGAATCACACAATGACAAACACACATGATACATACATAAGGTTAAAATTTTTCCCAGAATTAAACTAAACTGATATCATAATATATAATATGTAATCGCTAAATAGCTACAGTTATATACAAAAAAATATATATATATGTATATATATAGTTGTATATTCTCAGTTTAAAAATTATACAATTATTTTAATATTAGAAACTAGAAATTGTTTAGTATTATAATCACATGTATTGTTAACAATTGTAAAATTACATAATAACGTTTAATGTTATAAAACGATATATTTTATATATTCTGTGATTATAATTATATTAAGATTTAAATTACATATATATTTTTTTTACATATATATGTAATTACATATATATTTAAATTACATATATATCTTTAATAAAAAAAATAATTAAATTGCCCATTTATACGATCTTTATACAATCATGGCATAACGTAAAATTTTTTAAATTTATCATTCGAGATTTCAGTAAATAATTTATTGGCTAGACGATTGCGCGATGTAAAAAGGTGCGTCTTCTATAGATCCTGCATAACCACCATCCCATTCGCTCTCATCAGATTCTATAACACAGTCATTAAAGACTGGATAATCAAATGCTATTTCGGTCACTTTCACGTCATCGTTTGTTGATTTGCACGTTCCGGACTTGCAATCCAATTTAACCGATTTATTATCCCCGTTACTTTCGTCACTTTTGTTATTACTGAGACTTTCTCGACTAGAACTCAGATCGTCAGAATCCAATTCGCTATTACTTTCTACAATTTTTAACATCTGTCGCATTAATTTCGGAACATCAAACCTCTTTCTGTCCATCACATTTAATTGACATTTAGAGTCATCAATGTTACAAGATAAAGCTATAGAATCAGAATCGGAGGGCTGATTTAACTGATGTTGTTTTGTAGTATCGACATTAGAAAAAGTAATAGAATCCGTTTCCAAGGACTGATTATTTAACTGACGCTGCTTTATGTTATCAACGTTAAAAGAAGCAGCGTTAGAATCTGTTCCCGTGGATGAAAGAGCTGTTTCTTCGGGATTATTATGAGATTTATTTAATGTTAAATTTTTAGGTAATTCCTTGGACGTTGACTTGAGTTCCTTAACTAAATCGAGCATCTTGATGCGATTATTTGTTGATATACAGTTAGATGTTGTAGACTGTTCGTCGCTTGACGAGATAATGGTATCGTTGGAAGTGTTGCAACTGTAAGACGACGATAGAATTTGCTCGCTGCTAGAAGATTCGTTTGTGTTAACGATATTGGAACTTAAATCCATCTGCATTATGTCCAGTAACATCTTGAATCTTGGATTGTACGTTTTATTATTTGTATTGGACTTCAGAGAATTGTTTATATCACGTTCAGACATTTTTCCATTTATATTATCTTTATTATTAGATATATTAGACAAAACTGACTCCGAATCTGTATTGGAAGAATCTTTGTTCTCTATTTTCTGATCGGCTCTTATTTCGCATACTTTGCCATTTTTATTTACTTTCTGATTCCTTTCTCTCGAAGAAGCTACATCATCGAGCTCAGTGATATTTGTATTTGTGGAATTCAATGTATCTTCAGATTGAATACTGTTCTGTAATGTCTTGATAAGTTCATTATTTGGTGCGAACATTGCTGTGATGATGTGGTTGGGTGTGGTCTTGTCTCTCAGCGTGTCTATTAAGTCGGATGTATTGTTAATGTCATATTCGATATTATCCTCGGGACAAAAATCTTCCTTCTCCATACGAGTCATGTTCAGAAAATACTGTTTACCAGGTAATTTATTTCTCTGATTATGCGATTCTGATTTATTTTCTACATCGCTTTCACGTTCTCTAATTGATATTTCCAAATTATTAGGTACTGTAGTAGTTGCTTTGTGAGGAAGCTTATTCTCCTCTCTGATTACCGACCAATCAAAGGGCTCCATCAAACCACGTCCCCCATATAAACTCCTAAATGTCCCAAAATCTTTTGCATCATTTTCGTCCTCGGAATTTCTCGTACTGAAGTTCATATAATTGTAGACGTTATTTTGCGATTCTTCTTCTCTACTTGAATCGATTTGTCTTGTATTTCCTTCGTTATCTGTATTGGCCTCGGACGTGGAAGTGCTCGGATTAGAATTCAATTTATTTAATGCTCTCAATTTTTTTAATGAATTAAAGTTTTTGGGAATCCTCAACTCCCCATTTTGCGGATTTCCCGGTTGTGATTTAGCATTCAGAATTTTAGTAACCGGAGACTTGGCATCCGAAGATTTAGCATGCAAAGATTCAGTATCCGATTTATTCCATCTTAACATCTGCAGAAGCGTTTGTTTGCTGGCCGGGACGTTATACAAGGACTTGACAGTTTTCTTTTCGATATCTTCACTTTTTACATCGGATAATTTATGCGTTCTCTCGTCATGCGATATTGATCGAGTTCTATTATGTCGCGGATTATCTACTTTGACTACGCTATCCGCATGAAATACTCTGACAGACGGATAAGATTCGATAGCATCAGATGTCAAAAAATATATTACGTCATTCATACCCACCATTTTACCAAATTGTGCTAGTCTCTCATTCTCTAACCACTCGTTTATGTGTAAATCGTCTTCCTCGCTCGTATCGGTCAAAATGACCATCATAGAATTGTGCTGTCAAAATAATCAGATAAATAATTTATAACAATTTTGCAATTCTATAATATTAAATTATATGTTAGAGATTTAAAAGTAAAATTAGTAGTAATTAGTAATTAACAATTAATAAGTAATTAGTAAGTAATTTTCAATTGCTCCTTTAAAATCGAAAATTAAAATAAAAATTAATACAAATATCATGTACAAAAATAATTATAAAATATATAATTCAGAATTAAGAATTAAAATATCTTGGATAATTTAACTTTTGGAAATAAAGAAAATTATCTTACCGTAGGATCAATACTAATTATAGTTGCACATAAAAGTGTGTCAGCAATCTTGTCGATGAATTGTTCGGTTATGCTCTTCTTCCAGCGATCACCAACAGTTGGTTTAACATTATGTAAACCACAAGGTATTGCTTGAGCAGGTAAGAAGGAAAACTTCTTGTGCAAATAATAAACATCTTCGGGTGCATATGTCTTCAAAGTGCCATAATCATAAAATAATACCTGTTTTGAAAAATAATTAGTACATATTAAAATATAAATTTCTACAAATAAATTACTTACCAGAAATTTATCATTTTGTTACTTATTGCAAATTATACTACATTCATACTAACCGTTACTCTAAAATCTGGCTTTACACTCTTAATGATGGCTCGATGCCATTTATGCATGTAAACGCATGCACAATTCATGTCTTTTTTCAAGGCGATTTTTGCAATCTTATATGTACTTTTATTACACTCATAGAAATCGCTGAAAACAAGATAATTTTGATTCAAATTTTTGATAAAGCAGTATTGATAAAAAATCGTGCAAAGATTGGTTGACTGCTCATGTACTTACTGTAATTCATCCATCATTTGATAAAAAATTTTCTTATTTTCTCGGAGATGTATCCAGAAAAAGCTTGGATTAAAAACTTCTACAACATATACCCCTAAGAATGCTTTCGTATTTAAGTCAGTCACCAATATTTTTCCAACACTGTCGTTATAATTCATTACATCGTTGGGAGCAAAATTCTTGGTTATGGTAGGAGACTGTAAAATGACAAAGATCATTATAATTGAATTGAATTATTACATTATATTATAAATAATAAACGTCTTTCCAGCATCCATTATAATAAACAAGAAAAATAATTATTTAACAAATAAATAATATATAAAAGACAAAAAGAAAATACTCTATAGATGTATTTTTATATATTATAATTGTTATTCATGAATTTAATCTTGTACTTAAATAAAATAATAGAATTTTTATTTGCAATAAAAATTAGACACTAAAAAAAATTAATGCTTCACTTATATGTACTTTGTCATAGATTTTGACAGTAATATTCTGAGAAAATATTAAAAGTTGTGGAATTATTATTGTTAAAAATTTACAGCATAATCCACAAGAAAATATATTTTCTCAGAAAATTCTTGAGCTGATTCTTAAAAAAAAAAAAAATCATTAGTGAACCAAATATACATTAGTGAATTATTACGTACAACATTTGAAGGGATCGGTGCAGTATTGTCATCATCATTAAACTGTGCTTGCATTATTTTATGCTCGTCATGTCGGTTATGCGATGTTTGTTTTATATCAACAGGATCCGTTTTTGGAACTACTGGTCTCTTATCTGCGCTATATAACTTGAAATCATCGGTCTTGTTGACCTGTGTCATGTAGAAGATGTTTGGCAGGTAAGACGTGAATTCACGCACACTAACGAAGCCCAACTGGGAATAATTCAGGCACACCTTGTATTCTTGGAAGTATATGCTGGGCAGATCGGCACACCAAATGCCATCCTGATATTTTTGCATTAGTTCCTTCAATCGATTCTTTGTTCTATCATTTACTAGTTGAGATATGTCGGAGCAATCGACAATCTTCATTTCCGTATTACTCTGGCCATTTCTCATGGCATAGTTTTCCATATCGTTATTGTAATTGAACATGTCAGTTTGCTTACAATTCGTATATTGTGCGTGATTTGTTGCAAACTCGCTCGTTTCTGCACGCCTTTGGTTTCTGGCGCATTTAGCTGGCACGAAATCATTGTCGTCACTGAAATACTCTGCGCAGTCGAAATTCTCTTCTCCAGCAGCACATATATTTTGTTTGATTGGTGGTAATCCCGAATCGCTCAGTGACTCGTTCGGCAACTGTCGCTCTTCCGGCTGCTCAGCCACATTGTTACTCGAACAAATTGGATATATCATATTGTCAGATAGACGCAACTCATGCGACAGTGCACCCAGTTGTGCCCATAAGTCCTGCAGGGTGAAATTGATGGATGGGTCTATTTTCTTTATGTACAGCGCAGCATTCTGTATACTGACACCGTTTGAATTTTTCTTGACATATTGCATAACGAGAAATAATTTGTCAGGTGCGATTTTAATTGGCTGAGACTTCATGTGTGGAACACGACGATGCATCGGCTGGTATGAATGGGCTGGGAAATATTTTGATTTCTGACGTGCTACCAACGAGCTCACGTGTTTACTTTTTTCTGATGTTCCGCGTACGTAGTGATTGCCATTATAGAACTCGATAGTGAAATGCTCTGGCATACTTTGGAGAAATTCCACCAAGTTGGTAAAACCAAACTTGCGATATGGTATACGTTGCTTCTCCAAATCATAATACTCTCTATCAAGAGCGGGAACAGATGTAGCACCTTTCCGAGAGACCAGTAACGATAGCAAAATCTTCCGAACCTCGTCAAGTTTCATCTGATTCTGCGACATCTTGGAAATCTCTGTCTGAAATTTACAAGAAAATTTCTTTATAATCATCTCTTATAGAAAAATTAAAACTAACATTTTTAGAGAAAGTGTGTAGCACAAATTATCAATTATATAAAAGTGTAAAAAAACAAGGGCGATATAATTTCTTAATTCTCTCATTGTTTTACAATTATATAGCAAACTTTTATAATCTGCCTATATATAGCAGCAAAAGTAACTATTTTCATTTTTATTTGTAAAAATGTAAAAGACACATGTATTGAATGATCAAAACTGTAGGAATAAGATGTTTCATAATTCAATCTTATGTATAAAATCATCTTAATAATGTTCGATGGTCTCAAATCTTAAGCTGTCTTCATGTTCTACAATTCATGTCAGAATTCGGAATTTCATTCTATAATTTCATACATTGTGTAATATAACTTAAAAAATTAAAGATTCGGAATCTTTATGTGGACATAAAAAATCAAAATACATATATGATTATAAAATATATATATATATGAGAATTTTGTAAAACTATGAAGAAAAATTTCTAGCCTAGCATGTTCAACTAGCACATGTTCAACATGTATTGTCTGCATTTGAAATTTTGTGAGTTTCAAATCTGACTCTAGAATATTTTACATGGAAAAATGTTTTGTACGACCGGCAGACCTCATTATTAATGTTACTTTAATATTATTTTAATAACATAAATCATAATACTCTCTTTATACTTTAATACTTTAATATTATTTTAATAACATAAGTAGTTAATTTTATCAATAAAACAAAACTTTTCAAAAAAATTTAGAATTGGAATAGAATTAAAATGGAATTTAGACTTGAAGCTCGCATAATTTCAGAATGTAATTCATTTATTTAGTTTAGCATATAGTGCAATTAACAATTGAAGACGAATAGAAGCAAAAAGATGCAAAAAAAGGATCTAACCTCAAGAAAACACGAGCGAGGCTAGATTGGGAATGCATGTGTTGGAGTTTTATCAAGTTAAAAAAAAACTCACAAAAACTTAAAAAGGAAGATTCTTTTTTTGGCAAGAAAATGTGCGAAAAAGCGGATGACGAACGCGAAGCGACGATTCAAGGAAAAAAATTGGGCAGCACGTTTGGCCCTTCCACGCGAAAATTCACCCGAGATCGACGCAGCGTGCGAAATACAGGTGTAACGTCCATTGTACGCTCTTTCTAATAGATTCTAAGTCGCAACAAGTGCTGAGGGTCGAAGGATCATAAATTGGACGCGTGTTCCGCACATAGCGGCGTGGAAGATAGGTTAGAGCGGCAGATAAGACGGAGACTTCTCGAATTCCTTCAACTCAAGAACCTCGCGTTTCGCGAACCGAGCAAAGGGAAGGGGGGAGGGAAGATATTTTCCGTTATCTACCAAATTTCGCGTGTTCAGTCTCACCTGGCAACGTTTCTCCTCATGAAACTGAACTTCGCACGCGCGCTAGTCTCCACTCTCGCGGCTGCCGGTCGAATGCGGGTGTACCACTGTACCCTCGTGTTCGCTTCTATCTGAAAAACGACATAATATGGCGCTAAATTCCAGCGGTCCTCCGTCTCTTTCTTCCTCGAAGAGAGATGAATTTTCGAGAAAAAGCGAAATTACACGGAATATAATTAAAAGTTCGCGATCCTATCTTAGGCTGAGCGAAGAGTGCGTAGATTCGTGTAGACGGAAAGAAGCTTTCTCGCATAATCGCATAGGTAAAAATAATTCAAGTGTTTTTCGAATGCAGGCAGTGCTAGCAACATCAGCCTGTTGCTCGCCCTGCAGTAGACACAGATTTTCCAAATTTCCAATGTTGATTGGCTGGAAAATGGAGATTATTTCGAGGACTTTTCCCCGCAGTAGCCAATCGGTATGTGTCCGGAAAATTCGTACGTATTTTTAAAAAGGTCTTGCATGCAAGATTTCACTACAAATGCTGTCTTCAAGTTGCGTCTTTAGATCTTGATATGAGGCCTGTTCTTTTTAGCTGAATTGGCTGAACTAGTTCAGAGATTATCCTTTTCCCTCCGTATTGGAAGGAGAAAGATAATCTCTGAACTAGTGCAGCCAGTTCAGCTGAAAAGAACAGACCTATCGTATATCTTGTATATGGTATATCAAATGAACGAAAACATTTCGAGAGAGAGGGTGTGATAATTATCGTCATTCTTTTTCCAGCGTGGCTCTCGCGCATGCTCAATTCCTCTTGATTTCACTCCGGTATCATCCGCTCAAAAATAAATTGAATAAATGGCTTCTAATGTGAACATGAGATTGAGAAAAAAAGAAAAGCAGATCCGTATCAAATTTCCCAAACGGCATGTAGTATTTCAGTAATATTACAACAATGTACTGTAATATTGCTGAAATGTTACATGCCGTGTGAGTTATCAGTTGTCTGACAACTCAGGCAGCACGGAATATTCCAGCAAAATTCTTGCAATATAACTAGGGTTGCCTTTTGTAATTTCACTGACCTAGGACTGGAGAGTTTAAAACCCCGGATATTTTCGACTAAAACCCGGACACCCATAATAACATGTATATTTTTAATTAAAATTTAATAATAATTATTATTATTAATAATAATATGTGTATTTTCGCTAATAATAATTTTTATTACCGTTAATAAAGCGATAAAAATAGAAAAAACTTTGCTGTATGATTAGTCTCTTTTTTTTATCGAAACATTTGTAAAAAATAAGTCTCCGCGCGTGTAATAATTGCAACTTTTGAACAGTCGTATTTTGCATATTGCAAATTATATAATATTTTTGAAAAAAATTATATTTTTTCACACTAATTAGTTCATCTCATTAGTCTACGCATAATAATATTATACTTGCAAAAGGTATACTTGCAAAAAATGAATAATTTACGAGATATTGTATATTTTATGTCAAGTGTGTTATGTTAGATTAAAGTATAAAATATCTCGTATTCTATTGATTTTCTATTTTAAGGTTTGACCCACAATCTTTTTCCAAAAGTTTGTCTTTCGTTTAATTTATTTACAATAATTAACATTAATAATGCTGCAATTTTCTTGCCGCGTTGATTATACCGATGAAACTTATAATTTTTTATCACAAACGGCATGATAAATCCAATATTTGGCAGTGAAGGGGTTACGGAGAGTCAAATACTGGATTGGGATTGGTCGATTTCCTTAATGTTACGTTTTATAGAATTTTATGTGTGATGGCCTTAAATGTTTAAAGTGTAAAGCTACGTCGGGAGTCAGAGCCTGTCAAAAGCTTCGTAGTGTAATTGATGGACTCTGAGTCGGGAATCAGAGTCGGAAGTCTGTAGTGTGTAGAGCCTTTAAGGGGATCCTGTAGTCCACGGAACTGAATTTTTTAAAATTTTGTTAAAAAATTTCTTCGTATTATTTTCATAGATTTGGAAATCCTTTTAAAAAAATGAAAGTATAGACATTAATATGTGTCTGCTCGGTAGTATTTATTTTTAAACAAAAAAAAATTTTTTTAATTAAAATCGCTGCCTTCTAATTGGCTAAAATAGAATCGCAATCGAAGTCACAGTCGCGAGTCACTGTGAGTGTGACACGGTCATTATGACTTCTATACATGTGTGCATACACAGCGCGTAGCGTACAAAAAAGTTTTGAAAACGACGTGGAGACTATCTTGTGCCCTGTTCGTTCAAAACCCGGACTACTTTAAAAAATCCCACCTGACGTTCCCGGACATTCAAAAAGCTAGGACAAATCTGGGGGACAAATCCTGGACGGATGGCAGACTTAAATATAACTGGAAATGTTATAACATTCCCAGTAAACACAAATGTAGCAGTTACACAACATAGATATAATAGTTACATTATTATATAACATTTACATCTATATGTTATGTAACTGCTACATTTGTGTTTAATGGGTTGTTACAATATTGCTACAATATGTTGACTGAAAATAGTTGATATATTAATGTTAAATTATATCCCAGACAGCACAAATCTTCCAAAGACATCTCAAAAACATTCTAGGAATGTTCCTATATTCTAAAAATGTCCAAGGGGCATGTTTTGGAGATCTTGTGCTGTCTGGGATTATAAATTATTCCTTTCTTCAAAATATAATTTTTTTCAGGCAAATACTTTTTATTTTAATATTAATGAAGTATTGTCACGAGTGCAATAAATTAAACGGATCAAATGTAAATCCCATTTTTAACAATTAGGTCGAATGCATTGTTATATCTCATAATTTTTTCAATCTATGTATATACTTGGAAAAAAGTTTCTCATGTTAGGCCACGTAATG